>OZ026627.1:23214946-23424946 GCA_964020975.1 Hermodice carunculata
TCAGAAACCCAAACTAGCATAATATGTAGTTCTAGAACATTCCAACTGATCCTTTACCTTTCTTTGCTAAAACTCAATAGCCTGTTTACTTTTTCATTTCCAACTGCGAGTTTGGTCGAATCACACAGACCAAACTGTTTTACATTATAATCAGGGTGTCAGATTCATGTTGCTTATAAAAACACCTTTCGTTAAAGTTCCAGGATGCCTTTTGTTCCAGCTACATAATATTATGGTCCAGGCAGGCCTACAGTTTTCCTCGGCGCGTTTTGGGCACAATGCCCCCAAAGCACACAGAGGAATACTGTTGACTCAGTTCAAAATGTGGCACTGAAAGTTGTATGCAAATCTGTCATACACGTGACTTAATGGTAATGTACAAAAAATACCGCAGCTTTTAATTTAACCACGAGAAACACATCGCCGATGTACCAGTACGCAATCTTTCTCTACTTAAATTACCAACGAACTTCAGATGTCGACTGTTTTTGGTTTTTTTAGCATAATAACATGCTATAAGTCAGCAATCGCATTTTGGCACGTAGACTGCGGCCAGTAGACGTTTAACTCAGGCAAATTGCGATGGCATTAAAGTGCTACGGCGTTATCTATGTTCCATAATCTATGCATTTTGCACAGCGTATGTTTGTTAAACCTGTTTTATATGTCTTCTTATTTGTCATGCTTTTAGTAATGATAAAAAAATCATACGACCAGCTTTTTTGGTGATTGTGATTCATGTTTTTCCGAACCTTTTTGTAGATTCTTAGTCGAAATGCATCTATAAGATATAAAGGTCACTCCAGCAAAATGAGGATCTTGTGGGATATTGATACCACTGGTACCGGAGACATCGTCTGTTATCTTGTATAGATACTTAAGTTCATAGAATACAAAAATCCAATTTGGCGAACTGGAAGATGTGAAATATTCCACACACTAATAGGTAAAAAGTATTACCTGTATCCGCTTTGTTGCAATAGTGATAGGTGATTCTGCGAGGGAAAAAAAACGTCGTTGCGCCTAGACCAAGCGACTCAAATTGGTGCAATTAACTTGAATTGAAATCTAGAAAACTCGATCCATATCACAGAGAAATCTTTTTAAAAGCAGCAACGCTTCGAATAAACTGAAAGAAAAGTTTCACACCGGGGTACATGTACTCGTCTGCACCAGCTAGCTCTAACGGCGGAGGAACACCGAAAGATCTCCGTTTCCGTTAACCTGCGACCCCTGGCGGCAAATTTAAATCAGGAAGGAGATCTGCAATATCCCCTTAACTAAAGTATCCTGGAGCTCGGACCAGAAGTTATATTGCACATGTGTGAAAATCTAAGTTTGATATTATATCTGTGGGATAATGACAGCTATCAGAGAGGGCGGGCTGGCGTTTGTGCGTTAATACTGTCAGGTAAATAGAATAAGCAAACCCCTCCACTGCGTGATGTTATTGTCAGTGGTCCTCCCGGTAGGTGGCCTTAAGAGTATTTACTCTACATCAAAGGAAAGGTTAACAGTTATGAAAAAATTGCAATCACACAATAGTTAAACAACCGTTCAGAGTCAAATGTCTGCATCATAATTTTTTATATAAAAAAATGAGCTCCCCCCCCCCCCCCCCAAGAAAACAAAACTATCTAAGTAACATCGCCCGGGTCAGCAGCTTTCCCTGATCTATCTATGGGGCCCTTGTGGTGGCAACATCCACTATGTGTTATTTGTTTGCATATAGTTACAAATGAAGAGTTATGGATTGAGTTGTGTTGAGCTGAGTTGATGCACGTGTGGCACTTGATCCTCAACGTGTGCCACAGAAAGATGTTGACAGGTATTTGACTCAATCATAATCCAATTGGAAATCAAATTGTATACGATCTAACGGTATTTTTATTTTGGTATCATTATCGTTAACCAGTCAATTGGCAACCTGAACAGTTTAGTGGTTCCGTAACAAGACAATGGTGACATTTTCATATCTTTCATGAAGCTTCGTGTCTTCATAGTTGATATATTACCTTGTTTAAATGTCGATTAAGCTCTTTTTAATGGCTCCTCTAAGTTGTCAAATCAACAGGAATAATACAATAGAAACTTTGTAATTACAATGATTTTAGGAGTCAATGAAACCTGGGAAGCACTCAAAGCTTGTTTTGGGGGGTTAGTTATGTGTTCAGTCCATCCTCTTCCTCACAGTAAGTAAATGAAATGTTCAATTATTGTACAAACACCACAGAGTCTTTGATATGTTCACATTATGATTCAAAATAAACATCTTTATAGTGTCCATTTGATCAATGGGAATGCTAGTCAATGCTTACCCACCAATCATTATCTATATCATGACTTGATGGTTTCTTCCCATTCAACCAGCTTGGTAACAATGCACATTCCAGCATTCAGGGCATTTCTGAAATTCACCGAGGGTGGACTTGTTTGCTGCACTTAGAACCTTTCATCAAGCTTCGGGTCGTGTGATTTCTTTTTGATATTGGCAATATGATTGCGTTTTATTGTACATTATTATTGCTATTGAGATAAGTTAGCAAAAATTCTTTCAATTATCAATCATTTGTTGTGTTGGTTTACATATAGTATAGCTTGTTTTTTACGGTTTTGTGACATATTCTGGTTCATCATACATTCAACCAAGTTACCAATTCTCCTGGCAGGTGATTTCAACACCAAGCATCTGCATGAAGCTATGCCTTCAGCACAGCGTCATCAATATCTTTGTGTACAAATTGATGTCAATACCAAAACAGAAGACCTTGCAAGAGTTAAGTCAATGCACAGTTTGGCCAGGTTTGATGTATGTTATTTTGTACTGTCATGAATGACTAATGTGCAGCTGTGTGCTAACTGATTATGAAAATGGTATACTCACCAATTACTCTGATCATAATACTGGAAGTAGCTCCTAGAATTGAAAATGTCAACAAATGGCAGTGGTAGAATTAGGTCGAGTATGGAAATTTGCAAATGCCTGACTGACTAAATAGGTCAAGCATTTAGAGTATCTGAAATTAGGGCAGTAGCTTGAACAACGTCATTATGGCCAATTGTTTTGGTCAAATGAACAAAAAACTAACATGTTCCGTGAACAGACTGCATTCTGTTATTCAAAATTTGTACTGATAGCAAGGTAAAGGTAATGATGTTTAATACAAAGAGAAACTTAACAAACCTAATTCTGTAAGCCCATGTACTGTTGAACACTATCAAGTCCGATATTCTAAGAGCAAAGTCCTATTCCGTGCCATTCACTGAAAAACTGTATTGTTCTAAATCATAATAGCAAACTAATTTATGAAAGGAACAAATCATATTCATAAAATTTGAAATTTAGAAGAAAGTTTTAGGCATTATTAGCCTTTAAAAATTCGGGTCATCAGCGGGGAACCAGCGCAATACTTGTTTCGGTGCCATTAATCCCCGGACAAGTCATTCTGCTAACTGGCGGCACCATGTTTGCATTTCCAATACAAACATCCCGAGCTGATGTATTATTACGGAATAAAGCGAATATGATGTTCCTTAGTCAATAGGCCTACTTAAAAACGTAGCCCACATGACAAATATGATGAAACTACACCTAACACTCATGATTAGGCCTAGCCAAATTGAATAATGAAACAATAAACCATCCCACACTTACCTACATCGCCTGGTCTTACAACTTACCCTACGAGGCCTACCTGACGGTCTGATCAGATCAAACCAGCTCTTCAACTTCAAGTAAAACGCAAATATAACGACGTGACGTAAAAGAGTCACGCTATTAATTGCGTCACACCTGAAAACTGGTCAGATTTTCGTTGTACCGTTTCAGCAATAAAAATAGGCCTATTTATTATAAACTCGCTGTATTTCACAGCCGATGAAATCACTACTAATGGGTAGTTCTGTATTAATAACGAACCAATTGCATAAGATTTAATGTAATTTTTTTTGTGAGAGTTTTCATCCCCCTCCTTAGAGGCTACCACTGAGTCAGGAAGGCCTATTGCTGTCGATTGTTACCCAATTTTTAATTGTGAAAGCAACGAATTTAGTAACGATGGAAAAAGCAAATATGCAAAAGAGTAGAAACTCCAAATATCTTTCCAGGACTTCTAGCCCCCCCCCCCCCCCACACACACACACACACACACTGCAAATCATTTTCTCTCATACAGTTTCATCTTAATTCCATTTATTTCATTTTTTAAATTCTTATAGGCAGACATGCCAAATTCTGGGTTTGATGATAGGGGGTGACTGGTGATTGATACTTTTGATAATGCAAGATAAGGATGATAAGAATGTATGACTAACGACATACCAGCAGTGGATACTGAGAACAAAAAACAAACAAACAAAAAAAAAGGGAATAAATTCGGTGGTAAAAAAAATAAAAAAAGCAGATAATCAATTACTCAACATTATTTGATGTTCTCTTTTGGAAACTGTAAATTAACCTGGAGTGTAGAACAGGAACTATTTTCCTGCTTCCAACTTTATTAACCCGAAAAAACCCCAAAATACTTACCCACAAGAAAATCGAAGAAAGGAAGATCAAACATATTTGTAGAGTCAGCAGGACGACATCGTAGATTGTCAAAAAATGGAGGCTGGGAAAAAGAAAGGAGAAAAAAAAAAAGAGGCAATCATTGCATTGAACCCAAATTTTTATTTCTAGACGATGCCAGAGATTATCCACTCAAAACCCATAAAGCACACACTTTTTCATCTAGATAGTCCCCATGTGACCTGTCACTAGAACTTGGCCATTATCTCATCTGGAAGTGTTTGCATTGTACTAGTGGGTAACCTGGCCAGCTTTTATGGTTCAATAAGTAGACAGATATATTCTGTCAAGGTGTGAAAACCTTGGTGCCCCGTCAAGAAATAAGCAGATTAGCCCACGGAGAGAATTGGCTTTTAACTGTCCAATTGCATACCGCACAGAATGTGTTTTCTCTCATACAATTTTGTTTGCTTGTTTGTGCAGTTTAATTCAATGTTTTCTTCCTTTTTGGGGAGGGATGGTCTTGGGGGTTGTGATGTTCATATTGTTATTTTTCCAGCGCAAGTCCATTTTTCATCGAAATGCTGAAAACAAGTTGACTTTTGAGATGACCGACATTGGAAATGCATATAGTCTGGATGCAATATTTGAATACAACCCGATATACAAACAGGTCCAATTGCATACTATGTTTGGGATGTATGTGCTGGCCTCTAGCTACAACAATCATGATTATTTTCGCCTGTTCAATGTTATTGCTTTTTATTAAATTTTTATTGTGTTTGGAAATTACATACAAGACAATTATTAATAGTGGCATTCTTGATGCACAATTCATTTATTGTGTGTACAGCCCTCAATCTCCCACCCATCCGCAGAGAAAAAGCAGGAAACAAAAACAAGAAAACAACCTTCTGGTACTCTTGATGAGAATACCCATGACTTCATGTGCAAATATTGCAAAACGCAAATGTTATTTCGTGTAAAATACGAATAATGGACACTGGGTTGTTGATCATTGCAAGGCTGTTTTGTTGCAAGTCTTTGAATCAACAATCTGCTTCCGACAGAAGCATGTTAGGAAGTACTATTATCAGCCAGAATACCAGCTTTGAGAACCTTGTTCTTGTACATTATAACCCCAAGGGCCTCTTTCAGGGTTCCCAATACCTCCAGAAAGATTTGGAAGGAACATTTGGTATCTCCCCTTGGAATCATGGCGCTCACAATCCAATATTATGTTCGGAACGAGCAGGACTCGAACCTGCAACCTTTGGCACCAGTCGCCTAGCTGAAATGGGAAACGTGGCCGTTCTTGAGGGTGGAAATATAACGGTATCAATGTCTCTTCTCTTCCCAAATTCTTGAAATGTGGCCTTTCTTGAGGGGGGAATATAATGTAATCAATGTCTCTTCTCTTCCCAAATTTACAAAGATATAACATGCATAATGAAAGGAAAACGGAATGTTAACATTATTATTGTGTCTTGTTATTGTTATCCAATTACAGCTTGTTTGCAGTTGACATGACGATAAACAGATAAAAGTGTGAGCAGCTAAATGGTCATCTGATCCCAAGCAATAAGTGCTGTATTTGAGTTTCCCAGCTAAAAAGTAATCAAACATGGAAATCAGTATTTTCAAGTTACTTTACATGGAATCCAATGGAGATACACACCTCCAACACACAACTTCTATACATTGGGTTGTATATTAAACTGAATACATGGAGAATAACTGCAAGTGATTTGACTTTACTATAATATGTAATCCAGTGGTAGTACACACAGGTTTTGCCCATTGGGCCGTATGGTAAACTGAATATAGTGTTAATACTACAATTACTATCAGAGTGCCCCCTCATATAAGACCACTCTCAATGCACTGGAAATGTGGCCTTTCTTGATGGTGGAAATATAACGGTATCTAAATACACATTTCTAGCCTATAAGAATTCTTCATTGATCAGCATATTGAGTTGATCAAAAGTACAAATAATAGTCAATTTGGAATTTAAGCATTCGTATGATATCATTGTGAGTGTTTACTGCTTAGTACAATCTGCATCAAGTGCTGCTGTTTACCGACAGTCTGCATTCAACCAGAAAGCACGGGTCACCGGCACCTGATTCACCAGACCAGCAAAACACCGGGTCTCTTCTTCACTGGCAATCTTTAATTTATGAGGAAAGGCTAGGTGAACATACACTTGCTCCTAGCCGATGGGAAGTCACTTTCCAGCGAATGGGGTGTCAGTGCTGTCTCAAATCGTGATGTTACAGTTAAAAACTAATCATCAAAGACTAAAACGAGCAAACCAGAGGCAAAGCTAAGCAGTTAAGTTGCGTATGTAACTAGAAAAAAATTATCAGACACAGGAAAATTTTGCAGCAAAGTGTATTTGTCCTGTGCGTGCAGAGGATTGTGGCACTGACCTACCTACAATTGCATGTGATCAATATAACCAGTGGTTCTATTGGCCCTTGTGTGCTAAAAAAAAGAATAGTATCAAACAGAGTACCAAAACTTCATAAGTTTGATCACGGAGGCTACACTACACGAATCACAAAATTTAATTGGTATTGTGCACTTTACTGACCTTTTATGTTCTACTCATAACAGTGTAATTTGTACAGATACACCAGAGATATAGTTTCAGTTCCAAGGTGTCATTGCAAACATTAATGCATCGCATAGTTTACACGACCTTTCTGTGGGCTTAGAGCTGTGCTGATGTCACGCTTCTGGTTTTGTATCACATGGTGTATCCGGATAAATGACATTGGCTGGGTAGACTTTCGTGATTGCAATCAATGCAAATAACAAGAGCAGAAGGTTACAAAACCATATTATACAGGACACTGCATTAGACCTATGGAAATGGCTTTGTATTTCATTTAAGTTTATTTCACATGGACTCCGATGTGAATACACAACTATTAGCCCTAGACAAAATTGTATGGGGTTGTGTATTAACATGAATATACATTATAGCGATAATCGCAAGAGATAGGTTAGAGTTATTGGTGTACCGTACGTAGTTGCAGTAACTGTATTCAGGTGAATACACAACCCAATACATATACTTCGTGTGTGTAATGGTAGTGTGTTTTCTAAACAGATTCATATTTAAGAAAACGTTTGGTGTATTTAGTACTTTTTGCATATAACGGATCTGTGAATCTTGTATCCATAGGATTAAAAAATGAATTTTGCAGCGTAGTTTTGAATATGTTATTTTATCTGAATAAAAGATATTGTAATTTATTCATGTAACTGCAATCTACCCATAGCAGCATAATTTTTTGAGATACATTTAGCAATTGCCAGCATTGATGATGGATGTTAAGTTTACAACTGCTGTTGATGAGGGCTGATCTCGCTTTCACTGTTTAAAGGGCATGATGTAATCTTCATAAATGATAATAAATTGGTAGAATCTTGAGATTGATTGTATCCATTTTCATCTTAGTGTTATTAATCTTGGTAATATAATTGTAATCTACCTATTGAAGCATAATTTAAGGTGTCATTGCCAGCACCATTGATGCTTAGAGCGGGGCTGATGTTACTTTCGTTGTTTTTATGTGGGGTATGATGTATCTGAAAAATGACACTGAACGGGCAGAATTTGGAGATTGGACTTTTTTTGAGTTACTTCTCCTATTTAATATTAATGCTAGACATATTGTAATCTACCTGTTCCAGCACAGTGTTTTTACAGACATTGACAATATAATTAAAGTTGCAAGATGTCATTGTCCGCTTCATAATATATTGGATTTGGACTGATGTCACCCCCCCCCCCCCCCGTTTAATATTGGATGATATATCTTGAAAGATGGCACTAGGTAGGTGGAATTTAGACATCATTTAATACAATTAAAAATTGTCTGTTCTAACTGATTTGTTATAAATGCAAAAGACAAAATATCGTAATCACTTCTTAGAAACTGCAAACCATCTTATCTGTGACTTAATGTAGTTTAAAACATGAATAAAGTGACAATGGATCTTAGTCTTCTATCTCTCCTTCCTTCTTTCCTTCCTTCCTTACTTTCTTCCCTCCAGGTCCGCACAGGGCAGGACGGAAGGAACGCTGGTTCAACAAAGGAAAACAAAAGGAATTTGAGAATTGAGTCTCCCCGAGGAAAAACGCAGAAAATGTCATGTTATTCAGCTTTATTTGGTGGTCAAGGCACGGCTACTCGGGGGGGGGGGGGTGGTGGTGTGACTGGAGGCCGTTATTTTTAAATACTATTTGACAACTTTCTTCCTTTCTTACTTTCTTTTTTTCTTTCCTTTCTTTCCTTTCTTTCCTTCTTTCTTCCCATCTGTCACGGAATTTCATTTGGGTATTTTGGGTGGTGAAGGCAGGATTATTGTTTTCTTTCTTTCTTTCTTTCTTTCTTTCTTTCTTTCTTTCTTTCTTTCTTTCTTTCTTTCTTTCTTTCTTTTTTTTCTTTTATTCACTCTTTCCTTTTTTCAATAAATGTAGTGACTGTGAATCATGAAGTTTGTTCAAACAAATCAGTGAATATATTTTATTTATCATTCGTGGTTTCCAGCTAAAGTATACAAGGGATAGTATTTCTGAATAGTCATATATATATATATATATATATATATATATATATATATATATATATATACTATTTAAACAGTTTTCCTCGCTGCTGTGATAGAGCACTGTACAAACAATATAATAAACGGTTGCTAAAACATTTTCAGACAAGTATACACAAAGTGCTATTTCATTGGAAACCCTCGCTTTCTCTGTGAAATATTATTTTCCTGCCTTGACTTTATCATGAGTTGATTTCGCCATTAAAGTGTTCCCGGACATTTGTATGTCATTCGTCCACGATATGAAGTCTTGCAAAATGTTTAGCTATCCCTTAAATACTTATTAATAAAGATGAAATATACAGTTACCAGTTTGTGCTTTGTTTCTTTGTCCTCACCAACATATATCCATTCACTAGTACACCTAGTAATTGCTCAGTGATTTGTTTCGCTGCTCAATATGTATGCTCAATACAATTCATAGGAAAGAGAAGCAGAGAAGTAAGATATTATTGAAATAAAACGTACCCCATTGGTTTGAGAAGCACAGGATGACTGATATAAAGGCCTTTCCACTTTACTATAATTAATAATTTTGAACTCATTACTGTGCCCAGTTCTTATTTTGGCCAAGTGGTCAATACAGTTATGTTTTTTCTGACTTCCTGCAGCTCCATTTACTTTCGTGAACACTGTTAATGGGATGTACTACAATAAAATAACTTGCAAATTATATTGAGTAGGATTTTTCACCAATGAATTTTTAAAAAGTATGTCAAAACTATTTATAATTAAAGAGATTGTATTTTCGTGACATACATTTACTATTATTTAAAGTGTTCTGCTAAATTTTTGCGAATTAATAAAATCAAGTGTTGGTTAAAGGACCAACATTGAAATTTGATGTTTGACTTTTACCATCTCCTTTCACAATTCGAAAAGGGGAAATTTTTATCATCTACATTTACGTCTTTTAAGAGGGGAAACATAACCTGAATTGATTTTATTTTATTTGTTGCATGTCCTGAATCGATATACAATATATAAAATAAAAATATCATTATTGCTCAGCCAGCTGACTGGTGCCAAAGAGTCCCGCTCCTTGCGAACATAAAATATATATTCAAGGAATTAAAAATGTCTGGCATTATATTTTTGCTTGTCCATTATACATCGTTCACACAGACCGTCTTCATGCAGTTATTTCTAATTTTGCTCCTTTTAATATCCACACAGTTTTATATGGACACGAACTTTGCAACCTGGAAAATAATATTAAGATATTCATGACTGTGCAAGAATTTATCCAAAGATCTGGCAGATTTGCCCCTCAAAATCAACACTTGTGAACCTAATAATATATAAACAAGTTTGTAACAGGTACAATTTTCCCTGAACTACGACGCCCCATTATCTGTCTTGTTTTGTGTCGTCCCACTTCTTCATTATGTTACCCCCGCATGGTCGCGCACCAGGCGATTGTGATGTTTCGTCTCTGCTGCTCCTGTTCCTTTCTTTTGCAAGACGAATTAACATAGGGCTCCGCCCTGCTTTCCAATTGCTAAATAAAAATATGTTTAAACCAAAGCTGTGTAAGGGTATTTATTCTTAAACATATCGTGCATAGTATTTAGCATTGGTACACCTGTGGTTGAAAAAAAACGAATCTTGATACCAACTTACCAGGAATTAGACATAAACGTTTGCCAAAATTTATTGTTTAACAACCTAAACGTATTATTCAGCCATTATTGTGTGTCCCGGCAGTTGAAAATGCAGGTTGTTGTTCATTTACCTTACCCTCTCCTGGGGGCAATATGAGTTTACATAGTGATTTCCGCAGTTAGCAAAACTTCCACGTAAACGTCTTTGGGCACGACTAATCTTGGACTGTCAGGTCACATTGTGTGCGCATTGTTAAACAACTTTTTTTGTTGGTTCATCAATGGCTACACCCAATCCATTGTATGTGTTTTGTACATATGTGTTGCTCCTTTTGACCTCATGTGGAACTTTTTTGTAGCTTTAGTGGAACCCATTTGTCAACTCGAACAACACGGCTCTGTCGTTGGAAAATTATCAACGCAAGCTACGCTGGTGTTTAATTAAGTTTTTCATGAATTATACATTTCGACACAGCCAGTTTCAACATGTGATTTTGTATTTTGTAACTCTAGTGGGTTTTTTTTACTAATATTAAGCATCGACATTTTTTTTTTCACATTTTAGCATGCTAAGGGATACATACCTTCGTTATTTTGCAAGCCATTTTATGTTACCAGTTGATATCAAATATGTTGAGCAATATTTACAAAGCCTGGTGTCATAGCCCTTGTTCGTGTCGGTGATCGCAACCACCCCCACCCCCCACCCTTGTCAAGAGCAGTTATTTGGGTAACGCTAATCTCAATTCAGTGGTGGCGTTGCAGTCAGCGGCGTGTTACTGTGCACTGCTGAGTTGCAGAAGACACGCTGTTTTTATTTTTATGTGGGCATTATTGATTTCATCAATTCAGACGCTTCAGTGTTTGGGGTTACTAGATCAGCAGCGTATATATTCCTTGTCGAAGGGTCACACAAAGTTGGTCACTAGGTGGCACTGAGTTTTTTTTTCAACGATTTTTTCAATTTGGGTATGTATAGGTAAATGCACCTTTCCTATTGATTATCATGATGTAAGGCAATGCGGATTCGGATGCTTAGTCACATTTTCGACTTCACTGAAACCATCGACCAGATTGACTTCAAACTTGGCAGCATATACCTTGGGTGGGTTTCTATTAAGTCTCTTCAAATGGTCACGCTACAGTGATTTTTTGGTTTTATTGTGAATTTTTTGTAACAAAGCTTAAAAAAGTGTCCGAGGAAACCGGTCATTCAATTTCGATGATGATGATGATGATGATGATGATGATGATGATGATGATGATGATGATGATGATGATGATGATGATGATGATGATGATGATGATGATGATGATGATGATGATGATATCCCTGTTGCCCTCCACTTATCTGCCGTGGTTCTGTTAATAACAGATGGCCTTAAAAAAACCCACATGATTCCCGGGAACAGAACCGATGCATAAGGGTCCACATACTCTGTCACAGCAGTGGAAGCCCCTCCCCCCCCCCCGTTCCCGTAAATTCCCCCACGATGGCCCGCCCCGTTACAGTAAGCCCTGCCCTTTGTCCCTATCCCCGCCTCTAAGGCTCAGGAATTCCATGGCCTGCACCTGCAGATAGCTGCAGCTACAGTCACGGCAGCCCTGAAAAGGGCTACCACCCTTCCCTTCTTTACCCCCTTCTCACCCGTTAGCTCACCCTGTTTTCTTCCCATTCTAACATTTCCCTCCTTTTATCCCAGCACCCTATAGTACCAGGTAGTCTTGTACAGTTTTAGTACCCTCCTTACACCCTGGGAAATCTCCCTTCAAGCCTAGAAACCAAGCAACACGGTCCACCTCTTCTAGTCCCTTTATTTCCTCTAAGCCCTTACAGTTGTAGTCCTTATCCTGCCAACTTCTGAATACATTTTCCCTCATTTCCCTGTATGCATCACACCACAGTAGCCAGTGATCTACTGTCTCATCTGCCTCCTGTCTACAAACTCTACATTTCCCATTACTACCCTGTGTCCATTTCGGACGTCTCTTCTGCAAGTTGTTAACCCCCGCCCTACTTTGGCACAAAAGTTTAGATTCCTTCCATCCATCCCAACATGCGCTCCTTTTTGGTTTATCTAACACTTTATAAGCTTTTAGTGTACTTTTATCGTTCACCACCTCTTTGCATTTTACTCGACATCCCTCTGCAACTGTTGTCCTTAAAGGGTCAGGCTATTGTTTGTCCCAGTGAAAACACAAGCAACAGTTTTCATTGAACACAGTACAGTGGGAACAGTTTTCTTTGAAGCATACCAAAAGTATATATCATTGTGATGGTTGGAATGCCAAGTTTCATTATGTGCAATGAATAGCTAAACGTCACGTGAATGCTTGCCATGACCACCACTTTAATCACTAATAAATAGCAAAAAATCATTAAAAATCTGCTGAATAAGAGAACAAAGTATCTCTTTGTTGTATGTGAAGCATCCTTTCCTCCACATATGCATGGTATTTGGATAATTAAAGAAATAAAACTTCAGTAAACTTCGAAAATAAAACATAGATCACATGACCTGTTTCCACAGCAACTGTTTAAATATTGCTTGTACTTGGCTAAAAACTGGAAAAACTGCATTTTTATAAAGGTCTGCAGAACCGGTAAGAGGCATCTACTTTGCATAACAAATAGTCACCATGAGGTTTCATAGGTTATGTATTACGCAAGAAAACGACTAAAATAAAACAACACTACCGTATATTTATGGAAAATTTGTGTTCTTCCCCCATTTTAATATGTTGCCATGGAAACAAAACGTGATTGGATCCACAATCATATGTACAAGGCCTTGTAGTGATTACGTAGTTTGAAAATGTGGATAAAATGCATGCGTACAGTGTACATGCAATTATAGGATCATTAATTCCAGTGCAAACGGCAAAGTAGGTCCTCCCTATTGGCTGCCTAACACAATATTTGAGACAGACAACAGAATTTGTCATGTATCTGCAACCATGCTCGCCCCCCCCCCACCCCCACAAGCAGGTTTTAGACCTGAATATTCATTAATGGATCATATATTTTCATTAAGCACAATAATAGATTTGTATCTCTCAAACAAGAAAAAACTGTAATGTGCATTTATAGATTTTAGAAAAGCATTTGACTCTGTTAATAGAGTGTCACTGTGGAAGAAATTGATTGCTCATAATATTAATGGTAATATAATGAAAGTCATATTTAATATGTATGAAGGAGCAAAATCTTATGTCTCATTACAAGGTGATAATTCTGACAGTTTTCCATGTAATGTTGGGGTACCACAAGGAGAGAATCTCTCCCCTTTGTTATTTTCTGTTTTCCTAAATGACCTAGAATCTCATTTAAGTAGTAGATGTAGAGGATTAGAATTTCTCAGGCACCATATGTATAATTACTTACATGATGATGGATGTGGCAATGTTTTTGAGATTATTTGTTTTGCTTTACGCTGATGATACAATATAGTAGCCTGGTGAATTCCAGCATGTCCTAGCCGTAATGCACGAATATTGTGAAAACTGGGCATTGTCAGTTAATGTAGATAAAACAAAAATACTTATTTCTTAGAGGTAAAATAAGAAATAAACCTATTTTTATAGTTAATGATGATGAAATAGAAGTAGTTGATAGTTTTAAATACTTAGGTGTGTTATTTAATTATAATAATAAACCACAAAAATGTAAAAAAAAAAGTTTCTATATGATCAAGCATACAAAGCTATGTTTGCTGTAATTCAGAAATCTACGAAACTCTACCTCCTGTTGATTTAATGATTGAACTCTTTGACAAACTTGTTACTCCTATTCTTACTTATGGTTCTGAGGTATGGGGTTTCGGTGACGTTTTACTTGAAAGATTGTATTTGAAGTTCCTGAAGATGGTTTTACATGTCAAACGTTCTACCCCAAGTTGTATGATCTATGGAGAAACAGGCACTTTCCCACTACAACTGGGTTTTTTTTGTTTTTGTTTTTTTGGGGGGGGGGTTGTGTTTTTGTTTTTTTTTTTTTGTTTTTTTTTTTGTTTGGTTGTTTTTTTTTTTTTTTTACAAAAGTTACTTGGATTTTGGAGTTAAGTTTGTAATAGTGAAAGGACACACAAAATATCTGTGACTTTATACAGGCTGCTTAAAGTACTTGACCTCAGAGGGGTATATTCTTCACCCTGGATACTGAAAGTCAAAAATGTACTTGATTCATTAGGTATGTCTGACTTGTGGATTAATGATAACTTTAACGTAAAATGGTTTAAGGCCACAGTAAAATTGCGTTTAAAAGATCAACATCTCCAGTCTTGGACAGCCGAGACTGAAGGGCTTAGCTATTGTACTAATTAGAGATTATTTAAAAACCAGTTTGGAATGGACAAATATATCTGTAATTTATCAGTAAATGACTGAATTACTTTAACCAAGTTCATGACAAGTAACATTGCTATTCCGGTTAATAGTGAGATTCAATAATATTGCAAGGAAGGACAGGAAATGTGAACTATGCAATGCAAATGGGATCGGTGATGAGTACCATTATTTAATGAAATGTGAATACTTTACAACCGAGCGAAAGGTATTTCTCAAAAGGTATTACTTTACAAGGCCCAATTCTCAGAAGTTTGCAAGTTTATTGAACTGCGAAAAACCTGCCGTGAGGAAAAACCTACTTAAATTTATTAAAGTATTTTTGAAGGATAAATTGTTTCCCTGGTGCTGTTAGGTAAAAGTGTACTTTACTTTCTGCCTACCATTTGTATGATGTATTTTCTACTGTTGTGATCCGCATAGGGTCTTTGAGTCTATAAAGAACTTGAACTTGAACTTGAACTTGAACTTGAGTGCATGCAGAGAGACAGTTTAGGTTTGAATGCATGGTTCCATAACTGGGCCAAAGGAAAACGTCATGTTTATAAAGTTTATTGATAAACACAGGTTTGACAGGGAAACAGACTAGGGGGTACTTGGGAAGTGCAGGCATTGAGTCAATGGTTGAGTGACTGATCGGCTGCAATGAGTTGAATGACTGTTTATGGGACCCACTGTGAAGCTACATGGACCATGCATGGTCCGTTGAAACGCGTGAACTCTGTGGGCTCCAGACTCATTATAAACAAAATACTTACATATGCATCCTCACACCCACATCGACTTTACTGCCCCCCTCCTCTACATAATCCCTCCCTGCCCAGTGCTGCATAAGGTGAATAGCCTGGACACTTGTATATAATTGACGGACAGCTGCAGATGAACTGAAGCTGGATGCTGCCCTTTTTGTGGCGTCATGCACATCAAGGGAATCACCGTGGAATCCCTTGAAGGTCTTGGACCAGTAACCCCTCAAGGTCGGGTCAACTGATCCACTTTTGATCGAGTAGTGAATACCGTTGCTGTGTCTATTGGATGGGGAAAAAAAGGAGCAGAGCATCCCAACTTAAGTCCCATCATAATTTTGGATAGGAAAATACTTATCAACTGTGAGTTTTAGAAAGGCACTGCTGCTCTAAAAATATTTTGAATCATTTTATAACTTTGTGTATTTTTGGAGACATATTTGGCGCGGATTGGTCAATCCTGGAGGTAAGGTACACAAATGCACCTGCAAAAAAAATCTGAATCACATTACGTTTCAAACAGGAGAAATAAGGCAGCGAATGTCGCTGCTTTAACACGTAAATGCATTAGGCCTAGGTTACTGGTCCAAGACCTATATGACAAGCAGAGACCATAGAGGAGGCAGTATACATAAATAGATCGATGTGCTTCTTAAGAAAAACACAACAGCTTTCTGTATACAGTTTGCTGATAATTTATGAGTTGTTTACATAATTAAGGCTAAGCTAGTGTGAGCCCAGCATAAAACCACGTGATTACCGGTCGTTAACGACCGGTCTGACCTTTTGAGGGTTGTATGACTTCCATTCATCAACTTCGTCAAACCCTTCCATGTCCCTTTTTTCTGCTAATTGGTCTATATTTTGGACCCACTTTGTTTGTGCCTTTACTGCCTCCGTGTATATTTTCCTGCGTCATCCGTCTTCACTAATTGTTTATAGGTATCCCCAGTAATTTAACTTGGCTTTGGCAATTCTATCTGTAGCAGTATTCCACCCCAATTCACCCAAGACCGCTTCAGTTGCTGTACCTGCTGGCGCCCCCAGAATCCACCTACCCATCTCATTTTGTGTTTTCTCCATATTTTGAATGTCCCCCTCATTTACCGAAATTATATCCAAACCATACATCATCCCAGGTATTGCAACTCTATCCCATAACACTCTGGCTGTAAATGCTCTATTGAAGCTGTTGAGTGACGTAGATTTGATCATTCCCTTTGTTTGGTTCACCTTTTGCTTTATCTTCTCCATGTGATGTCTGAGCATGACTTTACCAGTTGCTTTTATTCTAATCCCCAAATACTCATATTCATCAACCTCGCCTATTTCAATCAACTGTTTCTGTCGTTCTAGAATTTGGAATGTCCCCACTTTCCACCTTTTATTTATGTCAGGTTTCTTTCCAAGCGTCATAACTTTACTCTTTTCTTTACTGAATTCCAATCTCCATTTGTTGCCGTATTCTCCCGTTATGTCCAGTAGATCTTGCATTTCTTTTTGTGACTCTGCCATAAGCACTATATCATTGGCGAAAAACTGACCACGAATTTTGTGCTCTCCTATTGTCATCCCCTTGTTACATTCTGTTAACTGATCCCACAATTCCTTAATATAAAGTGCAAACAAAATTGGAGAGAGCACACAACCTTGTTTTAAGCCAATATCTAGTAGTTTATGACTTGGAGGAAATTCCCACCAACAGCCAAGCCCCTGAGGTTTCTCCCATAGTGCATCCCTCCACACTCTGTCATATGCCTTTCTCACATCTAAAAAGCACATAAAGATTTTGCGCCCTTGTCTTGCCAGTTCCAGAGCTTGCATTAAAGTGAATACATGGTCAGCCACCCTTCTCCCTGGTCTAAATCCATCCTGGATATCTCCTAGGAGGCCAAGCCTTTCAACTATTCTGCTCGTCCTCCTGTGCATGACTCCACTAAAACTTTTCCCTATGTTTGATTTGATTGTGATACCCCTACATTGATTCAATAGATCTTATGCTCGCGACACAGCGCATGCGCCAAATTTTTTGACGCGCAGTGCATTGTGGACTTATTTGTAGTATGCGAGCCGTTATGGCGATACCTGTGTCGACTATGAAATTACACATGTAGCCATGAGAAGTTTAATTTATTATTTGGCTGTGTGCTTTTCAACTTATTCCTGCGGCAAACAACGTAAATTTTATCCCTTGCCAACAAATAAAAACTGGGAAAACAATGGATAAGAAGATCTCCTGGCCTGCAAAGGACTGAAAATTGTGTAAATTCGTGCCCATGACCTCGTCATACAGCGTTTGCCGTGTAACTTTGAATGATGACATTTGCACATTGCGATCAGTCTATACAATTAAGTTTAAATATATCCATTCCAACTGGGTAACCCGGTCATCTGAATCATATTCCTTTTGGAACCAAATCGTATTGTGTGTTTTGCAACCAACATGTACACACTATGGCCAATGACAAAAGAATAGATAGATAGATAGATAGATAGATAGATAGATAGATAGATAGATAGATAGATAGATAGATAGATAGATAGATAGATAGATAGATAGATAGATAGATAGATAGATAGGTTTGTAGTTAAACGAGCGAAAGAAAGTAAAAGTAAAGAAAGAAAGAAAGAAAGAAAGAAAGAAAGAAAGAAAGAAAGAAAGAAAGAAAGAAAGAAAGAAAGAAAGAAAGAAAGAAAGAAAGAAAGAAAGAAAGATTACGCTCCGTAAAATAACAAATTTTCCTTCCTTTATTACTGATTTTTCAAAGATAAACAAAAGTTGTTTTTCGAGCAAAGTTGTTTCAAAACTAAGGTATTCTTCTACAAACTTTGATTTCGGAATAATCCGGGTCAGATATGGAAATAGGAAATGTTCAACTTTCATTACGCAATGTCATACATGAAAACAGGGACGTGTTCATCTGTAGCAGAAATTAATCATATTGATAAGCTGAGATTTTGCTCTTCCACGTTTGTCATATTCAGCTCGACAACCCATGTTATTAGTCATCTAGAAGTAATGTTGGACAATCCTGTACAGATACATATGTTTAAACCTATGAGATGAGGTTTCTTAATCATAACCGAAAAAATATCCATTTTAACGTTTAAAACTACAGATATTTTTACCATGCGCTCCTCAACTAACAACCCGTTTGTTGTTTCTTGGCGTGTTGTTTTCACAAGATATAGTGTTTTTAAAGCAACCAGTACTTGTGCAAATCTCGTAAACTCTTTCATAGCTTAAGCACCGAGTGATTAATTTTGTGCATACATCGTTAACACAAAGAAAGGCCAAGTACTTAACGCGTACTAATGGTTTCAGAAAGCACACTTTGAAGACTTAGGAGCCAAATTCCATATCGCTAACACGCTGTTTTCCCATTTTAAGTCGGTATTTTTAGGATAATTGCGTGAAATAAAAAGAAGTACTGAAATAATACACATGTACATTGCAAAGATGTGCAACACGCTTAAATGTACAAAGTTGCATCGATATCCGCACAAGGGATGGACTCATATAGGCGTTGCCTCCTCCCCACTCGTACATGTATTTTGAGAAATAAAATACGTTTAAACTAAGAGAAACACACACACACAAACAAACAAAAATATAGAGTATTTGCAGGAGCAAAATGTGTCTTGCACGTACGCTTGTTCGTTTGTATATATTTTTCAAACCTTTTCATTACCAAGGGGATATCTTAACGCAAGTGTACGTTCTTGATTTGAAGAGAAACTGTTGAAGTTTGTGCAAGTTGTCGTTAGTATTATTGTGTCTCTTGTTTGACAGTAAGCGCACCGAAAATGACATTTGGCTATATTCGATGTGTCCACGAGTTTGCGGTTTCCCCTCATTGAAAGATCATTGAAACCCGAGCTCAACCAGATGGATGCGGTCTCTCTGTTGCATTTTTATGTTCATTTTGTCCAGGGATTATTTCTCACTAAAAGGCAGACCTCCGCGTCAAAGAAAATCACACTTCTTAAAGTACGATCGAAACGCAACAGTTAACTCGGAAAAAAAGAGAAAAAGAAGGGAAAAATAAAAAAACTACCTTCAAGAGAAAGAAAAAGATGAGAAAGTAGGGATGCAAGAAAACAAAAAACACCACAGTGAATTGATGAAATTTGCTCAAGCCTCAAGGACATCCTTAACTTTAACTTATTTTTCCACCTTAAAGACTTAAATTTTCCACATTGTTTTTGGAGACAAGATAGTTTCTATACAACACCTTCAGAAACCAAATATATGTTACATTTGTCCGACCATATTAGTGAAAAAACCCGCTACACAACGAGTGAAACTTATCACGGCCAGCTATCTAATATCAATGCAGCCCTCAGACTGATCTCAGCAGCGAACTACAGTTAATCCCAGAATGCAATTTCCCAACATGGCGCTTATTTATTCAAAATGGCGACCGTGCATAAGATCTATTGGGAGCTGCTGCCCTTTTTTGGGATGTTAGATATTTTAAGTTTGTTCCATTCCCTTGGTACCTGCTTCTCCTCAAGAACCCTGTGAAACAAAATCTACAAACATCCTACCATTTCCTCTTGCCCTTTCTTAATAAATTCATTCAAAACATTATCAGACCCTGGCGCCTTGCCCAGCCGCATCTTCTCTATCGCGATCTGAACTTCAATCTCTCTGATTCTACAGCACAATTCAGAATCCGATTGATCCTGTCTGTAATCCTTCTGACCGTCTGGTACTGCCCCCTGTCCCCATCGTGGATCATTTATTCCCCCCCCCCCCCATGCTCTTTTAGTGCTTCCTGCATGTCGTGTTTCCTCTCTAGTCTCTTCCCTCTAGGCATGATTTCACATGTTTTAATCTTTTTCTTTTGATTAACAAACTTCCAAAAAATATTTGACCCTTCCCCTCCACTTTTCAATTTATGTTCTCTGTCAATTGTTTCTCTTTATTAGCTCTCCTTCCAGTTTTCATGTCCACTATTTGTTCTCTACAGTCCACATATTGTTGTATCGTTGTTTAGTTTCGTCTATATCATTATGCAGTTGTTTCTGTTTCCTGGCTGGTCTCCAGCCCTATGTTGAACCCTTCTCCTCCTTATTGCCCCTTTTGGCTCTGGGTCCACCCTATCTCCGACGTTTTCAATTGGCATCTTCTTTCTACCATTTTTTTTTTCTGAGACACCTAAAGGATTCTTCTAGTTAGGTCTTCATTCATTTCTCGAACTTCCCCCTCTACTTCCTATTTATTTTTCCATTCCTACAGTTCAGTTTTGAGGCTTTCCTTGTATCCCTCCCAATCTGATTCTTTATGCATGTTCCAAACCCATTTAGACCCCCTCCCCCATGTCTCTTTTACAAAGCTGTACCTTAAGCTCCACAGTGATCCAATTGTGGTCGCTTCCTATATCTAACCTGCCATCCTCATCAATTTTACATTTCTGACTCATTTGGAATATGTCGCTATCCACCAAAACATAATCAATTATTGTCTTCAAGCATCTGAGGTCCATGTCCATTTGCTCTTGCATTGTACGTCCCTATTCACAATCCTAAGTTTGTACTCCCGAATGAAGTTTAACAGCCTGGTTCCGTTTCTGTTTATTTCCCCGTCTCCTCCTTCAATTACCTCAACTCCATTGCCTACGTGACCATTGAAATCCCCTGCTATGATAACTTTATACCCCTGTTGTTGTATGTGTCTTGTTATCATTCTCATTCTGTCATACACCTGGTCATTCCATTCGTCCAGTAGCCCTTCATGTCCAATGTAAACCACATCTATTGCCACCCACTTTATGTCCATATGTTTCTATTCCTATCCCCTGTATTTCATTTCTAACCACACTATCATTGTCCCAGTACTCATGCTTTATCTCATGCCATTTAATTTCCTTCCTTACCAAAAACCCTACCCCTTCCCCCCTCTTTTGTCCATTCTCCCTCCCTCTTTAAATGAGGTTGTAGCCTTAGGACTTCATCATTCCCTCTTCTTCCTTCCTAACATGGGTCTCTACCAAGGCGACAATGTCTATTTTCTCCTGTTTAATTACCTCTCCGAGATCTGCTACTTTCCCTTTGTACCCCCTGCAATTAATACTTCCAATCTTCATGATGTCCTTCCCTTTACTTTTCCTTGCTCTTCTGCCTTTTCTTGTCTGGTTTTCCTTCCCCTGATCCTGTTCAGGAACATATCTGGTAGCTGCCGGGAAGTTTAGTTTCTCTGCTGCCGGACCCACTCAGAGTAAACCTCCCCTAATCGCTTCCCTCCCGTCTGACTAGGGTGTATCCCATCCCCGCTAAACATCTCCCTCCTCCCTACAAAATTCCCACACACATCCCTAAAAGCTACCCCTCCCCCCATCTACACAACCCTCCCAATTTCCTATTTTTACCACAAATCCTACTGGCCTCCCACGCACCCATCCTATGACTTATATCCCCATCACCAAGGGGTTCCAGTCTAAATGCGCCAACCTCCCCACTAAAGCCCTGTATCTGTCTACCACCTCCTCTGTCCCTATCAGGCCCCCCAGCCTCCCTCTGTCGGACAGATCATTGTTCCCTACCTGCAAAATGATCCTCGGCTTCTCCCCCCCCCCCTCCCTACTACCACCTCTAACCTCTCCTCCACATCCCTAATCTTGGCACCAGAGAGACACTCTCAGACCCTATGTGCTCTATCTTCCCCACAAAAGACTTTATCAGTTTTCCTAGCGATACTGCTCCCTACTACAACTGCCTCTCTAACAATCTCCTCTCCCCCTGGCGAAACCTCCCATGTATCCTCTTCTCTCTGGTCTCCCTGTCCGTCCCCGCAGTCTCCACTACCCCACCACCCCTTGTCTCCCCCCCCCCCGTGTCTCCTGACCTCACCCTCTGTCCTCCACGGCCCTGAACCTGTCCCTAGCCTCTTCCAAATCAAACTTCAGAGCTGCCTGCCAACTGTAGCTCTAGGGTCTCCACCCTCCTGCACCTCCCATACGTGCACACAAAGCTATCTTCCCGTGCTTCTTCAAAGGTACACGTTAACCCTGTTGCACTTAAGTCCTCCCACATACCACACTCCCTGCACTCTATAAATGTATCCCACCTTGGACCCTCACCCTCCCTCCCATTCTCATCTCGACCCTGGTCATCCCTGTCCCCATCCCAGACCGTGGTCCCGTGACCCTCACCCTGCCCCTGCACACGAGAAACAGTCGCCTCTACCCTCGTATCCTGTCCCCCACTGCCTAACCTCCTGAACCCCTGCACCTTCCGTAACAACCCTCGGCCCGACATCCTTAGTTAATCAAGTGTTGTTAGTTGCTATTTACAATTTCAAACTTCCCGCGTTTTCAAAAATATTTGGTTGGTAGTGCTGCACACTTTTATGTATTGCGCTTCTGATGTTTGATTTGATTCTGTACTTATCAAATGATGTTGCCAAAAATCCTGGCCCACAAAACAATACTTTGAACCTTATTCACTTGAACATAAATAGTCTTTTAGCTAATGACAAATTAAATGACCTCGAGTCCATCTGTTTGTATAATAGTGTGGATATAATATGCCTAAACGAGACGAAGCCCAGTCAATCAATATCAAATGACGATGTTGGAATTGGAGGTCTTGCGTTGTTGGTATAGGAAAATTACTATGTTATTTGATTTGCTTTGTCGTTTCCTGAAGTGCAATTCATTAAAAAAAATCTTACACAAGCAAGCCTTTTCTTCTTTTCTTTGTGAATTTCAGATTGAGTATATAATTACTTCAACGTTTCAAGTCGCACATCTGTGGTTACGTCAATTTACATTATATATATATATATATATATATATATATATATATATATATATATATATATATATATATAAATATATATATATGTATGTATGTATATATATATATACATATATATATATATATATATATATATATATATATATATATATATATATATATATATATATATATATATATATATATATATACGTAACCACAGGTGTGCGACTTGAAACGTTGCAGTAATTAT
Source organism: Hermodice carunculata (assembly GCA_964020975.1). Lineage (NCBI taxonomy): Eukaryota > Metazoa > Annelida > Polychaeta > Eunicida > Amphinomidae > Hermodice > Hermodice carunculata. The sequence goes on from OZ026627.1 coordinate 23,238,770, forward strand.
ATACTCAATTGTCTGTAGAATCTATTATATGTATTATATACAATAGATTCTACAGACAATTGGAGAGTTGTGTATTTTTACATATATGGCATCTTCTGACTATGGCTTGTTTCAAGCCTAATATGAATAGACAAATGGAAAGAACAAAAGAAAAGTTTACGTGTGGTTAGGTTTTTCGTATGTGCCATTTGTAGAAAGAATGTAAATATAAATTGCAAGTTGCATACTATTAGCAAAGTGAATTGTACACAGAGCACGTTAAGATTAACAAAGGTATAACCAGTGCGGTATTATTCTCCAGTTCCCTTCAAAGGTGATCTGGAAAAGCAACTGAAGAAATTTGATACAAGAACAACATAATGCATAATTTTTGTTTGTGGCCTTAGTGGTTCTGATCATGACTAGAGAGCTGTTACGTTTGCCACGTATTTGCACATGTCTATCAAAGTACTATTGATGAAATACAGTGAAGCTTACAGAAAAGTGTGTTACTGATATAGACCCCTTGGCTTATTGGCAATAAGTATGCGCCAACTACATAGTCTGTTGTGCCAGAGCATAACTGCCTTAGGTGATAATCTTAAAGCTTCAGTATCAAATTAGCTTCAGCCTAAAACTGATATTTCATCGCGTGCGGATAAAGACAGTCGTGACCTAATGAAAATAACACTGGTGTGAATAGTGATCCAAAATGGACAGGCATTATGGCCTCAAGACAGATATTTGCTTAGCGGAACTTTCAGATTCTTGCTTAGCATTTCGGGGCATTAGATTGGGCTTTCGAGAAAGCCAGCCACAAAACACGTAACCCCTGTATATCATTTCGCCACCCTGCATCAACTGCATTCTCCCGAAAAGTATAAATTTCATTGCTGTTTTGTATTTTAGAAAGGGCTGGAGTATTGACGACAACGACATTACAAAACACACCAATGTGATGGAAAAACAGGTAGTACCTGTATAATACAGGGTTAGAATTTATCGAATTATTATCTTATATATGAACGATATATCAACGCCTTACGGTATTCAGACTGTATGTATACTTGCAAATGGTATATTTATATTATTTTTGATATGGCTTGAGAGTGACAAAAACTAAGGGATCTTGAGGCAAAGGTGTCGTCGTCTGTGTTGAAAAAAATCTGAACAATCTAAATGCCTTGACAAAACTGGATAGGCCGCCTCAATGTATGTTGGTCCTGGGTAAACACCTGAAACAATTACCAACTTCTTGGAACGTTAAGGCATATCCACATGAATTGTCAGATTTCAATTTATTTCGTCGTTCTTGTTCCTGCTGTTTTGTAATGAAAAGGGATAAAAATGTTAACCACAAGGCAATGAATCGTGGATTGAAAATTAAGTATTTAGGCACGACAACTGAAAAAAAGGGATCAGCATTCGAACTTTCCTAGCAGAATATTGTAAGAAAGATATATATTTTTGCTAATTTGAGTGTGGTAATAAGGATATCTGAAATTCAGTTAGAATGACATGTCCCGTTTGCTACACACACACACACACACACACACACAGACACACAGACACACACACACACACACACACACACACACACACACACACACATATATATATATATATATATATATATATGTACAATGTATATTTACATAAAGACTATCATTCGAATAAACGTAAATATATATATATATATATATATATATATATATATATATATATATATATATATGTATACACAATGTACATTTACATAAAGACTATCATTCGAACAAACGTGTTTCACATTTATTCTTATGTGAAAAGGTATGAATAGCAAACTACCGATTTATTGCATCTTGTGAAAACATTACATATCTTACCGACCTTCCTGCGCTCATTTGTTGCATGATATATTATGTTTTTTGAGCGCACCTGAAATTGTATCATGTATATTTTGTACATTGCCTGTGTTTGCAGCGATTTATATGTGTTCATTAAATCTGTTAACAGCTGACTAATACATGGTGTAATGGTTCGCTCAGGGCTCGGTGCTTTATCCTCCCTCGGGTGCAAAGCACATGAAACAAAAATTTGAAAATAATGGGCAAAGTATGTGCAATATTTCATGAATATACCATTTGTTTGGGGTTTTTTTTAAACTTACATCTGCTATCACGATAACAGTTAACTGCATGCATGTTAATTGTAACAAGCTGTGATTTGTTTGCTACGTTCAAGTCAGAAAAACAAAATGTGTCATCGACGTTTTTAGATAAGGATGTGTAAGAGGAGAAAAGAAGAGAATAGGAAACGTTTTTTTCGTACTTTATATAAGTTGCTATATATTACATATTATTTTTGTATGTACTAGTTGTTTGAAATTGTTTATACATGTTTAACCTTGCTACATTGCTCGTAATGTAAATACAGCAATCGCTAGTTACATATCTCCTGGGGACAACCATTTTTTACTCTTCAAGAAGATTATGAATCAATACAATTTCATGGTGTTAAGAAAGGACAACATATCAAGTCCTGTGATATTGCTCGTAATGTGAAAACAAAAGTCGCCAGTTATAGGTCTCTCTGGGCAACCATTTATTAGTTTTCAACAAGAATATCAATCAGTTCGCTTTCATAGTCTTGAAAGACTACACATCAAGTCTTTTGATATTGCTCATGTTAACACAACAGTCTCTAGTTATATGTCTTTTTTGCCGACATCTGTTTTTATTTTTATTATTATTATTATTATTATTATTATTATTATTATTATTATTATTATTATTATTATTATTATTATTATTATTATTATTATTATTATTATTATTATTATTATTATTATTATTATTCAGTTTGCAACATGGTTATAATGCAGTTCGCTTTTATATTCTTATAAGGACTACATATCAAGTCCCGTAATATTGATCGTAATGTTAACACAACAGTAGCCATTGTATATATCCCCTGAGGACATATATATTTTTCACTTTGTAACAAGATTATAAGTCAGTTAAATTTCATGGGACTTAAAAGGAACCTGCATTGGTTGTAAACTTTCGTGTGCAGATTTCTGACATCAATAGTTATTGGCAAGGAGAGACCAAAATTTCTTCCTGGCGCTAAGGCCCGTTTCCATGAGCCAGCCCTATCCACGTCCCAGAATGATGACATGAACAGTTTGCACTGAAGGGAATACTTTAAGTGTTAGATGGCTATTCCCTGATTATTACGTCAAATCATGAGTTCGATTCTAATAATATAAGGAATTAGATCAATGATGCATCATCTAATTTGTTTTACATCTGAACAAGAAGATGAATAGGCTGGGAAGAGGTGCACGAGTTTCATTTGCGATGGTAATATAACCAGTGATGTTTGGCTATTCAAAATATGCAGTTTCTTGTAAACAAGTAATATACGAATAGACTGATAGATAGTTTGTCATTTACCATACAAAGAAAACAGCTTCTGTGGTGTCATTGTTGCTCAAAACATTTTAGCAAATGTTGGACAGAATATACGTATGATGATTAAATTGTTTTGGACGAATTTTCTGGTGACTTCATATGCGTTTTGCTACAATGCTGTTCTACAAATATTGATGCTGGGTTACTTCTTTGTAAACACAAACAGAAACAAGTTTATTCGAAATCCTATCAAATATTGCATAATATGAATGAAATGCCTACACGGGCCTTGCACAATTGGAAGATATTTTTTGCAAACGAGGGCAAATGCCAAGAGTAATCAATGACATCATTCCTTAGCTCTGTAGTTCTACTTGAATAATAAGACACAAGACAACAAAACAAGCCGCAATAATCCCATGCAGCTATCGACCAGTAGGTAAAAAAGTGTGTCCATTGAGGCATATCGTGTATTATGTCAGCCATATTGTTTTAAACATTTTACGTCAAGCTAGCAGTTGAAAAAAAGGAAAGCCTATAGAAGTTCTTTTGCAAAGGGTGCCATCAATTCATGGACAAACTTTTGAAGAAATATATCTCTGATACTCTCTAACAATTTACAACCTTGTGTTTAACAAGGACACAGTCATCCCGTTGCACTGCGGTTTAAAAGATGATACTCCACAAATATTTGGCAATTGAACACATATTTGTGTTTGCTGTGGACATAATTTTTCCCGCACTTGTTCAGGCTGCAGTGTTCAGTTTATAAAAACGCCAGGGATAAAAGAACTATAACTATTCGAAAACGAGGTGGATAAATAGAGAATCTTACATGGCCGAGAGGGAGTTACCATGTTATTTCTCACAAGTGGTCCTTGTTGATGTGGAAAATCACGAGTGATTTTCCACATCGACAAGGACCATGAGTGAGATAACACCCTGCATTTCCCAATCAGACATGTAAGATTTTATTTATTCTATGTTTGAGAGGGAATTTACCTTGATTTTTGCCGTGCCCATCCCTTCAAGGGCGCCACCAATCTGACCAACAAGCCGAAAAACTCACACGACTCTTTGATATTCATGCACGGCACGCTTAACCGCTAGTATAATTACATATCAATGCAACAAAGATAGGACAGGTACATTGGTGCAAGTATCTCACAGTATTATGAATGTGTCATCATAGGGAGAATCCTGGGAACTGTCAGTGTCACACTCCATAATGGGAACAACTGTGTGCCGCGGAAGCATGACACGCGGGTTGAATGAGGAGCCTGAAAATAGTTCGTAACAGGTCTGATTGGTTGGTTCGAACAATGAACCAACCACGTTGTTTGGGGGTATAAACACTTTTGGAATTTCCCTTTGGGATTCTGGAATTCCCTCTCAAACATAGAATAAGATGTACCATATTACTCTTTAAGCAATACAAAAAGAAAGAATGAGAGGTTGGCTACAGGAATCTGTCACTTATTGTATTTTTCAGTGCAACATTATGCGCTTCCATGTGAAATATCACTTGCAAGTCTGAGAACTAAAATAAGTGCTGCATTTTTTTTTTGCAGGTGCCAACACCAAGTCACGCATTATCCAACGGGTCACCTGTTGGTGTTTTGGGCTGCTTACCCAGCAAAGATATGGAATTTTAGATATCATAAATATTGTTCCAGATAACTCCTGCGTCTCCGTAGCAGCACCCTTTCAAAAGTGTCCTGAAGAAAGCTGTTGACCTAAACCTGAGTCCATATTTGGTCTGTCAGAAAAGCCAACATTGTTGCTACTTCCATGGAGCATAATTTGTCAGGATGACCCAGCATAAGGATGAAAAACATCCGCTCTCGCACGGGCCACCTAAAAAAGATTACTTTGCTGTTTCACACCCTTTATTATCGCAGAAAACATGTTTAACAACCATATATATATATATATATATATATATATATATATATATATATATATATATATATATATATATATATATATATATATATATATATATATATATATATATATATATATATATATATATATATATGAAAAACATCCGCTCTCGCATGGGCCACCTAAAAAAGATTACTTTGCTGTTTCACACCCTTTATTAACGTAGAAAACATGTTTAACAACCATATATATATATATATATATATATATATATATATATATATATATATATATATATGTGCGCATCAACTTAGATATTGTGTGATACAATTTCATGCAAACAATCAAATTATTGATGATTACCACATACAAAACAATTGGAAATAGTGTATGTTTCGGAATGTTGAGTAATGTAGAAATGTTTGACATATTGTGAGAAACCAGTGTAAGAATGAGTGTGGATTTTGCTTGTCAAAGTTACAGGGGAGTTTTGAGTCAATTTGGGGATAGAGTGTCAAGCTTATGAAATATTTAGAATTTTCTGCTTCTTATAGATCTTAAAGTTTGTGTGGGTAGGGGTCTTTGCTTAGAAAAAGAAAATGCCAGGAATGGGGTTGCTTGATGAATCAGAACCCACCCCTCTGTGATGCATGTAACTTCCAAGATTCACACAGCATCAGCAGCAGGGTGAAATGTGATACCCCTGTCTGCCCCACAGGTTGGTCAAGCTGACCGTATCCTCCTTGAAGTTACACAAATGATGCATGTCTCCTGATTAATCCAGAAAAAAAACCCATCAAATTCACAATATTTCTTATAACATTTCCACTTTATACTAAAAACCAATGTTAAAATTAATGGGTAGGGTGTGGTAATTTGATCTGTCGTTGTAGTAAGAGGGCTTGCAAGCAAGTGAACTTAGCTTGAATGCATAGCCCATATGCTTATGTATTGATACCAGGTCAAAGACTTTTGTTTAAATCATGCATCATATTTTTTTCAAATTTTACATCTATTACAATGATTTGATCTAAAACTGATTTTTCTCATTTTAAATGTTATTAGTGTCAGGGTCATTATTTTGCTTATAATTGAAGCCTGATAGAAATGAGTGATATACACCAAAAAAAAAAAAAAAACAAGTCAGGACATCAGTTCAACAAGTTTTAATAATTTTGATAAGTAAATTGGGTTACAGACCACAGTTGTGATTGGCTGGTTGCGCATCCCAACGGAGCTAGTCCGTAATCCTGAAAATACTGTGCTTTCAGCATGCTGTAGCTTCTGTTTAAATAAAGTTAGCCAAGTCAGATTTAATGCATCACAGAGTTGCGTCATTGGTGGTCACATAGGTGCACTGTCTTTTAGGCCAGGTGGGAACTTTATGGTGTGGAAGGACAATGATGTGACCCCGGCCAGAGCACAGTTCATACACCTGTATAAAGCCGACATCCAGTTTCGCATTTCAAGTATCACCAAATAATGAGGTGGGAATTATATGACAACTATTTATCCGTGTTTTTCTGACATTTTCATCTGTTAAATGCCGTTCCCAAAAATTTAAAATACCACAAACCAAAATACTGATTTTTTTCGACTGGAAAATGCTAATATGAAAAACAGAAGGATTTATCCCTGTGGTCTGTGGCCTAGCGGAAAGGCATCCCAAAGAGCAGTATCCAAGGAATCTAAGAGTTTATAAATGAAGAACAGCATGCGTGAGCCAGGGCCTGCGCATGTATAGTACATAGCTGCTAGAGGGTCCTCATAACGTTTGGCCGCGTCCTACCGTGCGTCATTTTATGCCAAGGAATTAGCATATGGCATTTTCGTCTCACTTCTGGAATACGCCAGTCAGAACACAATATGTTTTTGGACTGGCTTAATGTATTGATTGCACCTGAGAAACGTTATGATGCCCTATCTTAGACACTTTCGAGCACTGCATGCAGAACAATTATCTAAGATGCTATGTAATAAACCCTTTTAGCTATCCAGACATAATCGATAAATTTATTTCTAAGCCTGCCACACCACATTGAGACATTTTGTACCACCAAACATTTCCGTTTCCTAGCGCGATCCTGAACTCTCTTATGATGACAAAACTGACCAGTTATAAATGGCTGATCTGTTAATCCTATGATAACATATTTTTGTGATATACAATCTGACCCCTTATCTGATAGGAAATATGATAAACATTAACATGCATAGGTGTCACAAAACATGGTTTTCCAGGCAGTAAATGACAGAAAATTACTCATTTTGCTGTATTCTGGAGGATCGTATTTCCCCATGAACGGTGTTAAATAATTACATTCACCGACATAATTATCACTTGGCATAAAAAATGCATGATGGCAAGTACAGGTAGGTGCCAGGTTAGAGACAGAACAGGGTGCAACATATTATTATTATTATCATCATCATCATCATCATCATCATCATCATCATCATCATCATCATCATCATCGAAATTGGATGATCGATTGTTAAAAAAAAATTCACAATAAAACCAAAAAATCACTGGAGCGTGACCATTTGAAGAGACTTATTAGAAACCCACCCAAGGTATTTGCTGCCAAGTTTGAAGTCAATCTGGGCGATGGTTTCAGAGAAGTCGAAAATGTGACTAAGCATCCGAATCCGCATTGACTTACATCATGGTAATCAATAGGAAAGGTGCATTTACCTATACATACCCAAATTTAAAAAATCGTTGAAAATAAAAAAAGCTCAGTGCCACCTAGTGACCAACTTTGTGTGACCCTTCGACAATGAACATATCCAGCACGTTTGAGCTTAATCCGAGTGAGGGCTCTGGAGAACAAGTCAGAAAGAGCAAAAATACGTAAAAAAATCGTAAAATAGGAAAAACATTGCAGAGCCACCTGGTGAAAAACTAAGAACCAGGAGTCCCTAGAGGTGTTTCTGAGTGATAATGAGGCAATTGAGTGAGAGCTTTAGGAGAAGAATTTTTAAGATTTGTCCAAAAAAGAAAAATAAATTTCATAAAAATCCCCACATCACTGGAGCATGGAAAAGAAATCGAAAATAGCAAAAACACTCATAACAATGATTCAAAGGTTATTGCCTGAAACTAGAAACACTAAACTGGCTAAAGTACCGATACTCACACCTTCAGAACTAGATCTACATCAGCCATATATGTCCCATTATAGTCCCATACAGGACTATCACCATGTGCAACATTAAAATGGTAGCTGAGGAAGTTCTCCCGACATCTATACAAAGCAGTGCCCGTATTGTATACACAAGCAACATGTGTGCTAATGTGCCATATTGCAGCTATCCCGCATGTAGTAACAATGCTTATGTGCTTAATCTTATATATCAATATGACTGTTTAAAGTCATTCAAGGTCAAAAACACCTATACAAACTGGGTATTTTCCTATTAGTGTGTGGTAGCAATCATAGGTCTTCGACCCATCAATTCAAAGAGATCAGTCAATATTTAAGTTTTGAATTTTGAAAGTCACCGGCGGTCAAAATTAACGACACGAAATGAAACTCCATAGCTACTTTTGGAATGCTGCTTAACAGTAATCAGTGGGGTTAGTATCCAGCATTACCGAGACATAAGCCAGTGCCCGACTTATTTCTAACACCCCGTGTTTTTGCGCAAGTGTTCACAGACAATTCCGAAACAATTGGCCATGCGCATTCCGCCATAAACACACACACACACACACACACACACACACACACACACACACATATACATACATACATACATATATATATATATATATATATATATATATATATATATATATATATATATATATATATATATATATATATATATATATATATATATATATATATATATATATATATATATATAATTTCACGGGGACAAGTACCTGAACCACGTCAATGCGATATTTTGTGTTCTCCAAGTGTCTCTTTTGGAACAGGCCCAGTGACGGTCTTGCCATTTTAGTAAGTCTCAGCAATACTTACTACGTTTGTATTATTTCAACCGTACCTACTATTCTGGGTTTACTCAAAACTGAACTATCACAAGTTTGGCGTAACTCAGCTATACTCACGAATTGATGTGCTGCCACGTCTGCTATTATTTGTCATATTCACAGTTCTATTAACTATTGGGTGTACTTTCAAATGCATTGGCATTAACTCTTCTCACAGCTGCACTTGATGTTTTGGGGCCGTATTCACGAAGAGTTTAATCTCATCCTGAATTTAATCCTAAAATGAAAGTCATATGCCTTTGGGCCTTAAACTATTGACTCGTTGGCCTACGGTTTGATGTAAACTTGCAGGATTAGTTAATCTATTTTCTCTGCTGTAAAATGAATTTTGGAATTAAGGGATCCATTTTATTAAATCAATCTTGATTTAAACCAGAATTTAATCCTGGACTAAAAGATTAAATACTGGATCAAACTAAGATCGATTTAATCAAACGAGCCTGTTAACCCTTAAGATCATATTGTAGCCAAAAGCATATATTGACTAATCCTCGAAGTTTTAATCAAACGTCGAGCCAAGGATTAAGTAGTCAAGGGTGCAAACCACATTGATTTTAATTTGGGGATGACAGTTAGGATCAAATCAAATTCTTTGTGAGTACGGCTACAGGTGTACTCCCAAGTGCACTATTTTTGTTCTACTGTCATTGATACTTACTATGTTTGGTGTACTCTTATTTGTTGTACTGGCAGCTATACTTACTACTCGCGGTGTTCTCTCAAACGCCCTGGTTATAGCCTTTATTTAAGAATTAAACTTCCTCTCTCAGGCATTTCTGATGACGCGCGGTAGCGCGTCATCAAAGAAATGCCTGTCACACAAACTGCAACCATGCGCCCGTAATTATACTAGAGAGGAAGTTTAATTCTTATATTTACATTTAACATCAATTTCTATTGACATAAGAGTAAGTATTATCATTGATAGTTGATTTAAAATCGTTTTTAGCTTGTTAATTTACAAAAATTCGCCTTTTTGTTTACTAGTGGGAGGAGCCAAGTAGGCGGGGCTACTACATCAGCCATCAGTTGTCAAGGCAACTCCTGGAACACAAAACTAGGAAAAAAATAGTTCCGAATAACACAACAACTTTATTTCAATAAAGCTTGCAAAACCGGTAAAAAAAAACATCTAGGCAAGTTTTGACGAGTAGATATGCAATTCTTGATCATCTGATACCGTCTTCCCATTATGCTTAGGCCTATGAATCAAACGCTTCGGCAGTACTTTCGGCGGAAGCTTAAATAATGACAAAGTGCGTTAAGAGGATATTATTGCGCAGCACGTTGGTTGCACGAGATGCTCTAGTGTAACCATTGCCTCATGAACTACACTACCGTTCCTATTCTTTCAATGCTAACAAAAATAACAAATGTAAATATTCTCTGTTGTTCATATGCCGAGTTATTTAAACCACTGTTAGGGGGCATGGCAATGCCTGGTTGCCAATGTAATCTACCAAAGCGGTTGATGTTTACTCTTATGGAAATCTTGTCTGCTAAACACTGGCACATGCTTTACAAATGGTATAATGAGACACATACAATGGTTAGATGGAATGGTCAGTGCAGTTATCCTTTTCGAGTTACCAGCTGAGGGGTGAGACAAGGTAGTACCCCCCCCCCCCCTCCGCCATCACCTCTTCAACATGTTTATTAACGATTTATTAGAAACATTACGTGAGCAGATTAATGGAATCCGTATTGGTGCTGAAAAGTGTAATGTCTTTGCTTATGCAGACGATGTTACAATAGTTAATAGTACAGTAACTGATCTACAAGCATCACTTGATTTATGTAAGCAATAAGCTGATAAATGGAGGTTTAATTATAACTGTCTTAAGTCAAAATGTATGGTTATGGGGAAAAAATTCTTTGCCTCAGACCCGAAGTTCTATCTGGGTAAAGACATATTGGAAACCGCTGACACTGTGAACATTTTGGGCGTTAAATTTTGTAGTTCTGGCTCCTCAAAACAACATAGAGACGAGAGGATATCTGCTTGCCGCCGAAGAAATGACTCCCTAAGTAATGTAGGGCTTTCATACCCAGGGTTATCTACCGATGTTAAATCCTACTTGTGGAAAAAAAACTGTGTTCCAGTATTGACATATGGCTGTGGGGCACTTGATATTCCTTAAGTGTCCATTCGTAAACTGGAATCATATCAAGGCAGAAATGTAAAACAATTTCTCGGTACTGGAAAACGTTCACATCATAGTCAACTGTTAACTGCTTTAAATATACATACAGTGAAATGCATAATTGATAGGGATGTTCTATCTATCTATAATAGATCATTCTGTGTATCTTCGCCACTTCGATCTTTATGTAGTCACATGCTTTCCCTGTATATTCTAAGTCGCACCCTTGTTAAAGGGACCCTTATTGAAAAAGTTGTGAGAATGGGGACCTCGCCGGTTCAGGCTGCCGTCGATAGAGGGAAGCACTGGCCTGGCGCGGAGCCCTATCATAAACATGAACCTGACGGAGTTGTTCATTCACTCCCATATTTGACTGCTCGCGAAAACTTCTTGAAGCCTTGGTCAGATGAGCATGTGCTCACTGTTCTGCTGACCCGGGCCTTCTAGTGTCTGCCTCACTGTCTAGATTGTCTGGACAGGAGTCTGGCCGCTGTGGGCTCTCTGTACGCACTGAAATTACTCTTGGTAATAAAATTAAGTATAATCATTATGGTTTCCCTCTGGCACACTTTATATGGTTGATTGGAGCTTTTTTTTTCTTTTTAGTTTTCCCCAAGGTCATAATTTTAAGTAACCTTAAAGTATTTTTTACTATTTATGTGTGATTATTAAATATGGTTGTGAATACTTATGTTGGTCTAGTCTAATTTTTTTCTTTTTAGTTTTCCCCAAGGTCATAATTTTAAGTAACCTTAAAGTATTTTTACTATTTATGTGTGATTATTAAATATGGTTGTGAATACTTATGTTGGTTTAGTCTAATTGTCCTATTTCTCTATTTATTATATGTACTTATTGATTCCTTGTAATATATTATTTCGATGTATTGGATGAGTCCTTGTGATATTGTGACATTTTATTTCGACGTACTATACTTATGTACTTTGTTTTCTCCGTTCGCGGAGGCTTATTCAACTATTATTATTATTATTATTATTATTATTATTATTATTATTATTATTATTATTATTATTATTATTATTGTTATTGTTATTGTTGTTGTTGTTGTTGTTGTTGTTGTTGTTATTATTATTATTATTATTATTATTATTATTACTATTATTATTATATATATATATATATATATATATATATATATATATATATATATATATATATATATATATATATATATATATATATATACAGCTGTGCCAATTGAAACGTTGAAGTAAATCTACTCAATCTGAAAATTACAAAGCAAAGAATGAAAGGCGTGCTCGAGTAATATTTTTTTTATGAATTGAGCCTCAGGAGATGAAAAAGCAAATTGCCTAACATAATGGTATTCTTATACAAACACAACAAAAATTTTTAATCCAGTTTACACTCTGAATTAAGAAACAGGACATCCATCACAGAACATGCTCTCCTACACAAAAGATCACTTTAGAGTACACATTTTCAACTGTGAAAAGGAGATGGTCTCGTGGTAATCTGGTCCCTCGTGCCCATCGAACTTGTTGCCAAGTGAAGACCCACGTTGTCTTTTGTTATAACCAGTCGACCACAGTTTAGTTTATGTCTGCACTCGGCCATCCTCAAATCTACGTTTCGTCTCAAATCCGAAAGGCTCTCCGCATGATTTGACGGGACATTCCAATCTAGACCCAGAAAAGTCCAGATATCTTTAATTTATTGATGACGTCAAGAACTTCGTCATGATACCCAGCTCTGATCCGTGCAAGCGTCACTCTACTAGGCCTGCGGCAAATCTCAGAAAAGGGCCTTATTTAAGGAGTTTGGTCTACCCGTCTGCCTTATAGCTGTAACATACCTCATTCTTTTGCAAATCTTCTGTAGATTTCAAATATACCTGTTGTGGAGCTCTCATGTGGTCCAGTTTTACGGTATATGCAAATTAAGAAACCTATATAGTAGAGCAGCTAAATTTTCAAAAAGGGTTATTTTCAGTTTTCGTTCAACCGGAATAATACCTGGCTGGATTTCGTATCAATCAAAAGATAAGAACCTGAAGTTTAAAGCTAGGTTAGGTGTACTATCAATTTCATGGTCAATTTGTATTTATATTGGTTACCATGGCAACGAAATTAAGTTTTCATGAAATGAATGGAGAATCACCTTATTAACCATAACTTTATACGCATACAAGATACCACCTCACAACTTTACATCAACATACCTTCTGTACAGGTATTTCATAAGAAACCAGTTTGAGATAGTAAGTGTCAACAGTTGGTTGCCATGGCAACAGAATGTTTGCAACAATCACTTAAATTTGCATGTTTATACACTACAACTTATTTATAGTTTTAAATATCGGGAATAATTTTCAAATTTTTTAAAATGTAAAAAGATTCTTTCTGCACTAACAATGAGGTCCATTGAGTGAAGGAAGACTGTTTTGGGTAGCCTAGCAACGTTCTTGCAAATGTTTATATTACTCAAAATGAGCAGATCTTTGTGGATATTGCAAAAAATTGGTCATATGGCCAGTGCTGCGCATTGCTGAGAAATGATACATACAAGTGATAATATTGCCAGAAAATCTGTCCTTAAACAAAAAAATTCTTAGCTAAATTTGGTATTAATTGAAAGATAAGAACCTGTAATTAAAGGTTACGTAAAATGTACCATCCATTTAATGGGCAACATATGTTTTTATTGGTTGCCATGGTAACGGCATTTTTTAGTAGTCCAGGGAAAAACACATTTTAAACTATTACGTAATGAAAATGCAAGGTACCACTTCACAACTTTACATCAGCATACCTACTATACAGGCATTTCCTAAGAAAACAGTTTGAGATTGTAAGTGTCAAAGTTGGTTGCCATGGCAACGGAATGTTACTAAAAATCACATAAATTTGCAATCAAACGTCAGAAGCTTGTTTCTAGCATCAAAATTTAGGAATACTTTTTATCAAATGCGCTGTTAAAATGTAAAGAGACTCTTTCTCCACTAAATTTGATGTAAATTGAGTCAAGTAGGAGTGTTTTATGGTCACCTAGCAACGTTGCTCCAAATATCATGATTATTCAAAAGCAGATTTTTGTTGATATTGGACACGCATTATCAACCGTGTTGAAACTGCTGAGCAATGATACATGTGATAATACTACGAGTAGATGTTTTTATAAACTTTCCATATTTCCCTGCAGTAACTCTTGTCCTAAAGCAACATTATTATGTCTTTTTAACATTAGAATTAAAGAATTTCTTCCAAATTATGTGCCTTTTATAAATATATTTTTCATTTAACTCTAATTTAAGGTATCCATGACACTGAGCGCAGACTTATCAAGCATATATATTACCTATCATATCCAGCAAAAAGATGGTAAAATTGTCAGAGCTCCCAAAGAACGTCCTTACCGCATGCGCACCTAATCAGCGCAATTTTGTCTGATTATTTTGTGTCAATGTAAGAAACCATTTTATATTCAACACAATGTGCCTCCCTTTTCCCCTTTCTCAAGAAAATATTCAGACAATTAACATGGCAAAAAAGTCTCAAAATTGCCACATTTAGTTGCACTTCTAGAACTTTTGTCACTGCCCATTGGCAGATGTCTCAAACCTACATGTGATAGGTAGAACTCCGTGTCTGTCTGCAATAGTTTGGAAGATATGGAGCTGTTAAAATTTTAATCGTCCCTAATTTGCATAATTATAAACACCATGACTATTCACAGTCAGGTGCTTAATTTCACCGGTAGGTGAGTCACCACGGCAAGTTTTGTGATTGTCAGAATAACAGTGTCCGAGAAAAACTCCAGACAAATTTGGTCGTAAAGAAGAAAGTAGGAAAGAAGGAAAGAAAGAAAGAAAGAAAGAAAGAAAGAAAGAAAGAAAGAAAAGAGGACGGAAAGAAGGAAGAATGGAAGGAAGGAGGGAAAAAAAATTCTTTGAAAAACAAAATGTCTGGGTTTGCACCCAGACATAAAAAAGCCACTGAGGCGTGTCCTATAGAACAAAACTTACTGGAGATCTATCCAAGGTACATCTGCAGCAGTGGCAAGTCTACAGCGGATCCAGTAAACTGTGTTTAGGAACATTACGTATACATGTATTCACAGCAGCCCATCACTGTACCTATGGCAATGTGCTCTCTCTTTTATAATCACGATTTTTTGTGAAAAATCCGGGGCCGGGAGGAAGCATCGCCTAGCTGCTTTGATGGACACCAAGTCAAAGTAATACCCACCACCGTTGAATAGAGTTCAGTCAGTGATTTTAGGGAAGTCGGAAACAAAAAATGACTAGAAAAGATTTGCTTCACAGCAAATCTGTCTGGGTACCTTCAAAATGAGAACAGTTTGAAATGCTACACTTTGCCATTGTTCAGCATAGTCTAAATTTTGTGTATTATGCTGATTTACATTAATTAGAATGCTATAACTCTCTGGTTCTTGGTTCATTGGATGTGGCCATGTCACAAATCTTACAAGGTAAAGTTTGAATGACACTGCTATCTGTAATAGTTTTGATAGCTATTCAAAGACTTTCATTTTGTGTATTTGCCAATTTTGCATAAATTAAAATCCTACAACTTTGGTTTATGGTTCATGGGATGCGGCTTTGCCACATACCTAAAAACTGAGGTCGGAATGGCACCTCTATGTATAATAGTTTTGAAGTTATTCAAGATTTAAATTTCTTGTATTCTTCTTATTTGCATCAATAAAAATTGTACAATTTTGGATGATGGGTCATTGTATGCAGCTATGTCACAAACCCCAAAATTGAAGTTAATATAGCATCTCTATCTATAATAGTTTTGAAGCTATTCAACCTTTAATATTGTGCATATCCACCTAATTTGCATAAATTAAAAATCCTGCAACTTTGGTTCATGGTTCATTGGATTTGGCTTTGCCCCAAACCCTTATATTTACCTTAGAATTTCATCTCTATCTATAATAGTTTTGGAGATATTCAACTTTTAAATTTTTAAATGACCCTCATTGACATAAATTGAAATTCTACAACTTTCATTTACTGTCCATTATATTGGCATGTGTCACAAGCCTAGATGTGCCCATAAAAATGTTGTGTTTATCTGCAAAAGTTTGAAAGATATGGAGTTTTAAAATTTTAGAAAGGCCCTAATTTGCATAATTTTAAACATGCCGATTATTCCAAATCATATAAGTCAACTTCCTTACTAGCTCCGTTACCATGCCAAGTTTAAACATTGTAGCTTGCACAGTGTCTGCCAAAAGCTCCAGACAAATTATGTGGTGGAAATAAGAAGAAAGAAAGAATGAAAGAAAGGAGAAATTTTGAAAAAAGAATATGTCTGAGATGACACTAATACATATATATATATATATATACTAATATATATATATATATATATACTTGTTCTATATACTCAGTTGCCCACTCTGTGTAAGTAAAGACAAAATATTTTGAAAAACGAAGTGATTTGCAGTAACTAAACATTTAACAATATTGAAATCGGAAATGGCGATTTTGGTCTTTTTGCATGTGCCAAAAAGACTTGTATAATGCAAATATATGCATATGACATTATTCTACAGACACAGCCTTATTTGTAAGATAGTTTTGGTGCCTCAAGGAACCTGAAAGGTCCGGTTCTATAATTTAAAATAATAAACCTGTATTGAAGAAATCTATTCGATTTCATTAAGGTGATGATTTTGCTTTTCAGACGTAGGTATCTATTTTTGCTCATAGCATAAAACTGGACCACCTGAAAGCTCCACAACAGGCATTTTCTAAAAGTAGACAAAATTTTACATCAGGTAGGCTATGTTGTAGCTATAAGGCAGGCGGGTAGACCAAATTCATATTTTAGCCTCAAATGCCGCAGGCCTATACCTGTGATACCCTGTCCAGGGGCGTAATGTATCTCCATGTATTCCCGGTCCCTGTTCGCAAAGAAATATATATATATATATATATATATATATATATATATATATATATGTATGTATGTATGTGTGTGTGTGTGTGTGTGTGTGCGCGTGTGTGTCCGATATTGTATTACATCAAAATATGTTAGGCTAAGCTAAACACAATATGTAGGGTCAATGATTAAGAATAAGACAATTTTAAACAGCTTTTTTACTCACCGTTGGGATTGTTTCATTGTGTAAACTCCAGTACACGAAAGACTTGTTATCACCATGTTGGGGCAGGAAATGTCTACCGGTGATCTTGAACTACCCATGAATTACCTGCTTCGTTGTCATTGTTTCATTGAGTGATGCAGCCGTTGAAAAAACATAAACAGGTAGAATTATCGAGTGCGGATCCAGTGATATTTCTTTGCATTTTGCTTGATCGAAGTACATCTACATGAATGATTTGAGTTGGTCTACCAGCAGTAAAATGGCTTACTATACATCCCCACTCCTGTGGAAATCTCATTCAGGACGAACGCATTTTAATGAATGTCTAATGAACATTTATACACACCTATAGGTCTGGCGGTTGTTACTTTAAAGTGAATATAATAAAGCGACTAAAAGAGGCGCTCTCTTTGTTTAGACAAATTTGCAGTTTTCATCGTCCCTCAAATGGTGTCTTATTGTTTGGAAGCCATCCATCAAGGATTCTAAAGTTTGGCAAACCTTTCACCATCTCAAAGTCATATATCAAATTTTAAAGTTAACAGTGTATCCTAATCGCTGTCGTTAGTAGCTTCAGGGTATCCAGATATACTGTAAACGTCTGATATAGCTTGAAATATAATAGCGCCTTGTTGCAAAAAAAGTTATACTTGAAGGCAAAACATTATAATTCAAGACACCACTAGTCTTGTCTGCGAAGCAGGCATTCTACCCCCAGCGAAGTACATAAACATCGAAACCTTAAAAAAAAGTCTGCTTCGCAGGCAATCACTAGTCCAGCTTTAACCCAATAATTGCGCTGATTTGTGATGAGTTAAAATGTAACAACTGTTACAGTGACTGACGTAATAATGTTCAACTGCTGGACAGACACACTGGTCTGAGATAGTAGGTGGTCTCTGCGGGACATATCGAAGTGTTCTAACGGAGGATCCAGGCCTCGCCAATCGATTCATGTGTTACCACAAGACAAAAATGTGCAAAACGTTCTTTCAGTTTCAGTGTCGATCTAGTATGTATTCCGGCTTAAATATATAATGTAATGGTAAACAAGCAGGCGTTAAGAGATGGACACATTCAGAATGAATTACCAAACAGATAAATGAATAAATGAGTGAGTAATTAAGTAACCAAGTCAGTAAATATTCCAATAATCGCACTCCTGTTTTCGATAACATTCGAAGAAATGTTTCATTGATTCATCCTTTGCACTGCATATCCATCTAGCACTCTTTGGTTTCATAGATTACGTCTAGATAGAATTCTGCCACAAGGTGTTAACTCTTAATGTGTCAAAGGTCATGACGGTCTGTTGCGCCATGCAAAATAAATTGCGATGCGCCCATAACTTTGCACATTGTGCAAATCAGCAGCCAATAATATTGTGATGTAACAACTTTTAGTTGAAATATATTGAAGCATCTTTTACATTGATAAACCTGTCAAGGCTGCTCCCCAATTATCCTTTTAAGGGGCAATATAGACCTATACAGCAGCACGAGGAGGAGGAGGAGGAGGAGGAGGAGGAGGAGGAGGAGGAGGAGGAGGTGAAGAAGAAGAAGAAGAAGAAGAAGAAGAAGAAGAAGAAGAAGAAGAAGAAGAAGAAGAAGAAGAAGAAGAAGAAGAAGAAGAAGAAGAAGAAGAAGAAGAAGAAGAAGATGATGATGATGACTTAAGGAGAAAAAGACACAAACTAAATCAAATTAAAGATTATCACAATAATTGGAATTAACTTGACTTCTATCCCAAATACTTCAAGAACGTTCGATAGCAGTTATTAACTAAAGAGTGGTGTGAACAGCGCTACACTGCTGATCTGCAAATTCGTAACACCAGTAGCCCTGTGAACGCTAAAATTGTCCTTGGTCAAATAGTTCTCAAGTTTTATATTTTAGGCAAGTGACCCTGGGAAGGGAATATTTTAATGATTTCACCAAAAAGGAACAAAAATTAATAAAATCAAAAAATTGCTTTAACGAGAAGACCACTTGGACAAACATGTTTGAAACCTTCCCAAAGTATATTGCTACCAAGTTTATAGTGGATTTTGCAGACGGTTGTGAAGCCGAAAATGTGCATTGCTGACGGCCAACGGAAGGCTGACCATCCTATGAGCTCAGGTGATAAGTCAGCTGAACTAAAATCGGTATAAAAGATCTGTTAACCAAACTGGCTAAGAACACTGTAAAGGTATATTCCCACTTGGTATTGAGAGAATCTGGTCAGTTATTTGGATAATCAATCCAAAGTGTTCAGTTGTAAATAGCAAGCGGGGAAGCGGCATGAGAGACAAGCGACAACCATCCTACAAGCTCAGCTGGTTGACGAGTCAAGTAAGGTAACATTTGAATAAACAATGAACAAAAATTAAATTAAAGAAAAAAAAAAAAAGAAAAAGACGCAAAACAGACAGAAAAAGGGAACATTTTAGCTGCATTGCTTAGTGTCGTCTGGCTGTCAGCCCCACCATGCGCTGCTGGGAGCGTTCTTTGAGTTGCATAACTTTGATTTTCTAATGTTATTGCAATTCAACACAGGATCCTTTGTTTGAATTCATTGTAATCAAAAGTTAGCGCGCTAGGTATATGTGGAGCTGTACCAATATTGGCTTCAATTGTAATACACTGTATTGAAATGAAATATCATTACAACACCATGGGCTATTACACATCAAGTTGAAACAATGTCCGTTACTTCATAGGTCGAAGGTTTCAACGATATCTAATAGTTATTTCTTTATATCATAGTGATTTATGCCACATGGAGATGGAACTTTAGAAAAAAGAAAATTATAGAACAGTTGAAAAACAACCAAAGATACAGGAAGGGAGAAAATAAGACAATTAAGTATAATCCAACAGGTCACCAACAAAGGAGGAACGTTTGGTATTAATTGACAGCTGCTTGTCTTTGCGGAATTGACGACGCAATAACGACTAATGTCACGTAAGGCTTACCTGTTCCACAAGTAAAACCGCCGAAGCCAATGCTGCTGATACAAGTATAGCCGTTGAATGCATCCTTACAGGTCGCTCCATTTTTGCATGGCGAACTTAAACGCTCATCGATGTCTGAAAAGTGACAATAAATCTTTTTTACATAGCTTTTAAATGTGGCATGATTGTATTTTTCGTCATATACTCTTTTGAAAACGTTACTTTCAGTATAAGAATTTAAACATACAAGCCTAAACAGCCTGTTAAGGCTTGTAATGACAACAAAAGGCTCTTCTCAGTATGAATACTTTACAATCAAGTTAAATGCCTCTGCACTCCTAATGTGACAGTGACATTCGATGCACTGATGGTGTGACCGAAGGCTTGGAAACTCACAATACGGAATGAAATACCAACAAAATTTTGCAAATTTTACCATTATGCCTTGCATTCATGGCAAAAACCTCTTCGCTGATTGTACTTTCATATACTAGCCATGGCGAAACTAATATCAGTGAAGGCCAATACTCGCGCTACGGTGTCAAGTATGAATTTTACGACTTTCAAAATATATCTTTGGTTTGACGATATTTTATTTATAAACCAATTGGCTAACAGGCTCGCCAGCCTTCCCGAGGGCCTCCAAATATGAAGATTTTGAAACACTAATACATAGATAGATGACAAACATGACAACAATTAAGAAGAACAAGAGGGCTGTGTGAACAACCTATGCTTAGCTGACCTAGAGATTTAACACATTTATGGCTCTATGAACTTGGGATAGGATCAAGGTCACCAATGTACTGAGTAAGTCTGACCTTTATGGAAGAACACTAGCATGTGCAACATCAAGGTCCCAGTTCAAGTAGTTCTCCAGATAAAGTGAAGGGTAAATTCCATGCAGGTTGAACTGTGACCCCAGAATTGAGGTCACTCAGGTTCTATCTTAGCGTGATCTTCATAGAGAAACATGACCATGTGCAACGTCAAGGTCGTAACTCAAAACATATCTCAAGATATCAAGTGAACAGTACTTTTCATGTCAGTTGTCCAACGACCCAGGGGATCAGGTCAAGGTCAAAAAAAGAGCATAACCACCTGCGCAGAAATTTGTAGACACTTACAAAAGGTACACCATAACAAAATTGATACAAATCTGGCCAAAGTTGTTTAAGTCATAACCACAACAAGAGATTCACATGTTAAACTTTCCTGTTAAAGCATTTTAAAGATTTTCTAACAAAGGTAAGATTTGCCCAAAAATAACAAAAAAAATCATAAAAATCCAGAAATCACTGCAGCGTGACCTCTCCAACAAATTTGGTACAAACCCATCTAAGGTACATTGCTGCCAAGTTTGAAGTCAATCTGACTGACAGTTTCTTCAAAGATGGCCAAAATGTCTATTGACTTACACAGTAATCAATAGAAAAGGTGCATTTACCGATAAGTACCCAACTTGAAAAAAAAAAAAAAGAAAAGAAAAAGAAAAGAAAAAAAAAGAAAAAAAATCGTTAAATATCATAAATCAACAGTAGTGTCACCTAGTGAGCAACTTTGCTTGACCCTTTCACAAGGAACAGATCCACCAAGTTTCAGCTTAATCTAAGTGATGGTTGTCGACAAATAGCAAAAACACACAAAAAGTCGTAACAACTTTGCAGCGCCATCTGGTGAAGTAAGAGTTCTTTGGGAGTGTTATCAAAGCAATTGGGTGAGCGGTTTTGGAGAGAAAGATCTTTTAAAGTTTGCCTTTGCGCAATTGACGACAACCCCCCCCCCCAAAAAAAAAACATTAAAAATACAAAAAAAATCACTGGAGTGTGACTTTTTGAACAAACTTGGTAGACACCCAGCCGAGGCACTCCCTCACCAAGTTTGAAGTGAATCTGGCTGACAGTTTTGGAGATGAAGTCGAAAATGTGAATTGTGCACAGAGATGGACGGGTGGACGGACGACGGCCCTTCATAAACTTGCAGCTGACTGACAAGTCAGCTGAGCTAAAAATGAAGGAATGGAACGGTGTTTGAGCAGAATAAAATTTACCAAATTCCTGCACAGAGGCTAGGCGTTTCTCGGGGGAAAAATGCCGAGGTACGTTTCTCCCTTATACTTACCTCGGCGTTTCTTGACAAAAATACTGAGGTAATGTCTAGTGAAAAGCATCTCGGCGTTCCCCAGCATTTTTGCCGAGAAATGCCTAGGTATGGAGTAGAGACTTCAATACCTTGGCGTTTTCCAACATACTAGGAAGAAGATATTCATGAGAAGTATTGGTAGGCATTTTTGCAGGGCAATGCAAAACAAGACAGGCTCGATGTATTCATTGCAGAACATAAATGACTGCACTTTACTATGTATGAGAATGACTGATACCTGCTAGTAAGTGACATTTTAACAAAGTCAAGGAATATGAGAGATGCAAACCCT
Source organism: Hermodice carunculata (assembly GCA_964020975.1). Classification (NCBI taxonomy): domain Eukaryota; kingdom Metazoa; phylum Annelida; class Polychaeta; order Eunicida; family Amphinomidae; genus Hermodice; species Hermodice carunculata. The sequence continues at coordinate 23,261,692 of OZ026627.1, forward strand.
TCATTAAGATTCACATAGCAACATTTCATACTCTTTGGTATAATTGTTATCTAAATGAGGCAAAACCCTAAATAGGATGTTGTTACTTGCATTTAAAAAGTTCTTGCTTGAGTATAAAAACAGGAGTACCTTTCAGATAAGACTGATGATCCCCACTTACAGCAAAATGTAGTTTTATGCTGCAGGTGGTCTTGAAATACAGGTACATGTATATTTGACAAAAAAGCACAAAGTAGGGAGAGTAACGTTGCAGCAGAGCTCGGTGTTTCTCGGTAAAATTGCCGAAAGATGGATTTTTGTACAAATTTCTTCGGCATTTCTCGACAAAAAGCGCCGAGGATTGCCCTTTCTCGGCGTATTTTGGCACGTGGTCAACTTTTTGCGTGACAAGCGCGTTCTTTCAGAAAATCAGTCTAGATTCTTAACCCGAGATGGGACATTAAACCAGTTAGTTTTTCTTTATATCGAATTCTCAAATGGGATTACAAATCTCGTAAGAACGAGGATATTTTTAAGGCAGTTTATAAAAACAAGCTTTTTGGGCCGAGGATGGACCTTTCGCGGCGTATTTGCTCCGCTAGTTGTAGGGAAGGTCTTTGAACGTGCTGTTTTTAAGCACATGGTGAACTTTTTGCGTGACAAGTACGTTCTTTCAGAAAATCAGTCTAGATTCTTAACCCGAGATGGGGACATTTAACCAGTTAGTTTTTCTTTATATCGAATTCTCAAATCAGTTAATCTCCACAAGGAAAAGGGGGGGGGGGGTATTTTATGGTGGTGTCCTAAAACGCCTACACTACAAGTTTAACAGAATTTCTCTCCTTTTCCTTTGTACTTCACTGTTTGGGGTATGCCAGTGTGGCCTGGGATGGATGGATGGATGCAAACTGATCAAGATCGTCTGGAAACTGCCCGGCTGGCTGCAGTCTGGGTGGTGAAGGGAGCAGTTGCCCACATAAGTCACAACAAAATTTAAATAGAGACAGGCTGGGACAAAAATAAATGACCGTGCACAAACCAAAAGCGTGCATATTTCTTTTAAATTATCAATGGAATTGTTCCATCATACGTTATAATCTGTTACCAGTAACAACTTCGGGTCGGACTGAAGAAATAAGACCTGTTGACGCTAAGACAATTACGTTCATTTTCTTTCTCTGCATAAGCTAACCGGGAATGAAATTTATTAGCTCAACATATTAGGGATATTCGCCATACAGATGCATTTAAACGAAACAATCCCAAAAGCAACGAACTGTATTTTACATGAGAAAAAAATGCTATTTTTCATACCAGAGTGAGCATGGGCTGTATCCAACTGACCACATACCTGTGCAAATAGGTGTCGTTGAGTCTCTGTCATATTCTTGCGGAGCACACTTGGAATATGTTCACCACCTCTTTGAATGTAACGGGAACGAGTTTAATCTAAAACAATATCCGTCGGCAATATTAATATTAAAACATTGGCGTTTGGAATGGACAGAAATATGCGATTACAAATCTCGTAAGAACGAGGATATTTTTGAGGCAGTTTATAAATATAAGCTTTTCTGGAGGTTTAAGTATGGTTCTGAGGGGGAAGTTATGTTGCAGAAGACCTCGGTATTTCTTGGCAAAATGGCTGAAGAACACCCAAGGAAGATAGACAAACTTGATTCCCTCAGCATTTCTCGCCAAAATTGGTGAGAGATGCCGAGGAAAGGATTGTTGTATATATTTTCTCGGCATTTCTCCGCAAAAAGCGTCGATGATGGCCCTGTCTCGGTGTTTTAGTTTTTTCTAGTGTACACAAGAAAGTTTGCGATTGTCACACAGTTCTGCCGCATCACTTTTATAATAGGTGTTACACGTGGGTTTTCCGCTGTAATGGAAACTACCATTATTTGGAGAAAGCTCCATAATTTAGTGACAGAAACGGCAATATTAGGGGCTGCCTCCTTTAACATCAAAGGGCTATTGCCCTCCGGTCCTAATCCTTTTTATGTATTCAAGGATTTCAAGATACCAAAAATGCTACTTTTGTTTAAAGCAATAGTTTCCAGCATATTATGCGAGTCTTTGGCTTCACTAGATAATGCAGAGGTGGAAGCATCCATATCACAATATTTATGAAAATACTGATTGAAAGCGTCAGCTTTGGTTTTACTGTAAGATACGAGTGTTTAACTTTACAAAATCGAGGGTATAAACGTGGTGGTATTACATTGTTTATTTTAATAGTCGAGCTCAGCTTTCCTTAAGTAACTAATATATTTGCTCCTTAGTTCACTTAAGTACCTCCAGATGTAGGGATTTTTGTTCGAGGCCTTTACTTCTCGTGAATTCTGTGAAGTTTACGCTTTTGTGTCTGCAATCTTGAGGTGTCCCATGGAGAATATTTTTTTTTTTTTTTTTTGCTTATTCTGACAATTAAAAACGTGATTGTCCAATCGAGACTGACTGCATCGACATCAGACCTGACGTCCAAGTTTATTTCATTTAATCTCGCGCGAAAGTGGTCACGATTAGCTTTAGCATACTACCAAATGAACCTTTCGTATAAAGTGTCCATTTTAACTCGGAAACACAGGCTTACCGACACAGTGCAATGAGCATTTTGTGCAACCGGCGGCAATACTGAGGTTCCTAGCACAAATTGAGAAATGTTGCTTAATATTTGGTCTAGACATGTTCAGTTGGGGTATGTTCAGTTACCCTTGGCGGCTCGTTGATGTGAATGGTAAGATTGCAATATGGATAATAGTGCTGCCATATTTATATAGGTCAGACAGTGACAGGTTAGCTTACGGAGTACAAAGTATTCGGACTGTGGAATACGGTAACGACTTACAGGATGTACCAGGGAGTGGTTCTGGACGAAAAGACACAAGTAATTGTTGTGGAGACTAACATTGAACAAGTTTTGCCCTGATTGGTTCATGGATCTGCGTTCAGGTCACCATAATCTATTATGTTACTGGATCCGGAGTTGCTGGTTTGGTCCAAATTCACCTGAAAAATGGTTTCAAAATGACACATCTTAATTTGGGAACCTAAAACGACTGCTAGGACGAAATTGTGATCATGAAATCGAAACTCCGGCCACAAAATCTCGAGACCAAAGCTCTATGTGCGTACAGTGCAATCCCCCCCGCTCCCCCCCCCCCCCCCCCCGTTAATTATAAAAGCCACCAGCGCTATCACTGCGTATAATTGGGTGAAAACCTGATATAGTAAGGTCAGCACTCTTGAGTGGTGCTGTACCATAGTTCCCATTGCCTGCTCTGGGCAAGTTTTACCTGATTTGGAAGTCAAGACGGCTGTCTCAATGGTGGCTTCATACTGCATCCAAAGTACATCGCCGATGACCCCATTATTAGTAATAGTAAACTTGGTATAACATAATCAACATCAATTCTGATGAGAAAACATTTCTTATATTCACATGGTTTATATGCTGTAGTTCAAAAGATTACAAAAAAAAAAAAGAAGGCATATATAGGATCACAGAGCCTCCTACACAGGGGCACTGATGCCATACTCACTGCCACCTGATCCACCCATTTTCACTGTCACCTAATCTGCCCCTTTTCACCGCCATTTCTTAAATGCCAGTGCTGTTGCAACAGAATTCTAGAGGTACAAAGTCATTTAATTGGTAGACAATGGAATGCATTAATTCAAACACTGCATTGCTATATTTACCCCTCTCAAAAAAAAAAAATCCAAGGGTTCCGTTGGTGTAAGGTTCTGCTTATGAATAATCTGATGTCTATCACCAAATACATTTATTCATTTCCTGAAATGCATTCCCTCCATGATCCCGAGAAATTATTCGAGGTCATCCATGTTACATCACACTTCCACATGAACAAACATAAATGTCTTTAGTTGTACATTTGGTATCTTTCCCATTATTCTTGGAATATGAATTATTCTGGAATGCAGGAGGCGAAGAGGCCAAGGCCCTGACGTAACCGAAGGAGTGACAACTGTCCCTACCTCATAAACAGGCAGTGACCGGCACACCTTGGAGACCCGTGGCCTTAGCTGGGGTAGTCTTGAGCACTGAAGTGCCCGGGCCCGCCGCCATGTGGGCATACAGTTAAGACCGTCTGAAACTTAACAGCCAAATGCATTTGTGTGTGTGTGTGTGTGTGTGTGTGTGTGTGTGTGTGTGTGTGTGTATTGTACTGGGGTTTGCAAAGGTTGTAAAAAGATTTGCAAATAGTTGACAAACGGTTTGTAAAAGGTTAACAAAGGGTTTCAAATCGTTAAAAAGGTTGCAAACCATTTCAACATTTCAATCAATACGGTTGAGAAAGTGTGTAAAATGGTTAACCATAGAGAAAGGTATAAATGGGTTTTGAAATGGTTTGAAAAGTGTTAGAAATGGGTTTGAAAAAGGTTTGTCTTTCACTCAAAAGGTCGCAACATGCTGCGTTTGGTGCCTGTCAAGTTTAAAGCAGGCTTTAACTGTGTGTCACCCCAGAGGCGACCTCCCCAGCGGAATGAGAATTGAATGCTGGATTAGCCTCCATTGGGTAAGGGGCAGACCGAGCATATGCCGTCTCCCTAGGAACTGTCCTGGTGGTGGGGCTGGTGGCGAGAAGTACCACTCCGTGCTCATCCCCCTGCACCCCCCTCCATCTACGGAAAGGGGGCATCCAAGCTAGGCCCAGACCAAGACGACTCGAAAGGCGAAGCATCCAATCCAGGGTTCTGGTGCGCACCTTAATCTCTGGGCAAGAAGTAGCAAAACAGTAGCAGTGCCTCCTCTTCCTCTTATTCTCCCTCCCGTGGCGTGATTGCACATGCTCACAAAGATGGAGGGGAGGCAGGGGAGAGGGCAGCTCCAAGGCAGACTCATCCCCTCCCCCAAAAATCACCATGATGGAGGAGTCAACATGGCTGAGGACTTCCATACGATTGAAGGCCTGGGCCTTCAAAGGCCTGGAATCAGCCAATGCCACCATGGAGTGTGCAATAGAAGCCACCGCCCTACCTGCACTAGTGACCTTGGGCTTGGATGCAGCTGCCAACGATGAATGACTATGCCCAGCTCTCAAAAGCCGGGCCAGGCACCTCAGCTGGGGCGGGGACAGGAGGATTGCTAACCTGCTGCCCGGAGACAGAGGCACGACCAAACCTATCCAACCTTTCGCCGACAATGCCAACATGGCCTCCATTTTGCCCAACAACATTTTGGCTGATGCTTCCATCTGGATGGCTGCAGCTTGCCCTAGTGGAGCAGAAAGGGGCAATGATGCTGAAAGCGTTACCTGAGCTCAACCCGCCACTGCCGCCAATTTCTTTTCCCCTTTGGTCGTCACTGTTCAAGTGATAACCAAGGCCCCATCGTGTCGCCTGACTTCCAATGTGCAGCAGGCAGCAGGACAAACAGGCTGGCAGGGGCCACTCACCACGGATTCGTTCAAAACAGTGGCTGTGGAAATGGAGGGGACCCTAGCACAGGAACGCCCGACCACTTTCCATGGAAAATCTGTGGTAAGTCTCCCCAACTCGGTCTCAATTCAAGGAAGAGCCTCAATTCAAGGACCAGTCTGAGAGGCCTGGCTTTTGTCGCATGGATTCTCCTCAGTGCACACCATGGCATGTCACACCTGCACATGCAAGAATGACATGCGGGATGGTCGTACCAGTACTCCATCCTGTAGTGGTTGGCGTCCCAAACGACATCCAACACCACATCCACATTGATATCCTAAACTGACTGAACTGGTGATAGGGCCAGTTTCCTAGGAAACTAATCGATAATCACATGGTAAGAAAGGAAACAACAAAAAGTCTGAAAAGATTGAGAAAAAGGAGCTTCCAGATAATACGCTTCCACACAAATGGATACCAGAGCAGTAGACTGAATAGGGTATGCTTGTGGGTATGCATTGCCCCCAGCAGGAGCGCTGTGCCATGCCACAGTACCTGCGGCTCAGTGAAGCAGCATGGTTCGGCACTGGAACCATGGTAAATTCTATGAGGGGCTCTGGCAAAGCACCTAAAGTGTGTGGAAACCAGCTTAAGTAGCCTATGGTGTTGTACTGTGTTTTGCAATTTAAGACGTAATGATCATAACAAAATAAATTAAAATGCAATTAGAAATTCACTGTGACCCAGATATTTGACCTAGTGACCTACTTTTTCGCATGACACACTCTTGTGTCCAAAATACACAGGTGTGAAAAGTTTCATGAATCAAAGTCAAAGGACAACCGAGTTACAGCCCGGACATATAGTGTCATAGTTTTACATGAATGTATTACAGTGACCCAGATACTTGACCAAGTGACCTAGTTTGGTTTTATAACACAGCTTTAGGTCAGCATAGATGTGGGTGTGAAGTTTCATGAAACTAAGTTATATAGTAAAGCAACTGTAGCCCAGAAACAATTTTATAACTATATGTCACCGGTACTCAGTCACTTGACCTAGTGACCTACTTTTGGCACATAGCACACCCTTATGTCCAGATGCACCTGTTTCTAAGGTTTCATGTTTCTCACTTGGAGGGCAACATAGTTACAGCCCAGACATGAAGTGTTATGTAGTTTCACATAAATGTCTGTGACCCAGATACTTGACCTGGTAACTTGGTTTTGTTTAATGACCAACCTTCCAGTCAAGATATATGCCTGTGTGAAGCTTTATGAATCTAAGTTAAATAGTAAAGGAATTTTAGCCCAGACATGATTTTACAAGAATATGTCACGGTCACCCGGTTACTTCACCTAGTGACCAACTTTTAGTACCTTACACACCCATAAGTCCAGATGCACCTGTGTGTAAAGCTTCATTTATCTCAGTTAAAGGACATGGAAATTATAGCCCGGACACAAATAGCGGACAGACAGAGGGACGGAAAAGTAATTTGTTTATGCCCCTCCTCTGGCTGGAGGGCAGGCATAATTTCTTGACATGTATTCCCTGTGACATTGAAAATGTAGGTCAAGGTCACCCATATTATGCAATATCAAACTTGTATATACAATACACATTTGTGGTACATTTGGTATTGCTAACCTTTTCATTTCTCAAATTGTAGAATTTTAGCATCTTTTATCACCTTCTTGTTGACCTTGAAGATTTGGTCAAAGTCATCCCAAACTTCTAAACATTTCACAATTGGCAAAACACATATTTGGTGCAAATTTATAAGTTGCATCTCAATTTATTATCAAAACAATGAATTTAATGAACTTTTTGGACCCTGCACAGCTAGTTCCACTTCACGCCACCAGTGCTGCCACCATGACCTCATATATCACCGACTTTTGTCTGTATAATCTTTCTGCAATGGCATATTGATACATAAATGTATGCACTAGTTTAGATGTAATGACTGCAAATACTGTGGTGTATTTTCAGGGTGGCTTGCATGACAGATTCTTAATGCAGACTATTCCAAGTTTTCACCAGCATGACCCCAGTACAGAGCCCATGTCCAACTCTTTCTTTTGAGCTGTATACGATCCTTTGCTTTTCCTTATATGGCACATGACCCAGGTCATCTGTCCTTGGATGGCAAATGACACTGGAATTTTCCATACTCTGAACAGGAAGTATTTAATGCTGCTAATTTTACCATCTGCATCTGTTGTGTAGAAAACCACCATTATGCAGTTGAGTGATCATCATAATGTTGCCAGTGTCAACATCTAATATATACTATTGCCTTTTGTTATTAACAATGTATGATGTGCAACAACTTGACAAATCATGGATGTCCTCAAGCCAGCCAAAGTGGTGTTGGTTGGGAACCATGACTGTGTTTTAATGTCTGCCCAAAACGTAGCCTTGCTTTCCCACAATGCTCTCCAACTCATCTACGAAACATGACCAACAGCTACGTCCACTGTGATTCCAGTCCTGACCGTTTTTATTCTGGTGTAAAAAGCTAAGCTAAGTTTGAAAAGCTACAATTATCCTTTTGTAAATATATTTTGAATGTACATGGAAAAACCACTAGTATGGCAATTTATGGTGAATTGGGGAGATATCGTCTCTACACAAATATATGGAAACAGGTGATAAAGTATCTTGACCACATACAAAACAGTGAAGATGACAGTTTAATTAGATGTGCATATAATGAAGCATACAAACACAAGTCTGATCGATACACATGCTTGGGCAATATTGAGGCTGTTCTTTGCAATTTTGGTGCCCGAATAGACAAACATAATTGGAGGACTGTGGATGATGCAATGAAGCAACAATTTGATAAACTCTGGCACAAGACAATGAATAAAAACAAAGAGGATGATTTCAGGGGGAACAAACTAAGATTCTGTAGAGTGTGTAAAAATAAGTTTTGCTATGAAGAATATTTAGATGTAATTAGAAATCCACAGCATAGAGCTGCCTTAGCCAAGCTAAGGACAAGTTCTCATAAATTACAAATAGAGTTGGGCAGGCATAATGGTACACTAGTTGAGGATTGATTGTGTCAACACTGTGATATGGGGCAGATTGATGACGAGTACCATTTTATTTTTGAATGGAACAAACATGTAGTATCTAGGCAAGAACTACGATTACAATGTCAGAATGAATCAACTTTGTTTAAACAAATGAACGGAGAACAAAAGGTATTCTACGTGTTTAACTCACGCCAGAAATTATTAAAAGTGCTGGGAAGCTATGTATGGTCTGGCTTTCAGAAAAGAACACAATAAATTATTGGTGGCATGCGAAGGTAATTTATATATGTACATATTTCTGTAAATTGTTCCTTGTATTGTACTGTGTTGAGCATTATAGTTATAGGTAGTTTCGACTTGTGCCTATAGATGGCACCATGGAACTTTCTATGTAACTGTTGGCCCCTAGAGGGCGGAAATGGTTAAATAAAGAACTTGAACTTTTGGTGTAAACTCATCAGGGGACATTTGAAAACACTGTTATGTCTCTTGTTTATATAGCAAACTGTAACATTGCTCCACAACATAATAATAATTGCACCTGGCTGTAAAATAGATCTACCAGTGGAACTGCTGTGCTGACAAATTATAGTGTGTCCAACAATTATAGGAGACACCTATAAATGCCTGTAGTCTCCACCAAAACCATAACTCACTGAATCTGAAGCCAGGTCTGATATATCATCCCACTACCCCAGCTGTTGGTATACATTTGGGGTCCTCGTCTATCCAAGTAAAGTCAGTTTGCTGAGAAATGTATATTGCAGCGGCGTTGTGACTGCCATTCGAATACCACAGTTTGCAATGTTTGCAAAAAAGGAAAATAAATTAGTTTTGGCTCAGACCTCCTCCCTCCCGCTAAAACTAAAGTTCACTTTACATTGAAACTTCGGTCTTCCGGAATGCGAAATATCCCCGGTCTTTAACACTGTAGTGGTCCTCAACTTTCCAGTCATATATATGTGTGAATAAAGGAAACTGAATACTGTCAAATAAAGATACTTCTTCATTCATATTGACCCCTTATTTCTTCTTTTGTATTCAGTATTTATACACAGGTTTCACAGTATGCATTTATATTTCCATGTTTGTCATTTTGAAGTCTTCATCCAAAGGCCATTTTGTCTTGAATGGCAAAATGAACTGTAAAGCCAGCACAAATACTATATACATATACATATATTAAGAACTGTGTATTTTAATACCTGTATTTTATAAATACACCTGTACTCCCAATCCTTGAAGCTATTATAGCACTGACACAAAATGCTTTCTACCATTTTAATAATTTTTTCACTCACATTTGAATATTAATATATGAGCATGAAGAAACAGCATCCATGCCACAATTTCCATACGATTCAAAAATAATGCTAGGAAATGGTGTCCGCACTGCCCGCACTCACGTTGTTCCTTTCCCTTCCAGAAAGTGCAACCACAAATGCCTTTATGGCTTGTGCATATCGATTTTGTCAAATGGAAAACTAAACGGACTTGAACCCCCTCCCCTTAACTAAACTAGATTCGTTTTTTATCCGATATTGATCTTTGGCAGCTTCCCTAAGTCCCCTGGCTAGTAAAATAGAAGTTTTTTTATCCTATTGTAAAAATTTGATGAACAAAGTAATGGATCATGATACAGTTTGGTACAGGGTTAGTATCACAGTCTTTCGGTATTTCAATATATCTAGGGCCTGTATTTTTCCGTTTGAAAATGAGTGTTTTTCCGTTTTGGGAAACTACAGATTCCGTTTCATTTCCGTTTCACTAATTCTTGAGCTCAATTTTAGCACTGGTCAATAAAAAAGGAAAAACAGTTGAACTCATCGCCTCTGGAAAATGTTGATCCATCGACGAACGGCAAAGTGACTCCATATTGTTTACTATTTACGTTGATAGCCTCCACCTACAGACGGCGCTATTATCATTGTATCTCTGTTGCGCGTTATATCTATATGCCATGCAAATGAATAGTATATAGATATGGTAGTAATGGGGTCTAAAGCGCGCAGGTTTCCGGCCTGTCGTTAACTTTGCTCCACGTGGTATCGATAACGCCGCCGACTCATCAAATTTGGATCCAAGTCCGTGTGTTTTGCTTTATACAATGACATATGTGGTGATTTTGACTTATTTAAGAGGCAAAATTAACAAATTCCGCTTAATTTCCGTGGCATTTGCCGATTTCTGTTTCAAATCATAAATTCCGTTTGAGATCATAGATTCCCTAAATTCCGTCTGTTTTCCGCGATCTCGGGAAAAGTACTGGCCCTATGTATCGTCTCAATCCTATTAAATAATGAATATGTTTTCAACACCTTTCTGTTAGCATCTTCCATAACACTGTGGGGGCGCCACCAAATTTCTGCACGCTTTCATCTTTTTGCCTGATTGACATTCCTGCCAAGTTTCCAGACATTCATGAAAAACTTTTCCAAAAACAGCATTTTCCAATATTTTCCTATTTTGGGCCACTCATTACATACTATAGGTGGTGCCACCAATATCGAACTCGACCTACATTTTCATACCCTTTAGAAGTCCTGAAAGTTATATTGCCCAACACTAACTGCTGACTGTATCATATTCATAAGCAAAAGCTTGTGGATGGACAGATGGTCTGACAGAGTGACACGTAAATGACATGAGCTCTGCCACCTATGGCCAGCAGAGCTAAAAACTAATGGAAAAAATGTTTTATAGTAAATGTAACCACTCAAGACTGGTGCATGTAAATGTAGTGATAGGACTGTTGCCGTGACAGGCAAGCTGTTCTTATGGCAAGCAACTCAGTTCAAGCTCATGGGTACAGCATTTGTCACAGCTTTGTATATTTATGTTGCATGGTACGGCAAGTCCAACTGCAGCCAGCTGGCCTAGCAATGTGAAAACCATTGACACAGGACGAAGCATGTTGGTACTTGAATGAACACTTTATACAAGAATTTGCATAATGTAATCTTCACTTTAAATCTAATCAATTATACAATGTAGAGTCTAATCAAGGACTGTCATATATTATTGGTAACCTTTGTAACATGTGGCTACAAATTACCTTCTCCATTTTACAGGTTTATCCTACTAAGCCAATCGTCCTGCAACACCTCCATCACATCAATACAGGGAATTCTTAGGCAAGGACTGTGCTTTCCATGTCTCTTCTTGTTGCTGCATATTTCTAACATACAAATGCAGTACTCTTGGAAGTGTTATTCTCATCAAAGCACAATTTGAATAACTGTTCATATCTTCATATCCACACTGTCCAAAATGTCCATTACTTGAAAGTTGTTTCAATATGAATGTCACAGTGCATATGATACTATTACTTATATACAGAATTTATTTTCAAAAAAAAAAAAAAAAAGAAAAGAAAAAAGAAACTATCGACGATCTGTTTTTCCCATTTTTCTTTTGCCTGCAAAAAGATGTTTTGGCTTTGACTTCAGAATCCTGCGATCTGCCTCTCCCTTCCTGGCCTCTTGGTTGAACTGACGCTGTGCATTCTTCGCTAACTTCTTCACTTTCTTGGCCATCTGCAAGTACAGGTCACCAGAAATGTGAACTGATGATGAACAAAGTTTAAATATCAAGTAGTTTGCCATTTAAACACTATATTTCCATCAGCATGAGATTTTTTCACAATAGGTGGCAAGCAGAAAATGATAAAAACATAACAATGCTAAATATCCTAATGCCACAGAGAGCTCCTCCCATCCCCCATGTCTACTTTGTAGAAAGCTTGCAAACTGGGACTCGTTCACTACCTAGGCTATGACGTATTTATATGCCACTTTGACAGTATCATAAACTGTGTACAGTATATTATTTACAAATCAATTTACTCATGTCATATCTACGAATTTATTTTCACATTTTTCTTGACTTTGTCAACCTTATCTTTCCTATTGTTACAAGAATATACACAAAGCTTTTCTCGAGATGCGTGAGTGACTGCTTTATACTATGTCTATTCATGAACTATAGGTCTTACTGAATGTACATAAGTTGTGGGGTATTTATTTGGCATTGACATTGGTTTTACATGTTGGCAAATATCAAATTCAAGGACTTTTCCAGGACTTTTCAAGACTTAATCTGCATAATTCAAGCACTTGTCTGGCTGTTTTTCCCTCTTGTTGCTCTATCATTCAGACTTCCTAAATTGCATTTACATGTATCTACTTTAAGAACAGCCTAATACACCATAAATGAATCTCACTTTTATCGATCCTAGCTCAAAATATATTTGCGTTAGAACAACACATCATATATGTGTCTAAACGTCATACTCCAAAGAGTTTATATGTTCTGTGTTTGGGTGTCTGTGATGTCAATTGTTAGATACACAATTGAAAGTTGACCGCAAACCATCCACCTCGTAAGTGCTGATTTTAATCACTAATTATTTGTGATAAAATCATAATTATACTTGCATCTCAATCCTACATATTGGCAACAAAAAACAATCCTGCGATTTTTTATATTTGGCTTATTTTTCTGTTATTAATCCTCAAAGTTTAACATTTCAATTTTCCCTTTGATTTCCAGGATGTTCACATTCATTTCACAGGAAAGAACAAAACAAATTTTGAAAACTGCCGACTCTGTTTTGCAGTTCAGACATTACAGAATCAAAGGCCATTAATTGGAGTAAATTTCAATTCTTTTTTTGCAGTTCAGACATTACAGAATCAAAGGCCGTTAACTGGAGTAAATTTCGCCCTGCTATTTTCTAGGAATAACCATTCCTAGGTGGGGTCCTCGTCCTATTATCACTTCTGACAAAACGAGCTTCAAAGACCTTTGATGTTGAACACTTGCCTCTGAAACAATACAGTTTGCTCAAGTTCAGCTGATATTTGAACAAAACAGAGCAAATGTCGTCCCTAAATGTTTGGAGAAGTTGTCAATCAATTATTGGCCAATCCCATGAATAAAACAGCCTTTGAAGTATGGAATAAAATAAATCCCACTTTCATTGGTTCTAGCTCAAAATGTATTTGCGTAAGGATAGCAAATCATATGTGTGTGTAGTCATCATACTCCACAGAATTTATATGTCTCATGTTTGGGTGTCTGTCATGTTAATCGTTGAATACACAATTGAAAGTTTACCCCAAACCAACCACCCCATAAATGTAAATATAAGTTACCACTTGTTTGCGATAAAATCATAATTACAATTGCTTCTTAATCCTGATATATTAGCAACAAAAAAAACCATCCTGCAATTTTTTATGTTTGGCTTAGATTTTCTGTTATCCATCCTCAAAGTTTGACATTTCAATTTCCCTTTGATTTCCATGATGTTCATTTTCTTAATTTCATAGAACAAGAAAGAAACAATTTTTCGAAAATTGCTGAATCTTTTTTGCAGTTCAGACATTACAGAATCAAAGGCCATTAATTGGATTAAATTTCACCCACCCATTTTCCTGGAATAACCATCCCTAGGTGGGGGTTCCCATCCTATTATGCTTCCTGAGAAAACAAGCTTGGGCACAGACCTGATGCCTTCAGTGTAGGAGGCTTCACTCTTCCACGTGTGTGCATGTTAATGAGAAAGTGGTCTTTTAATACTGTAAATGTAATGCTTCAGCCGATGCATATATGGCCTAAAATCTGTCGCTATGAACTCACCACCTCATCTCTCACGCCAGACTTGTCACGTGGCGTTCTTGAGCTGCTGCGTGCACGACTTGTGTCCATCACAGACTCCTCTCGTTTCCTTTTCAAGGCTTTCCTACTGGCACTGCGTGCTCTCTCCCTCGAGTAGTGGGTCTGTAAGAATGAAATTTATAATAAACAACAATGTTCATACAGAAGAGCAAACCGAAACCCCATACATCTTCAAGCACTTTCCAAACCATTTTTTTTACCTAAGTTCCAAACAATGATTCCTCAACTTTGTTTTAAACAGCAACAAATAGCAATAGTGGGAGTCACAACAAACAATCAAATGAAGTTACACACACATACAGAGATTTTTTTTTCACAACCTTTTTTTTTTCAATTGAAAATCAATTTGCTATACTTTTCACGACTCAGAACAAAGGGGCATTAAAATTCCATCTTTTCAAGCCTTTTCAAGCAGTATGCCAACCCTGAGCAACCATTGAGGCCTGGCCTGCTGCCACCTTCTCATCTCTACTTCGATTTAGGTGCAAAATGTGTAATCAACAGTCACTCATAGTGTCCCTGCAAAATAGTCACCTGATAATACTTCCTGTCATCTCATTTATATTGTACAGTATGGTTTGGGTCTAAGATTATTATCATTTTTTTTTTTTTGAAGGCACCCTGCTACCTTAGGGTGGAGGCTTGTTCTTCCAAGATACGCGGTAATATACCCTAACAATATTTTGTTCTTTATGTAGAGTTGGTATAGAAACAATGGTGCTGTTGTTAGATAGAAAAATGACTACAGCCTCCGGTTTGACATTACGGTGGGTACCCCTCAGAAATCTCTGACACCACATTTTTTTAATTTATTCAATGATGGGCTCTGCACAACCTGCAGCAGGGTGCGAGACTGAGATTAGATTCATAAGCCAATGATCTGACGGTAGTCTACACTACTGCTACTGGCGGCCTACGAACTCTTATTGACATAGGCGTGAACTACACATGAGCCTGGAGATTAAACTCTAGTACCTAGCGGAAAGCTGTTGACTAAAACTACTTTTTGCTTTAGACTAGGCTTGCTGGTATTTGAATGAAAGGTATCTTCGTGATGAATTTAAATCTTTCAACCATTATATGTTTAACAGTAAGGAGAAAACGATAGAGTTACCAAAGCATCAACATTCATATGGTGACTATATTAATGGAAGAGACCCACAGTCAATCTGTCTTGCCAAGTGATTTTAACAAGTTCTACTCTGCCACCATTCCTACCTCACTTTTGTCTCCAAACACAACGCCCATTTCTTCCATAGATGCCTCCATTTTCTTGGTGTTCAGTTTCTTTGCTGTTCTTGGTAATCTAGGCTTCTCCACTTTCCTTTTCTCCCTTGACTCTAACACCATTATTTTTCTCTTTTCCCGAATCCTGAAACAAAACAAATCACTTCTTGAGTGTTGTGCAGATCACTGAAAGTATGACAGACCCACACCTGTAAAATCAATCCGGGTTATAATGCCAAACCTTCATGATTTCTTGACTCTACAGGGTAAAAAGGAAGTTTTTGTTTGAGGTGGCCTGGATAGAGCTTCCCCCTTTCAATGGCAAAAAAAAAAGAGCCATGTATAGGGGGCAAGAGTGTCTCGCCAGCATAATTCAAGCCACTCAGGTTTTTCTACAATGCTCATTCAAGCATGATGTAACCAATGAAGTATGACAGTGACGGCACAAAAATGTAGTGATAACCACTATAAATCATTTACCCAAGTATGAAACCCCTACCCAGTGTAGTTAAGCGAAATAATGCCACTCCAGTTTTTGTTGATGGAAGGACTGACAGACATCTCTAGTATGATACATTTATGTAGAAAAACATGACCCATATTTATATATATCAAACCCAACAATGACAGCAAAGAGGCTCCAGAGTTACCAAAGCATCAACATTCATCTTCCAATACCAATGTGAAGGAACAAATTTCACTCCTGACTTGAGACAGGCAGTCACCCACAAAAGACAACTGGTGGTTTTAAACCGGTCCTCTCAACCTTTGAAATATTCTTCATTAAATACAGACTATAGTGTTTCCAATATGTGTAGGCCCAACCACTCAAAATCCAAATTTTATTATTTCTGCAAAAAAATTAAGGAGAATTGGTAGGCCTATCATTATTTTGGTTCTTCTGACTTGTTCGTCCGCTGAATTATAGCAAAAGTAGAAAGTAGGCCTATATCGTTTTTGTGATACCTATGAATCTGGAATATTATCTAATTAATAAGTTGAGTGATTGAATCACCATTATAGAGTATCAAATGCAAGGAGCAGACTTCTACAAGTCCCTCACTAAACAATTGAAGTTCTACATACAGATGGAAAGTGAATGCTCAGCCTCGCTTATGCTGGCAAGACAATAATGTCAATGAGGTAGCAACTGATGTGTACTGATCAGTTTTCTTCACTGAAAAATAGGAGTTGTGCCCATGCCACCTTAACGTCCTTAAAAATGTCAATGTACCACTGGAATATACTTGTGTCAGACCTGCAAAACTCAGTATGTAACACAATGCCATCCGTGAGCACAATGAATCACTTGTCTTCTCAATTAACCCTCCCCCTCAATCCAGCCTGAGTTCAAAGGTTGTCTGCTTCAAAGTTTTTTTTGACTAATTACAACAGCTACACCCATCATAAACATCAGGAACTGGCAGGAAGTCACTACCCAGAAAACTTGGTACTTTACAAGAAACCTACTTGGATGCAGTTGCGCGTATGCCTTGCATTTCTTTGTCTTCCTCACTTTCATCAGAATCATAGGCTCCCGCCTTCTGAAGCAAGTCTTCCTCTTTCTCCAGCTCCTCCAGTTTCTGTAAAACAAAAACAAATATTCCTTAAATGATATATCTCACTTGGGTATACAGAAGATCCACCAGGTGGCAGCACTAACTAGTGGTAGGCCTAAACATGAAGATATACAGGAGATCCACCAGGTGGCAGCACTCACTAGTGGTAGTCCTGAACATGATAATTGATGCTTCCCATGAGAATAACGTGTCCAAAGTAAAGCTGTTGACTCAAGTCCTCATTAAAAGGGCAAAGGATTAATTTCCGCTTGCCGGGAACAAAAGACAGAATGGGTCAGCTGACATGTTATGCCACAAATTTAGTGCTTCTGGTTCATACATGTATGTCTGAGCCATCCTGAATGGCAACAGTCATCCAATGGCAGTTCACTCATATTACATCTACTCAGAGAGACACTGAGTTTGTCTGGACTGAAGAATTCACTGTAAAAGCTTGTTAGTCAAGCTTTCTTTATCACCTTATGAAATAATTTTCTAAAAAAGTGTTGTTTTAAATACAATGAATGACGCAACTGAAAGGGCACACGTATGTAAGAATTCATTTACATTTGCAATCTACATGTGATAAATAGGTGAAAAGTATAGATTTGATAAAATATATCCTTGTAACTTTGGACTTTGAACCTAAATATGGATTTTGGGGGTTGAAATTGGATCTCTTCCAGGCACAGGTCCATCCACTTTGATGACTTACTTGTAGAACATCTGGGTCAACAAAGTCTGCAATATTCCTGCCTTCCCAGATCTCTGGTATGACATCATACTTTTCATTTGGCTTTGCCAGGTCATAATGTTCTGGAACATGATGGAAACATTGTTCAATTTTCAGGAATACAAAACTGTAATTTACAATCCCTAACACACCTTAACTGTCAATCATCTGCATAATATTTTATAACTCCACTGCAGCTGAGAAAAACAGAAAATTATCCACTGAAAAAAGCACATCATTCTATGGATCCACCAATTGTGTACAATGGAACCTTACGGCCTGAATGTCATGGGGGAAATAGCCCTTGCCAAGTATTATACAAAAATTCACAGTTCTTGTGCCTATTCTCCATTGACATTGTGTGTGACATGCTTTCAACAGACAAGTTTTAATTTTCTGGTGCAAAGATATTGCAACATGTAGTTTTCACGTGTGGAACAGTCTGACAGCACCATTAAAAATGTTATTGCCATGCACATGAAGATGATATCAAGCTTCTATTGTGAAAGTCCATTGGGCAGCATCATACGGAGACAGGCAAATCAGAGAATCCATCCATGCACACAACATCAATTTTGTTTATCAATCTAATCGGATGGAAAAAGATTGGGCAGGTTACATCAATATCAGCAAAATTCATTCATTTGTCAACAGTCAGAGATGCCAGTTGTCTGCGAAGCAGGCCTTCTACCCCCAGTCTGTACATAAACATCGAAAACATAAAAAAACAGAGTCTGTTTCGCAGGCAAAGATGCCAGTGCCTCCTGGGCAAAAATACAGAAAAGGGTTGAGATTTAACATATCAAGACTGTTTTAATCCATTTGTAGTATATATCTGCATATTTTTCTACAGAAAGCACAACCAAACTACAGATTTCCATATAAATATGGAAAACTGGCATCTCTGCAACATTGTATTGGTTGGAATATTTTAATGCCATGTTTACTACAAGTATGAACATTACAGAGATAAGCTTACTGGGAAAAAATTAAGGTGGCAGAAACTGGCAATGCGGGTGGCTGGCTTTTTGTTTTCATTTATTTTTCAGAATTATATGGCTGAGGTCCATCTGAAAAAAAAGTGATACAGTGGTGCATGAGAAACTCAAAACTATATTTTTGGCCTAGCATAGTAGCTCAATTTATTCAAATATTGCATTTGCAAGATTAAGGAAAAGATGGATGGATGCACACACAGATATGAAGACAATACCCAATAAGACCCAGACAGTGCAAAGCAAAAAAAATAAAATAATAGTAATAATTTTTAAAAAAATTATAAATAAATAAATGGGCAGAGTTACCACTGCAATATTACATGAAATTACTATGCATTAAGGGCAAAAACTTACTTTTCAAGTCCAAGATATACTCATCTCCCAATTCCACTTCCAGATCTCGCTCCTGAAATGATAAAAGTACATGGCATGTGATTATGCAAGGTTAATGCTGCTATTAGGGGTGCATTTTGGTAATATGAACTGAGTGCCAGTTCCCCATGTTGGTTAATGGAGAACCAGCCTTGAGTTCATACCACCAAAACATATCCATGGTGTCCACACATCAACTAAGGACCTCTATATATAGCCACCAGGTGGCAGTAACATCAGCCAATATGTGAGACTTTACTGAAGGAAATAGATAAATCTCTCAACATACTAAAATTTGATGATTTAACATGCAAAAGATAATGCTCACCCCACCTGCTACTTTACATGTGCATCTTTAATGAAACACTTTTCAGTTATTATCTCACCAGAGTGCGCCTTGGCGTGGCTGTGTCAGTCTCCATGGCTGCCTCCTTCCTCCTTCTCACTTTCTCAGGAATACATGGAGGTCTATCCTGTTTGGACAGAGACACTTCAGATTACAATATCCAGGAAATGTGACAAAAGTGCTTTCCTATAAAATATGGTAATTGTCACAGACTTTTGTATGGTAATAAGGAACATATGGAAGAGGACTGTCCGGTAGGTCTGTATGGCCCACTGACCTTCCTTGACCAGCAATGCTTGATACATGTATCACTGTACTGACTGCTAGTGTCACTTGTTTTAAGAGCATCAATACTAAGACTTTATATACACTGTAGTTACTGTACTGATCAGCATTTATAAACAGTGTAGTTACTATAGTGATCAGCATTTATAAACAGCGTAGTTACTGTGCTGATCAGCATTTATAAACACTGTAGTAACTGTACTGATCAGCATTTGCAAACAATGTAGTAACTGTACTGATCAGCAATTTATTACATTGTAGTTACTGTACTGATCAGCATTTATAAACACTGTAGTAACTGTACTGATCAGCATTTATAAACACTGTAGTTACTGTACTGATCAGCATTTATAAACACTGTAGTAACTGTACTGATCAGCATTTATAAACAATGTAGTTACTGTACTGATCAGCATATTTATATACACAGTAGTTACAGTGCTGATATTAAGCATATTTATTACACTGTAGTTACTCTACTGATCACCATCTCTTTCCCCCAGGTATGGTATATTTCATACCTACTATTTGCTATCCTATGGTTTATTTCATGCCTCCCTGTCCCTCTTTGCTACATTATGACATGATTCACAAAGGTCCACATAAAATAAATTTTGGCGGTGTAACTGCTTAGGCCTGCAAGTTTTGGAAAAAACTGAAGTCTACAGTTAGTGAAGAATATTTGAAAGGTTGACAGGACTGGTTAAAATCACCAATTGCCTTTTATGGGTGACTGCCCATCTCAAGTCAGGAGTGAAATTTATTTCTTCACATTGGTATTGAAAGACAAATGTTGCATGTTTTGGTAATTCTTGAATCTCTGTCTTTGCTGTAATTAACCTGGCTCTCATTACCGGGTTAAAATTTATGAATGTGTTACCTTTTTCTGAACTTGTCTACGACTTTGGACCAAAAGTCACAAGACCGACTGGAATTTTCACTTTACTGCCCATTGTTGTTACACTGTGGTATACAGCACACCCTACTGTCTCTCTTTATCAGTTATGGAAGGGTCTATGACTTTTGATCAAAAGTCACTCGACCGACTGGAATTTTCCCTGAATGGAAAACTGACTGATTGGATACGTGACCAAATCTTTGCATCATCGAAAGTTGCTTAGGTCAAACAATAAATTGATTGAATAGTCACTTGACAAAAATTAATCCGAAGTTTGACAGAATTTTCACTGAAAGGTTTTTTCCTGCCGACAAGGCACTTCACACCTACCATGGACCCAGGCAAGAAAGACGCAGCATTCTTTTCCTGATGGCACCTATAACCTAGGTAACCCAATTTCAATCCACCCTGTGAACTTTGATAGGTTACCCCAATGCATAATATGTTGTTTTCCGTCAAGATCTCCATGTTACTGTTAATGGCGGGAATTCCGTGTTTTACCCACTATGTACACAGACCAGACAATAAAGAAAACAATATGAATATCAAAATGCCAGACGACATAACAACCATTTAGCATAGCACTGCTGCATTTTGATCAATTGGCAATTCAGTCAATTGTGTTTTCTACCAGATTACAGTTTGGCAAATATTAAGTCCTGTAAGTACTATATCTATCCTAATTTCCAATTGGGCTTAATTGAGTTTGACAAAAATGATGCGCGGTCAAATAGCTTTCAGCAAAAAGTCGTGCACCAGTTATGGTGTACATCACACTATGGTATATTTGATACCTTATTGTCCCGCTTTGTTGGTACAGCCAGGTGAAGTCTGTTGATGACATCTGTCACTTTTTTCCCTTTCATCTTTTGCTCAACACGTTGAGCTAGCAGGGTGTCACAGGCCTAGAAAGCAACATACATCTCCATCATCAAACATTACAAGCATGGAACCACATACAAACATCTCCATCACCAAACAGTACGGGCCTAGAATCATACATACAGACATCTCCATTTTCAAACTTCACGGGCTTAGAACCACACACATATTAACATCTCCATCACCAAACATCACAAGCCAAGAACCACACATACAAACATCTCTATCATCACAGGCCTGGAACCACACATACAAAAATCTGCATCATCAAACATCACAGGCCTAGAACCACACACACAAACATCTCCATCATTAATTAAACATAAAATGAACAGATTTCCACAACCAAACACCTCTTTTTCCCCGCATATTCCACTCAACAGAATTGCCTTATATTATGCACACAATGCAAAAGCAAGTTTTCTTCAATAAAATTTCATATACTTTTCCATTTTGTGAGATTCAACAGTAGGCCTACATGTTTATAACAAGCAAGTGATGAACAATATGATGCATGCCCAGAAAATCTGAATAAAACCATGTTTCTCAACCGGTGAGTATATAATGGTAAGCATAGGTATATTATACCATTGCATTATTTTTGCATGTATAAGTTTTCATGGTTTTTGTATTTAAGACATTTCCTTGTAGTTTCACTTTTACGGTCTTGGGACACAATTCCAATTCAAACAATGTTAAAATTCTATAATTTCACCATGCTTTCCTTCTCATAGTTTTGTGTCACCAGCCAAATATGTGAAGATAAGAGTACAGTGGTCCCCCTCTTATATTCCGCCCAATGTATGCAGAGAAAATTTGTTGACTCAGTCCAAAATTTGGCACTTAAAGAGTTAACTGGAAATACTCACAGCCTGGTTAACTGGAATGAAAGGTCATTGCATGACGAATTTAAATTTGGAATCTTTATAACCCCTTTGAGTGAGCCCACTTCACTGACGTTAGCACCAACATAAATAAAAAGGCAGAGTTCATACAACTTGGCAGCTTTCAAATCCAAGGACTTTCCAGTAATTACCAGAACACTTTTACCAAAATTTAAGGACTTACGAACCAAAATGATTTTTTTTTTCTTTTTTTTTTGTGCCTTGCTACCACTTGTTTGCAGTTTCTTTAAGGGGAGGGGTGGAGGGCAACCTAACTATTAAAGAAAGGTGTTTGTGGACATTCAATACTCAAGGGCTTTTCAAGGACTTTACTTCGAAAACCTTGATTCTGAACATTTTAAAAGCCTTGAAAAAGCATGTAGCAAACTGAAGTACAGCCAAGGATTTCAAGACCAGCATGAACCCTGAGACAGGTAACTAGGACTGACCTGAGTCTTGACCTTCATTATCCCTTCCTCTGTCAAGGTACTCATTTCAATCACAGGGATTTCATCTTCTTCAAATTGCTTGAACAGTTCCTATGAAAAAAGATATACATGTAATTCATTCACATGTACAACAGGACCACACCAATAATAAGGTTTTGAGAGACAGCCAAGGAATGACAATTTCAAACCACACAGAGATCAATGAAAATTCTCTACAAGTCCTTGAGATTGGTTTACTAAGAAGTTTCCCTCGAGAGAAAAAAAAAAAACACTCGACCTGTTGACCATTTGCTTCTTAGTTAGCTGTGCAATTTTCAATGAAGTATATTTAATTAATCTATGACAGCACAGATTACAAATCATCCCCATATTTCAACATATCAAGCCAACATATAGCTTTGTTTACTATTTTTCTCTCTCTTTTTTTCACTGACATATTTTGAAAAAAAAAAACTATGCCATAGATAACAAAACACAAAAAACAAAAAAAAAAACACCATAATTCACTCAATCAAGCCAAGAGGTGGCTTCATCACAGGAACAACAATTTTCATACACTGTTTCAAACTTTTTCATGTTGAAAGCCTCAAACCTAAAAACCATTTCTTTTAAAAATCAAACTTGGAACACTGAGCCTCCATATTTCTGAACTCCTATACCCATGGCTATGAGGTAATGGGCCACGCTGGGTGTGTGGGGACCTCAAGAAAGCAGCATATACATTCAAGGTATGTGAAAAATGTGTACACTATTTGCCTAAAATGTACAACTGTTGACAAATATGCAGGTCAAAATCAACAACAAAGCTGGAAAGTGTAAAGGTAAGGTACACAGGAGGAAGCCTTGAGAAAAGTAGACAAAATACTACAAACTGCTAAAGGTTTCTATCCATATGACATCAATATGATAAAAAAAAAAAACACAATTTTTTTCTGTTGTGCTTTTTGAATCAAAGATTACATTTCATTTAGAAGACCAGACCATTTTTTCAGCAATATGGTCAAAGGAACCCAGTCTTTTTCCGATGTTTTTGTATTAAAGATTACACAATATTTATAAGACTGGACCATTTTTTCAGCAATATAATAAAAGAAAACAGTCTTTTTCCTGCTGTGGTTTTTGTGTCAAAGATAACATGATATTAAGAAAACAAGACCATTTTTCTCAGACTAAGTTCTAAACCAAACTTTATAGCCATAACATCACTGTCACACAATTTATTTTGGAGAACTGGATGCCTTTGCAGATAAAAAATGCAAACTCAATCCCTTATTTTACAAGCAATTTTACACAATGTGAAGTACTGAGTATGTAAAACAAAATCAAATGTCTCCCAGTATAACATTTCCTCTCTGATGGAGATAACTGATGATGTCACTGCACAGAAGCCACATTCACACCAGTGACATTGTGACCTTGAGAGACAGATCAAGTCCAAAACTACATATCACCATGATAAATAATTTAATATCAATTTCCATCACATTTTGTTACGTTGTTCAGTAGTTATCACATAGAAACTACTTTACATGCGACCCTGTGAACTTGATAGATCAAGATCACTCAAATACAATACCAACATATATCTAGGTATCACCTAGATACATAGTCCTTCCATGTTTCACAAAATTTCCATCTGTTCTTCAAAACTTAGCCAACTGAAACCAGACTTTGTGAAGAACAACAACCAAAGGCAGAAAATGCAGAGGAAATGACCACTAAATCAAAATGTCTCCCCTGTTCCACTGATACAAACAAATACAAATTCATTATATTAGAAATTAAATGGACTTTTATCTATCACACACACAAAAAGAGAAAAGCTGCAAAATATGGCTGCTGAATCAGACTAATGAAACAATTTTCATTAGTATACCTCAGGCATTAATCTAGTGTTCTGATTGGCTAATTGGGCATGTAACAGTTTTGACTGTTAACCGCAAGAAAATTACTGTTGCCCACTACCAATTTTTGTCACTAAGGGCACATCAAATTTGACCTGGCCTTGACCAAATAAGCCTAATTTCTGTCATGTAAATGATTGATGATTTATTAAAATGGAATGAAAATGACGAGATATTTGTTCATTATTATTCTTTGGCATAATCAAGGAAATGGTGTCCTTCCCTTTGTGGGACAGGAAGAACTGTAAACCATCAGGATGGACTGTCAACCCGAAGCGAAGCTGAGGTTTGACAGTCCATACCCCCGGTTTACAGTTCTGCCTATCCCACGCAGGCAAGGGCATTTTATTACTATTCTGGTTGTTATTCCGGTATGCTTGTCACTAATACACCATCGACCACAAGCGGACATTTTTACAAAACCAGACCAGAATCTAAAGTCTGGTTATGTGTGCCATTTGTGATTAAAAAAAAATTGGTACATGGAAAATAAGACAATAAAACTGTGATATGCAGAATGCTTTACCATTCATTCACCTGATCTCTTTGTCACACCTCAAAGTGCTCTGAAGGCATTTGAGGTTTATGCCCCAGGATTACAATCACTTCACAGCACATGAATATTATCTGACCCCCAAATTTTAATAGCGGACTATTTATTGGTAAACTCAACCAACCCTCTGGCCATCCTCCAGTTCTTCCAGTCTCTTGACATCCACCTTATTTGCACAGACCAGCAGCGGCTTGTTGGCAAACAGTGGCCTGATGTTGTCGAACAACTCCACCTGCAGGACAAACATTGAACTATGTTGATGGTGACAGCAATAACAAAGGTAATGTATTTGCTTCAGCTGACTACATGTAAATGTTTATATTAATTCAGAAGGACAAAATTTGATTGGTAAAATTTAGGTATTCTTGGACAACAAGAAAAAAATAATGGTAAGGTCATGAGAGCTGATGGTGTAATTATGAAGCTTCAAGTGGTCTTTGACAAGGGGCACTGAAGTAAATGGGAGACTTAGCAGGCCATGGAAATAATACCAGGCACTCTGTGTATATACAATATACAATGGAGCCCAAACCTTACTTTGGTCTTTCATGGATGTAATTTTACAAGAATTTTTTATATACAGTAATTTTTTAATTTACCAATTTGCAATTTGGTATAGGTCTCAAAATGTACCAGTATTTAAACAGAATATGATGTACAGAACTAGATACTTGATTCACAGACAACTGGTGGTGCAAGGGTCCAGACTGCAGATGTACTCATAAAACTAACTAAATTCAAAATTTAACTAAGTTAAAAAATTGGACTGTATCTAGGGTAACACTTGAGAGACTTTTCTGCTCTTTTTTTTTTTTTTTTGACATGTACATCCATTTTGAATAACCTCATAATGGATGTCTTGAACACTTTTCTACTAAACTAATTATCATCTTTTTTAGAAGAATGTGAATGATTAACAGTACTTTCTATGCAAAAAATGAAAAAAAAGAGTGCTACCCCAGTTACTGTTCAATTTTTGAACTTGTGTCTGAATTTTGAACTTAGTTTGCTTTAAGAATATGGCCACAGCTCTTGAATTTATATAATGTATTAGAGACTGGAGTGGTATTATAACTTCAGGGGTTTAACCCCTTCATTGCTAATTTTTGGACTGAGTGAACAGCTTTTCTTGACACGCATTGGGCGTAACGTGCCCAATGCATGGTGAGAAAAGCTGTTGACCTGGGGTATTCTCTCTGGAACTATAGACATGCTGGTACTTGAATAAAAAGTCTTTTTATGAGGAATACAAATCTGGAATCTAATGATAATTCAGACGAGTTTGACTCGAGTAGATTGACTTAAGACCTGATTGGCACTGAATAGGTTAATATAAGTTTACAAGACTAACTGACTTGTTGATGTAAGGAGTATCCACACTGCTCTGATAGATCCATGACATAGAGAACGGCAGCCCGTAGATGAGCCAAGGCTGTGATGGCCTGCATCTCAATGGTGTTCCTCTCCTCTAGCGAGTGGTCCAGTATGCCTGGTGTGTCAATCACCTGTTTGAATATATATGTCTCATTTTACTATACTGTTTAATGAAAACACCTCTAAATGAACCTGCACTTAGTGATAATTGCATAATCCATCTCTTCAGATACTACAGCTTTCATTCATGTATCAATATGCAGATACTAAGTAAATAAAGAACAAAACAAATGGTTTATATACTTATTTTGTATATACCATTCCATATGATCCTCAAATGTTCATCCATTCTATGTTTGGGGGTGAATTATCATTTTCTCAAGTGAAATTCAAAAGTGGTAACTTGCTGTATATCACATGACCTGAACATTTTTACAACTAAACTATGACGAGCCTGATTTTGTGACAAAGTGCATAAGCATCATAGAAAAATTCCCATGTGCACAAGGGATGTACAATTATATGTTAAACATGATGTGGAACAACTAGGATGAATGTACACAGCATGGCACACCAGCTCAGCATTGAAAGCGGAATACAGTGCCCCCTCTCTATATAACGCTGGTGTTGGGGTCCACAGGGTATACCCTGTTACAGCAAAACGGCCTTATAACAGAGAGACTTTTAACATAGAAGTACTGGGAAAACTATGTCAGTGGGAGCCATGGTATACACCGTGTTGTATCAGAGACTGCCTTGTAATGAGGGGTGTCATAAAGAGGGAGCACTATAAATAAATCTTACATGTATATGATTGGACAGTAAGTTACCATTTTTCTCTCACTCGTGATCACTTAAGTGGGAAAAATCACTCATGACCTTTGATCACTCATTAATTTCCCACCAACAGCTATACATGTTCCTCCTGAGGGTAAAATGGTAACTCTCTCTCTAAGCCATGTAAGATCCTCTATATCTTCACAAAATTATCAGGTACCATGTGGTTTTGCAAATACTCAACTGGACAAATACACCTTGCAGCCAATATGTCTTGGCTGCAAGACATGTTGGCTTCACCGTGTATTTCTCTAACGAGCTATGGAGTTAAGGGAGCAGCCTAAACGCCAAAGCTTTCATGAGTTAAGGAGTAGGCTCAAAGCTTCTTTGATGGTCCACCTTGTCAAGACAATGTTTACCCAGTCCTTCCTCTCTCCCACTCAAAATCATTAATTTTTGTCCTGATGCATAAAGAAATTATTTTTGGTCTGTCCTTGGTGTGACCCTTCAAAAAGGCATCTATTCTGTCCCACACTCAAAATGTCAGTTCAGGGTTTCTTCCAGAGTGTGAACAGGGTAAAATAGCATACCCTAAAAAATCTCAAGGGTACTTTTGCTTACCCTAAGATTTTAGCAGGAAAAAAATTTAGCATAATGTATATAACCCTGAAATAGGCCATAAAGGCTTCATTATTAGAATTTTTACTTGAGAATATGAAAATTTGAGTACCCTAAAATTTCACTCTGGCAGAAACCCTGCAGTTCACAGGATGTAACAATCAATTTTCTGCTGACCTGCCATCTGAGATACCTGTGGTCCAGGTGGCCCACATACAGTGACTTTGTGGTAAAGGCATATGGCTGAACTTCTACATCTGCTCTTGTAATCTGCAAACAAGTACGTCAAAAGACGTCAAGACATGATACAAGTCAGAACAACCTATGGTGCCACTGTCATGCAATGGTCAATCAGCACTAAACAAGCATAAATGGAGTTTGATTAGCAAAGTATAAAAATTTATCAAATTGAGTCCAATGAAAACTTATTATAATTCAATATCAAAACCTTTTGAACAGGATTTTAAGTTGCCTTACAGAAAAAAATGCAGTACCACCTGTTGAATAATTAGGGTCTATGTGTACCTAGAAGTGTTCCTGTGATATTTCCAAACAGTTGGCCCAAAAGCAAGTCAAGGAGCTGATAATCGTATAAATCTTAACCAGACATAAGAAATCAACGCCACTGTGACACATACACATCAAAGTATTTCTAGCTCTGAAATGTGTTCTCATAGTTACCCACTGAAAATATTTTTTCTCTGCTTCACTGATTAAAACATTCATGTCTTCATTTGATCATTGTTTTATAACTATGTATGTACCTTGATTAATTTTATTACTGGAATGTGTGTATATTTAATTTTATGCAGTGGAGCAAGATTTTACATTTTATGCATCAAGTGTCGGCAAAGAGCCTCAGTTGCTCACGTTGTCCATTATGTAAATCCGACGAAAAATAAAGCTTATCTTATCTTAAGCCTCTGAGGATTGCTCAAAATACCTCTACATATAAATACCTATCTGAACAGATATGTTGGCATTTGGGATCTAAGCATTAATGAAAATATTCTGACAGGTCTAGTTATATATCTGAACAGATATACTGGCATTGGGCATCAGAGCGTTAATGATATGACAATACCCCTCTAGGTGTAATTATATATCTGAACAGATATACAGGCATTCAGCATCAGAGCATTAATGACAATACCCCCTCTAGATGTTGTTATATGTATGTATCTGAAAAAAAAAAAATTATGTTTGGAGCAAATTTTTCCATGATTTCTCTGCTTGGTTGGGCACTTTGCCTAACCCTTTGGTAACCACACACACAGCTACTCTGGAGTCACACAGATTCAAGCTCCTGTCTTCACGGCTTTGTGGCACTGTTGAGCCACTAATTCCAGCCTGAAATACACTCATTGACCCTGCAGTGTATTCCCAGTAACCTTAACATTTTTAAGTCTACTGGATTCAAATCTGCTTTGAGTCATCTCTTACCGTGACAACACTGGTCCCAGTAAGACCGCACTTCCTCTGTTATGTAATCACAATCGTGTGTTTTGCATAACAACAGAATTTACCCCTTGATTTATAAACAGGCTACACGCCGGTTAACCAACAGTTCCTGACGGGTCGCGGAAAGCGACGAAACTGGTCAAGCTTACTGTTTGCCATTGTGACCTTTGCTGGGTCCTTTGCTAATATATATCTGAAATGATCTAGATATACTGGAACTGGGCATCAGAGCATTAATGAAAATACCCCTCTACGTGCAATTCCATAATCTGACAGGTTACAGTAGCATTAGGTGTGTAAGGGTTCATGACCATACCATACCAGATAGAATTATCTCTTTTCCCCTTAATTAACTGTGGAAAGCCAAATTGTTTCTAACATGCATACTGTAAGCCCAATTTTTTTATTGATATGATTTTTGCATTGTTCAGCACCCCAGGGAAACCATTAGGCCAAAGAACAAGGGGACAACTTGGACCTATATGATTGAACAAATGTTTCAGAAATTTTTAGCTGGATTAAGACTCAAAAAGTTCTTATGAAGCTTTGTGTTATCATTGCGAGAGGTATGGAGGGAAATCCACTGAACATTTGGTACTGACAGAAGGAAAGTCTTGTGGCCAGACTCAATTTGCACATTGGAAGTATAGTTTTTGCAAAACATATCAGTTTTACCTGCAAAACATATTAGTTTTACCTACAACAAATCTAACCCCTAACCGTTTACTAAGTAATTTGTAAAATAAGCAACACAAGATTTGTTGCTCTGGAAATCTACCACAGGTGGTTTTTTTTTTTCCACATAAATGGAGAATGAACATACCACTCTGGACAGGACATGTGTTAACACAGTAAACAGTAAAACAGTAGCTGACGGCTTTGAAATGACCTTTCTAACATAAATTAATCAGACTGAAGTAACTTTAAGCCAACAGGAAATCACCTGAGTAGCAGAATTCTAGAGCTTCAATATGGAACGACACATGGTGTGTTTCCATTCAGAGACAACAGTCTACGGCAGTCAAACAAGTGCAATTTTGCCGATTTTAAAGAGATGCATGCTCAAAACACACAGTAAAAGGTACATTCTACATCCCAACAAGTAAATCTGATGTCTTTACTTGGCCTAATCTTGGTATGGACCGAAAAGTACATCATTTTCCCAACCATTTATGACCAACTTATACCTGTTCATTCAATGTTACTAGGTTTCTTGTGGACCGCAAAATGATGCAAATAGGAAACTATGTCAGCACTGAGAGTACTCACAACATAATTATTGCAGCTCTTTAAGGGTTACGAAAACTGTTAAACATTTGTCAACCAGGGACCCCAAATAGTCAATGTGGCATACGACACAAGTGGCTTTTCAAAAGTTAAGACTTCTTCACAGATTTAATATACTTTTGACGTATGTGAATGTTATTTTGACATGTCTCCTTTACAGCTGTTGACCTGGGGCATGTTATCTTGAAATGTCTCATGATATACAGCTCTTGACCTAAGGTACTTTTTCTTGATATGTCTCATCTACAACTGTTGACCTGGAGTATGTTGTCTTGATATACATCATCAAGCTGTTGACCTGGGTTATGCAGGGACCACTGGTGGCATAAGCCAGTTAGCCACATACTTATGTTTTATTCATTTGGCTAAAGAAATTTGCAGGTGGCTAATTTATTTGCAGATGAATTATATAAGAATTTGTTCAAATTCTAAAGTGATCACTGTTTTATTTCCAAATTTGGTTTATAAGTTTGAGTGCCTAAATCTGTCCCTGGCCATGTTATCTTGGCAGCTCTCACCTACAATTCTCCTGAGGCCTGTCCTTCTCAAATTATTTTCTAGAATTACTGTTGAGGTTGCTCAAAACATTAACCCTTTCCCTCTTAAACCAGCCAAAACTGGCTGCTGGTCAAATGTTGTCTGCTGCAGTAGTTTCAACTAATTTCAACCTTAATGAAAAACAACAGAGAATTGTAGATGAGCTCTATTAAGAACACATGTCGCAGGTCAACAACTTTCCTTGGCATGAGTTGGGCACTTAGTGCCCAACTCATGCCAAGGAAAGTTGTTGACTCAAGTGTCAATTCAAGGGGGGGGGGGGGAAGGGTTAAAGCAGACAAAACTTGTCCAAGGCTAGTTTAACAGGGCAAAAAGCTATACATGTATATCTGAACAGAAACCATACCTTGTTGATGAAGCTGGATTTGCCCACATTTGGGAAGCCACAGATAAGAAGTGTGCGGGTATTGGGGTCTATGGATGGTAGCCTGGATATGTGTTGGCGAACTTGCTCCAAGTATGCGAGACTTTGTCCTTGTCTTTTCATTATTGTGCACATCCTGTCAGCATTTACCAAACAATATTAATTTGGCTATTTTTGTTAGCATTGAAAGAACAAGGACGAAATCGGAGTTCAATATGCAATAAATCACAGGCAAGCAATGGGTTGTCTCCCTAGCCAACCAACAGTAGACAGCCAAGTCTACCTGGCTTTTCCCACTAACAACCAAAACTTTGTTTCTGGTGATTTAACACACCAAAACTTCTGCACATCAAATATCAATTACAATTATAGTATAATAATAACTTATACCTTTAATATTGACAGAAATTCATGCTTCATGTAAATATAGGAATATAATTTCCTTTCCATTGCATTCATTGGCACCTGTTTGCACTCTTTCATAGGCATTTTTACGGCACCACTAATATAACATCATGGAAAATGCCTATCAAAAAGTGCAAACCCTTGCCGATAAATGCAATGAAAGGACGTTAAATCCATAAATAAGCACTGAAAAAAATACCTGTGGATCAAATGTTACATTCAACTCAAATAATCCAAGAAACAAAAACTGTAAGCAACATAGACTTTTTGTTCACTGTTCAGATAAGCACTTTCCGTAACCAAGACATTATTAACATGACGAGCCACACTTAGGGTTATTTTCACATCATTACAGTTATCATGGTAAAACCACAAAGACTGGAATGAATCATCAAAGCAGTCTAACATGGAAATTCAGCCCAGCTGGTTAACCATATTGCCAGTACACTACATATACTATATAATCACACAAGAACTGCTGATAGTTCCCTTAAACTGTGCCCAGTTAATGATAATGACACACGCACTACAACTTCCCACCCCCAAATTGTGCCTGGCTGGTTAATATTCCTAGTTACTAAATAATCACACTAGAACTGCTGCTGGTTCTTCTACATCTATTCAAGGTGAGCTCTGAAGCTGCAAATACACGTACAAGGTTTAAGTTGCAACAACTGCTGTGAATACAAGTTATCAGCTGCAACCCAGGTATGTATGACACAAAGTTATCAGCAGGTCACCTGGTCGTATGATACTGAATTAGCAGCAGCTCTCCTAGTATGTATGCCACTGAGCAATTAACAGCTCCCCTGATATGAATGACACTACACTATCAGCAGCTCCCCGGGTATGTATGGCACTTCAGTTATCAGCAGCTCCCCTGGTACATGCATGTATGACACTGTGATATCAACAGCCCCCCCCCCTCCCTCCAATATATATGACACTGAGTTATCAGCAGTTCCCATGGTACATGCATGTATGACACTGTGATATCAACAGCCCCCCCCCTCCCATATATATGACACTGAATTATCAGCAGCTCCCCTGCTATGTATGGCACAAAGGTATCAACAGCTCCCTTGGTATGTACAACATTTAGTTATCAACAAGTCCCCTGGCATATATGATACTAAGTTATCAACAGCTCCCCTGATATGTATAACACAGATTTTCAACAGCTCCCCTTGACTACATGACACTGAGCTTCCCTGGTATGTATGACACCTAGTTATCAGCAGCTCCCCTGGTATGCATGAGGCTAAGGTATCAACACCTCCTCTGGTATGTATGACACTGAGTTATCAGGAGCTCCCCAGCACACATAACACTAACTGGGTTGGCACCAGCACATGCTGAAACAGCCAAGCGCTACTTAAACCTCAACATGGCAACTAAAATTTCCAAAAGATTACAGTAGAATCTCCAATGAAGACCACTTCCATAAAGACACCATTTTTATAGCAAAACCACCACTTTACAGACCTGTTTTTGTTTATCCTTAATTAAATCACATCTCCATTAAAACAACTTCCCTATTAAGACACTTTTTTCAGTCACTTAGGTGGTCTTAAAAGGGAGATTCCATAGAGAAATTCAACAAATCCAATGTCTGTATAAGTCTTTCCATGAAAAAGGGAAACTTTGGCTACTAATTTCAAAATCCTATCACTAACCTCGACCAAGTTATCTGTAGCTCCAATGGCATGTATGATACTGAGCTAAAAATGATCACTTGGCTTAAATGGCAAGGCTGGTGTCAGATCTTTCCAATGCTCATGTATAATTATTTTATCTGTTAAGAAATTAACGCTAAATAACTCTTACCTTCCTAGTGCAGCTTTTTTCAATTGTTTACATCTGTACAAGGAGTCAGCATACTTCATCAGTCGCACATAGTCTTTGGCAACACTGAAAATACACAGACACGTAAGTTCAGACCTTGATTAAACAGATGCATCATATTCGGGGGTCCCTTGTGCCACTAGCCATTTAGCCAAATGCTAATGTTTCATTTACTTGGTAAAGAAATTTGCAAATGACTTATTTATTTAACATGAATTATACAAGAGTTAGTTTGAATTCTGAAGCAATTCCTTTATTTATTTCCTGATACTGCCACAGATTTTAAAAGCCCAGATCTGCCCCTACATTGTGGTTGCTGACTGAGTTCACAAAGTAGCACTTTTAATACGTATTGATTCTGTTTGCACTCACCACAAGCCCAAAATGCACCACAGAGTATTTTACATACATATACTTAAATTAGTTTGTAAAGATTTAAAGCTCCCACAATCATTATGTGCATATAAAACATGGCTTCAAAGTAGATCTATAGTGGATAAAAGCATGTATTACTTGTCTATAAGGTGTCTGGCTGTGTTGATCTGTCCCAGGGCCAGTTTATAATGGTCTCGGTCATACAGCACGTTCATCAGGTCTGCATAGAAGGGATGCACATCCTGTGTATAAAACAATTTTGAAGTTATAGAATATATATCATAACACATACATCTTGTATGCTCACTTCACAGTACTCTGCTACACAGCTTTATATCAGTCTGTGGAAATACAAACTCACTATTTAAATAATGGTAATAATCCATGCTGACCAGATATTTGGGTTCTTTTTCCTTCTTTACAGAATTCCATGGTAACCAGCCTATAAAAACCTAAAATAGCATTTGAGTCTAGTAATCAAAACTTGCAGATGGCATGAAAAAAAAAAAAAAAAAAAAAACATCCAGAGTAAAAACACAGGTTTCCTTTTGGATGCCAGGTGGACAAATGGATGTCTGGATAAGGGGCAATGGTGACCTCAAGCTAAAGGGCCATTAGTGACACCAGTCTACATGTACTCTCATGCTACAGGGATGCTTCTCAGAACTACTTTTGTGAAAGAGACTTAAAGGTTGTCAGACTTTTTTAAATCACAAACAAAATATTGCACAAAATGTGGACAGACAGCTGGTGGCCCACAATTAAAAAATCCAGATCCATAAAATTCTAACGATTAGATTTATTTGATATGTGGTATAAAATAGATTTAAACTAGAACAGACTGATTTTCCAACAGAAAATCAAATGTCTCCTGGTGGAACACTTACCTCTCTGAATAAGCTACAGGTGATAACAAATTACAAATGACCAAGTTTGCTTGAAAATTACAATCCTATTTTAGCTCTTACCTAGATACATTACTCTAGCAATTTTCATCAAGTTCAAGACTTATTGCAGAGAAGCCAATTTCACATAAATGACCCTGTGACCTTGAAAATGAGGTCAAGGTCATCCAAATACAATCCCAGCCTAGGTCTTGCCAAGATACATAATCCTACCAAGTTTCATCAAATTCCATCAAGTTCTTCATGACTTATTGAACGGAAACCAATTTCACATAAGTGACCCTGTGACCTTGAGAATTTTCTCAAAGTCATCCAAATACAATCCCAGCCTAGGTCTTGCCAAGATACATAATCCTACCAAGTTTCATCAAATTCCATCAAGTTCTTCATGACTTATTGAACGGAAACTAATTTCACATAAGTGACCCTGTGACCTTGAGAATTTGCTCAAGGTCATCCAAATACAATCCCAACCCAGGTCTTGCCAAGATACATAATCCTACCAAGTATCATCAAATTCCATCAAGCTCTTCATGACTTATTGAACGGAAACCAATTTCACATAAGTGACCCTGTGACCTTGAGAATTAGGTCAAAGTCACCCAAATACAATCCCAACCTAGGTCTTGCCTAGATACATAATCCTAACAAGTTTCATCAAATTCTGTCAAGTCCTTCAAGACTTATCGCACGGAAACCAAGTGTTAAAGAACCTGAACAACAACAACAACAACAACAACAAAAAGAAGCGGAAAAAACGGGCACTAAACCAATATGTCCCCCGGCTTCCACCGGGAGACATAAAAAGCAACAAAAGGTATGTCCCTGTAACATGAAGGTCATCTGGTCTCCGGTGACGTGAGGGTCACAAAATCTATATGCCCCTCCTCCCAAAGTTGTGGGGGCACAAAAACTATGATGAAGCATTTTATTTAGGTTAAAGAAAAGCTAAGGGAAAAACAGCTAATTCCAAGAATCAGTACTATGAACAAAACACAACATGAAAACACACACACTTAACTCAAATCATGCATTCAGTGAATAAGTTACTGCATGACAAGTCACAAAATGGCGCTCAGAGAATGGATTACTCTTGGGGCCCACAATCTATTTTCCATAATTCTGTTTTGTTTTTTTGAGACTTCATGGGTGCCATAATACAGTGTTACTGCACCGAAAATTTGATGAAGCCATGATGAATCCTTCTTGAGATATTATGCTAACAAGACTGTCCACTCATTGTTTCCGTTGGGAATTTTTTCAGGGGGTCACAAGAAGGGAAATTCAGGGAAGAAGGCAACATTTTTATCAATTTTACATGTAAATAAACAAGACTTGTGACCCTTTTAGAATTTTCTGAGAGGGTATTTCAGGTTTTAAAAGGGTAGTATACCCCAATTTGGGGGTTAACGGCAACACTGGCACTTGTATGCCACTCTGACAGCCTTCAAATAAAAACTTCTAAAGTCATTATAAGTTTAAAAATAATAAGAGGAGGCTGGTTTTTAATAGGAACATGGTCCATTATAATGTACATCTCTGATAAAAATGTGGTGAAGCAGCAATGCATCATTGTTGAGATATTATGATGTCATCCCCTTGTGTGCCACTCAGACAGCTTTAAAATAAATCCTTCAACATTTCATCAAAATAAATAAGTGGTTTTCAATAGGAACATGGTCATTATAAGGTGCATCTTAGACAAAAATTTGGTAAAGCCCATGAAAAAAGTGATTTTCATCTCAGCTGACTTGTCAGTCAGCTGAGCTAATAAAACTTATGGTCCTCCGTCCGTCGTAAACAATTCATATTTTCGACTTCTTCTCCAAAACCGTCAGCCAGATTCACTTCAAACTTGGTAGGGATGTGCCTTCAGCTTGGATGGGTCTCTCCCAAGTTTGTTCAAATAATCATGCTCCAGTGACTTTGGGATTTTTTATAATTTTTTGGTTCTTTTTGGGAACAAATCTTGTTGTTCACTAGTTGGCACTGCTGTGGATTCCTGATTTTTGAAACATTTTTTTTTTTCAGTTCGGGTACTTATCAGTCAATGCACCTTTCCTATTGATTACAATGTAAGTCAATGGGCATTCTGTTGCTAATTCACATTTTCAACTTCCTCTCCCAAACGGTCATCCAGATTGACTTCAAACTTGGTGGCAAGGCACCGTGGGTGGGTTTCTACCAGGTTAGTTCAAATGGTCATGCTCTGGTGATATTTAATGATTTTTTTGGTTCTTTTTTGGACAAATATTACAAAATTTCTCCACTACAAGACACACAGTTGCTTTTACATTACATAAGAACACTCCTAGGGACTCCTAGTTCTTAATTTGTTGACCAGGTGGTGCTGCAATTTCTTTCTTTTTTTTTCATATTTTGTAAATGAATTTTGGTGTCTTTTCATTACTTGTCACTTTTTGCTCCAGAACTGTCTCTCAGATTAAGCTGAAACTTTGTGGATATATTCCTTGTGAAAGGGTCAAGCAATGATGTTCACTAGGTACCACTGATGTCGATTCACGATTTTTAACCATTTTTTTTTTTCAATTCGGGTACTTATGTGTAAATGCACCTTTTCTATTGCTTACTATGCAAGTCAATGGGCATTCTAACTTATTCTAATGGTAATTCACATTTTGGAGTTCTCTGAAGAAACCATCAGTCAGATTTATTTCAAACTTGGTAGCCATGTACCTTGGGTGGGTCTCTATGTTTGTTCAAATGGTTATGCTCTAGTGATTTTTGGATTTTTTTATGATTTTCTTTTCAGAAAACTTTCAAAAAGTTTTAATAGGAAAGTTTAATATGGGAATTTGTTGTACAAGGGTTATAACTTAAATAATTTTGGCCAGATTTGTGCCAAACTTGGTAGGGATTTACCTTTTATAAGTGTGTACCTGTTTTGTGCAAATGGTCATGCCAGTGATGTTTGGACCTTGACCTCATTCCCAAGGTCACAGGACAACTGACATGAAGTTTACTGTACACTTGATAACTTGAGATCTGTTTTGAGTTAAGCCTTGATGTTGCACATCTTAATGTTTCTCTATGAAGGTCATGCTTAGACAATACATGAGTGACCTTGACATCTTTTCTGGGGTCACATTGAATGGCAAGTCCTCGTTTGCATGTTGTTGTTTCCCATTAGTTAGTAAAAAATACATACGTATATTATAGAATTATTCATTGGACCGCTAAAAACTGACACACTGCGCCAGTTTGCAAAGCAAACGAGGACTGGATTATATCAGCGGCTTCAATCCGCAACCGACAGACGGAAGTACATACCGGTAGAAAAATCATCTGGTCTGCCTCCTGTCAGTGGCAGCCAATGAAGAGCCGAGGCCTCAGTTTGACCCCATATGACCTACATGGACCTTGCTCCTGCATGAGAGCAACCAGCGGGGACACAACTATATTGCATGTGCTTCCAGCTCGTCAGTAATCAAATTCGTCTTCTCCCAGTCCAGTGAAAATGGAGCAGCAATATATGTCACGGATATAATCCAGTCTCGTTTGCTGGGCAAACTGGCGCGGTGTGTCAGTATTTCATGGTCCACTCAATAATTCTATAATATACATGTATGTACATATTTTTTTCTAACTAGTGGGAAACAACAACATGCAAACGACGACTTGCCAGTCTAGGGGTCACAGTGCAAAAACATGAATTTTACTCTCCACTATAACTCGAGAACTACTTGAACTGGGACCTTGATGTTGCACATGTTAGTGTTCTTCTATAAAGATCAAACTTACTCAGATGGCACTAACGCTGTCCACCCGTCCATCCGCTCTGCCAAGAGTGTACTTATGGGGTGACTTGGGGAGTACATGATAGACTAATGGGGTGGTCCCCACAAGCATAGAGGGGATAACCCCATCCTTATGAAGACATTTTCCCACTTCTTCTATCCATCCATATTTTTTATGTACGGACAGGTTATGCATTTGGGGTGTGAGGTGATTTTTTTAAACTTCACAGCAGAGGTGAAGATGACCACGAAGCATTTTAAACACCACTTACTTGTAGGGATCACCCCACAAGTAGCAATTTTCCCCACAACTCAATCATGTACTCTCCAATCACCCAACAAGCATACTAACTACCAATAGAAACAGCTTGGGAGAAATTTAGCTGTTTCCGAAAGTTTGCAGACAAAACATTCCCAGCCAAGTATTTTACATTCTTTTCTCTTGAAAATGTCCACCATACCAGTTTATGAAACTTGACAAGAGTACTAACCTCAAGCTTTGGGAAGTCTGTGATAATCTGTGTCAGCTTGTCATGGTAATTTTGTTGTGTGTACTTAATCTTGCGCAAGTAGAACTGGCGGATGCGACCAATAGCATACTGTCGGTGAACCACTGTTGGAGTCTTTCTCTGGGTCTTGGATAAAACGATGTCAATGAAGTCCTGAAGGAGAGCACAATAAACACGATGAAGCCAGTTAGCAGGGTACATGCACAAGCCTCATGATAATGGCACTCAGAGTTCGGGCAGCTTTACTTAACAGCACATGCTTTGAGGACCACATGTCCAATTTTTTTCCTGTTTGACTCTTTTACCTGACATACATGTATCGTTACTATCAGAGCAAAAGGTTGTATGTTTTTGGACTGAACTTTTAAGTTTGACCCCCCTCCCCAAGCCACATGTTTTTCTGACAGAAATGTTGGGATCGCCAAAAAGAAGCTAAGCCGTGCTCATCCAATAATATTATTGACAAGCGGGACTTTGCTTTGTTAGACTCTTGTGTGCGTAGGACACCCTCAGCTTTCAAGGATGTCCACGAGGCCCATGTGTTGTTCACTGAGAACAAGATTGAAGATTGGCTTGCAAAACTTGAGGATAAGGACAGGTCACAAGTTATTAATCATGCATCATAAAAGGAGTGAAAAAAAGAGTTGAAGGACTCTAAATTTAAAGAGATAGAAATAAGACAGAGAGAAGCAGAACAACTACTAAAAAAGAAGTGTGAATGCCCAAAAAGAAGAGAGAAACAGATAAGCAAAAGAAAACTTGTTGCGTGATCTAACAAAATATGGTGGTATGTAGTCAACAACTGAGCATATGCACCTGAACCTTGAATAATCAAAAGATACACTGCAAAGAAAACACAAATAAGAACTCAAATTCAAGTTTGGAAGTTATTTCTCAATCAAATAGTCTCAGACCAGTCTATTTTTGCCTTCAGGAAAGGCAAGAAACCACTAAATTTGAGAGAACTGTGCATTAATCTGGAAACACTACTATTCCAGACAATATTGAAACAGAAAACACCAACAATTGTTTAAAGGACCCTACTGTTTTGGCAACAAAAAAGTACATCAGTCACAAGTGGCTTGAAGATAAAGGTGAAAAGAAGTGGTTTGATGGTTTCATAAGCCACATTGTCAAAGACTATGATGTATTGGAATTTAAAGTCGAGTATTACAGTAACAATTCAAACATAGAGGAAGAAGTGCAGGGCTCGAAAATTCCTGTGATCCGACGTTCCGGGACAAGCTAAAACTCTTCTCGGACAAGCTATTTTTTCATATGGACAGAAATTACGTCTGTTTGCATGCACAGCAACACTGATAATGAGCAGTCAGAGCCTGCGCAACTCTCCATATGCTGGTGATTAATACTGCGGTCCGTGTGAACGGAACATGCACACGAATGCAGGCATGTGCGTGGGGACGCCAATACGCAATAGGTGATGATAATCCTCTGGCCAAAAGTAAACAATCCAGGTTTAAACAATCACATGGTCAGCTGTTGTATTCAACAGGACTTGACTACCTACTTGATTTCTGTCAAAACAAGCAGGTATTTTGACCGTTGCGTACATACGACTACGAGCTCAAAGGCACCAGCAGTAATGCATTGGGGCGTATTGGCTTTCGCCTGTTTTCGAAGCAAGGTCACAATACCTGACCGTCAGTCTATCTGGCCGAACGATGACAAAGTTTCATAAAAAAAAAAAAAAAAATTAAAACTTGCATGGCGAATTCTTGAACAAATTAGCATCAAAGGCTATTTATCAGTAGGTTCTTAAAGTGTTGGAAAGATCATGTAAAGGTGCAACGAGTTGACTTCCCGGTCAAACAAAACACACATCTGTCACTTTGTCAGTCACTTGTAAGTGACTGCGTGGAATGATCTACGGTGAACTGAGCATCATGCTGACTGATCTGTCCCACACACAGCATTTTTTTCTATCCCCCTACTTTTGCGTATTTGCCTGTGACTCCAAATAATTGTTGCTATAAACACTGGAATCTATATTTTCGCATGATGCAATACAAAAAAAGCTGTAGTATGACAATACAAAAGTAGATTCTTGTATACAGGCCTCGAGATATTAAAATCCAATGTCTGGATTATCTTAATCTGTTAATCCAGAGTATGAAATAAGTTGTCAAGCCTCTTCAATTACATCATCTCTTTATTTTTTTCATAGAACACCATGACATTGTTTCAAGTCGTTTTAAACACATCTTCTCATCCGACTCCCAGATTGCAATGCTTCAATATAGGTTCTTCGAGATATCTTCTGTCTGGATTATCTCAATCTGTTAATACAATAGTAAAACCAGCCAAGTGGAGA
The DNA here is from genome assembly GCA_964020975.1 of Hermodice carunculata. Classification (NCBI taxonomy): domain Eukaryota; kingdom Metazoa; phylum Annelida; class Polychaeta; order Eunicida; family Amphinomidae; genus Hermodice; species Hermodice carunculata. The sequence goes on from OZ026627.1 coordinate 23,303,452, forward strand.
AGACGAGTCAGCAGACTGGCCTCGTTCCCGCGGCGGATCACTCCAAGTGCTTGCACGAGGAGTGATCCGCCGCGGGAACGAGGCCAGTCTGCTGACGAGTCTCCTCCACGTAGCTGGTTTTACTTTTATCCAGTAATTATAGCTGTAATCTTATTTTCATCATTAAATACAAAAAAGACAATTAAAAACAGTTTCAACGTTTATTTCATCCAACAAGGCTTTGCAAAGCTTTGCGTATGAATAACTGTAACGCAGGGTCCAGTAATTGGGTCATTTGAAAACTACATGCTTTACGTGCGCCAACTAGAACAATTTAGTAGGAAAGTAGTTCTCAGTGACCTTTGCACTGTGGTGATATGGACAGGGTTATCACCCAGTCTGTATCTTCCACCTTTTCTGGATGATACAGCTATAATTACTGGATCAAGAGTAGGAAATAAGTTGTCAATCCTCTGACGTCACATCAATTTTTCTTTATTAACTTCAAAGAAGATTAAAATTGTTTAAATAATACAGTAATTTCTATACATTTTATCACATATTTGTGTCTAACATATTAGAACCTCAGATTATCATTCGTTAGCCTGGATTATCTTATTCCATGCAATATTTTAAATTCATTGAAGGACAGCTACATTTGATTGGGTTCAAGAAAATAAACTCACTGATTATTTGACTATTCTATCTAAAAAATTCAAAATGTTATGACAATTACAAGGAGAAGGTAAAAATGGTATATCTAATCAAGATCACAGGTTTGAGCCAAGTTTTGTTTGCAAAATCACCAGTTTTAACCCGAAAATCTAAAAACTTCAAAATTCAACAACTCCAGACCCAAGCAAGATAGAAAAATGTTTACAGTTTTGAAAATGGCATTGTAAGCTGCATCTTTTTAAATGAAAAGTATCTTTATATGCATAATATGAAATTGTTGTGCCTGTCCTTAGCAGTGGAAACTACCGTGATTTTCTAGAAATCATTGAAATTGGACTGCTAAATGGGCGACACATGCGAGGTGCGTCAGTTTGCCGGTCTGTGACATATACAAGTTAAAAGTTTTCCTACATTGAAGACTACAATGGAAACTGTTAGTAACAGTGTTGGTAAAATGCATGTGTAAATGATTGAGCAATTGATTATTGAGTCATTTTGGAACCAAGTCATGTAAATGGCCGAACGAGCTATCGTTAGACTGATGGAAAGAGCACACATCTGGACAGAATTTGGGACCTAGATATATGGACAAGAACACACAAAAAACACTACAAATCAATTAAATTAAGTGTAAAGCTGTTTCGATATGGACATGTCTCATACCTTAGCAGTCGGAACGACCGTGATTTTCTTGAAATTGTAATGCGACATTTTCCTCGTGCTTTCCTGCGCAGTTGACCGGAAGCACCATGTGCTTCCGTGGTGCTTCCGGTTGTCCCGCACTTATACAAACTCCTTGGCTTTGATCAAGTCAGTACGAGGGTTGTTGTTGCCGTTTTATTTTTTAGTTAAAAAAAAAATAATTTCACAGTCCAAAGGTATGTATGTCCATATCTATTATTGAAGCCATGACTTCAGTTTCATCATTTCACATCCCTACTTTACTGCGGAACAGCACTGAGGCTCCGTCCGTGGCTCCGGGAAGAGACTTGATACAAACCTCCACTAGCAGGTTTATTTTTAGGGTCGCTGGTATTAGGGGAAACCCTCCTAATACGCATGCGTCAATACAGATTTTGCGGGAAAGTTTAAAAATAGCCATGTAAACATTAGTCGCACGTTGCACTGAGCCCCCTTTGATAGGGTCCCCTGGCCCTGCTAAACTGAAAAATTGCGTAACCTCTCTATTATAATATTTAAATTGCGAAAGGTCTATTGCCAGTATTGGGATTATTGCCATCAAGAACAGCAGTGCCCACTAAATCTGTTCCTCAGGCAACCATTTATGTGGCTTCTATGTGGAACCTTTCTAACATCAAAAGTACCAAACCGTCAAACACTGCAGGAGTAAGCAATGTGGTCTGGTTTGATTGATTTATTTATTATTTTACCAGGGGGACTGGTTCAGTGTACCAGACACTGATCTCCCACCAGGCCCTGGATGGTACAATGAAGATACATAAAATGACAATATGAGATGATGACTAAAATAAACACAACTCAGTTAAATACAATGTGATAAAAGCTTTGAAAGACAATTAAAAGTATAGAAGTAAACATAAAATAGCAGGAGTACATAACCACAAATAATGTAGATCAATATGACAATATGAACTATATCTCGGTAAATAAAATTTGATAAAAAGTTATACAGCTATCACAAGATAGTCAAGAACTACTTGGCAGCTCTTTTGAATTGGGGAAGGGAGGGTAGTTTTCTATTTTCAGGGGAAATAGAGTTCCAGCAAATAGCTCCTCTGTACGATAAGCTATTTTTGCCATAATCTTTATCTATGGAAGGAATACAGAAGGAGTTTGAGGCGGCTGCTCGGGTAGAGTGAGAGTAGGCATCATCAGTTCGTTTAAATTTTGAAGTGGTAGTATTTGGGGCCAAATTGTGAAAAACTTTGTACATGAAAATTTGGAGATGGATTTTGCGTCTTTCTTTTAGGGTGGGAATATGACTCATATTGTGTAGGTCATCTATTGAAGTATATCGGTCCATTTTGTTTATGATTCTGAGTGCTCTGTTCTGTAGAATTTGGAGTCTGTCTTGCAGGTATTTGGGGCAACACCCCCAAACGATATCACAGTAGTCAAAATGTGGACGAATGAGGGATTTGTATAATGTAAGCATCAGAACATTAGGAAGGTAGTTTCTCACTCGACCCAGAGCAGCTATTTTAGCATTTACTTTGCGAGTGATGTAGTCAGTATGTTTAGCAAATTTGAGTGAGCTGTCAAGTATAACACCAAGATATTTGAATTCATGAACTTGTTCAATGGTTTCATTATTAACCTTAATTTCAACAGGGTTTGCATGTTTAACTTTGTATGGAGTCCCAAAGAGCATGACTTTTGTCTTTTTGGTGTTCAGGGTCAATTTGTTCCTTCCAAACCATTCAGAAACCAGGGCAATTTCATTGTTCAGAACGTTTTCAATTTGGACGGTGTTTTTTGCTGAAAAATAAAGAGCAGTGTCATCCGCATATAATGAAATGCTACAATTGGTCATTGTAGTGGCAAGGTCATTTATGTAGAGTACAAAGAGGAGCGGGCCCAGAATTGAACCTTGGGGAACTCCGCAGGTGACCTTCTGTGGTTTGGAGATTTTACCATCTATGACCGTATGTTGGTTTCGGTTGGACAAATATGATTTAAACCACTCGTGCTCGACATTACAGATACCATAGCTCTTGAGCTTATGAAGTAGAATAGGATGGTTAACAGTGTCGAACGCCTTTTTCAGATCCAGAAAGAGAACTCCACAACAGCGGTCCTGATCAATGTCATTCTGTAGGACATCTACAAAGTGGGCAAGGGCCGTTGCCGTGGAGTGTCCCTTTCTGAAACCTGACTGGGACTCATGAATAAGATTATGACTAGTTAGGAAACAGTAAAACTGATCATGCACAGCACAATCAAGAATTTTCATTGATACTGGTAAAACTGAAATCGGACGGTAGTTGTTCACATCACTATGTTGACCATCCTTAAAAATGGGGGTGATTTTGGCCACCTTCCACTTATCGGGGACTATGCCAGTAACAAGTGATTTGTTGAAAATATGAGCAAGGGGCAGAGATAAACTATTGGCGCCTGCTTTTAGCAAACGTGAACTTAAGTTATCAAGGCCCGTTGCTTTTCCAATTGTTAGGTGTCTTAACTGTTGTGACACAAAATCTGTAGATATGGGGGAAAAGTGGAATGTGGCTTCAGTTTTGTTACCAATATTAGGGGGAGTATTGTTTGGGTATTTAGAAGCTAGTTGATCACCAATACTGGCGAAAAAGCTGTTGAAAGTCTCAGCCATTTCCTCAGCATCAGTGACTTCTGTGTCGTTATTCACCAGTTTTGAAGGAAAGTTGGAAGACTTTGAAGCATTTGATGGGATAATTTTCTTAATAACTTTCCACAGATCTCTATGATTTTTGCCACTGTTGTTTATAGCATCTTTCACATATTCTTTTTTCAAATTACATACCATGTTGTTTACCTTATTTCTCAGGTTTTTAAACTTAGCCCAGTCTTCTGGTGCTCCAGAGTCTTCCGTTTTCATTCTGAAATGGTCTCTATCACAACATAGGGACCTTAATTCAGTAGTAACCCACGGTGGTTCACCGTCTCTCACTTTGATGTTAACAATAGGAGCATGTTTGTCACAAATTGGTAAAAAGATATTCATAAAGTTATCCCAAGCTTTTGTTGGGTTTAGTTCATTTAACACTGGTGTCCAATTTGAGTTTATTATGTCATTTTCAAAAGCAGTGTCACTGAAATGACGGTATGTTCTAGCTTGAATTATTTTTACTTTGCCTTTTGGTCTTACACCTTTTCTAGAAAGATAGGTGAGTGAGTGGTCACTTAGCCCACATCTTATTACACCAGAGTGATTTATCATGTTGGTAGAATTTGTAAATATAAGGTCAATTATTGTCTTAGAGTGTTCAGTGACTCTGGTTGGTTCATTTATGAGTTGAGAAAATTGTCTATTTTTCACAAGTCTAGAATTTAACGTGCGTGCAGTGTCTTTATTAGGACTATAATCCATGTTAAAATCTCCCAGGATTATTGTCTCACCACACGGACTGAAATGATCAATGGCAGTCTCAAGATCATTTACATTGTCTGGTATAGAGGACTGGGGGGGGGGGGGGGGTCTGTATATGCCACATAGTGATACAGGTTTGGATTTCGGTATTTTCAGCGACACCCCCAGGAACTCTAAAGCAGATTCAGGAGTAAAATCCTGGTCAGGTTCAATTCTCTCATATGAGAATTTTTCAGAAATGTAAAAGCATAAACCTCCTCCTTTTTTGTGTAATCGGTCCTGTCTCACAAGGTTGTACCCAGGGATGGCCACGTCAGCGTCAAGGTAGGTATCATTAAGCCAGGTTTCGGATATGAGTAAAATATCTAGTGCTTTGTTGAATAACATAATCCTGAGCTGGTCAATTTTTGGATATAAACTGCAAATATTTAAATGGCCGATTTTTATTCCCTTTGTATTTGCTAGCTCTTCAAGTAGGTTGCCATTGTTAGGCTCAGTTTGCTGTGGCTCATATATAATCTCGTTTACCAGTTCCTCAAAGAAGGAGTCGGAAAAGTTTAACTGGACAATTTATGGACTATGGTGCTAAAATTTGGAACATTTTGTTGGGGATGGGTGGGTGAGTGGACAGAAGTTTAACTGTCAAACAACAGAGGCCCATGAAATGCAAAGTTAAGTACTTGGGTCATGCAATTTTTATGAATTACAGTATCGTTGTACAGGTCTGTGCCTTGGGGGGGGGGGGTAATTTCTTTTGGGGGGGGTGTTTTGTTTTTTTGTTCTTTGCTTTTTTGAGCTTTTGGTGCTAAAAATATTATTTTAATGTGATATTGAGTTGACATGACTGTGTGCCATACTTTCATATGATTTGTCTTTGTTTTATACTAAGGGCATAAGGAAAAAATAAAATAAAATAAATCAATAAAACCACAAACAAAAAGAGGGCCAAATGCATTGTGAGTCCTTAAGCAGTTTTAAGTAGAAGCCTCATAAACCAATAAAAACAACAGTTGTGCTTTGTGAAATAACAATCAATACTTGCCTTTCCATACCTTTGCATGAACTGTTCCAGCTTTAACATTTTTTGTGTTCAAATTATCAACACGGACGAACGTTCTGTGATTTCTATCATTTTATTGTGCTTGGGTATAACATTTTTCATTTTACACTTCATATGTTAAGTCTCTGTGTTTTTATCATACCGAGTTAGTAATTGTCTCCCCATATGCCATTTGTATTTCAGTCACTGATATTACTATTTGGCTAGCGTTTTTGAAGCGAAAACTAAATTTAAATAAAAGTATTGTACTGTACATGTATTGTAATTCCCAATATCTGGTCATTTGAATGATGATGTTGACGCCTAAAAATTACAACTATAAAATAGACTCTTATATCACCCCCTTGCCGCCCAATGTATTGGTATTTGACCTCAAAATATAGTAAAACTTTCATACCTGACTCGCATACTTAATATTTTACCTATTTTACCTGAGAATACAATTGCACTTCGATACTTCACTGATAATGTTTGTATCTTTTTACTACAAATCAGGCTGACACTTCTCTTACTTATGTATACTGAGTATTTCACCTTTTTCCCCTGAGAATACACAATAGCATTTTGAAGCCTGGTCATAAAGTTTGCATGATTTATCTACAAACCATGCCAATCAGATTGATACTCTTATGTCATATATATACACACACATATACATATGTGTGTGTGATTAGTATTTCATCTGAGAATACAATAGGAAAGGTCAGAATTAGCTCTAAGGTGTGTATTCGCCTCAATACACAACTGAATACACATACTTTTGGACGGATAGAACAAACCTTATATTTCTGAAACTAGTACTCCATCTATGTCACCTGAGCAAACCATAAGCAACAGGTAAAGTCTTCCCTTATATTTCTGAAACTAGTACTCCATCTATGTCACCTGCTGATACAAGGGCAGTTTGATACCTGGCTGACAAGTTTTGTGTCATTTTACCTAGAAATCATGGGAAGCTGGTAGACATCCCTTACATAAGCTGTAATTAGTACTTTGTCTTTCTCAACTATTTTACCTGAGAACACAATTGCACTTTGATACCTGACTCAAAATGTTTACATCTCTTTTCTACAAACCATGGGAAACAGGTATAATCTTCTCTTATGTATCTTTAATACAAGGGCACTTTAATACCTGACTGGACAAGGTTTGTATCTTGTTTCTGCAAACCATGAAAAGCGGGTAGAATCTTCCCTTATGTTTCTGTATTAGCATTTCACCTTTTTCACCTGAGATTACAATTGTACATTGTTACCTGAGTCACAAGGTTTGTATCTTTTTCTACAAACCATGGGAAACAGGTAGACTCTTCCCTAATGTTTCTGTACTAGTATTTCCCCAATTTCACATGAAAATGCAATTGTGCTTTGATACCTGACTTAGAAGGTTTGTATATTTTTATCTACAAACCATGAGAAGCAGGTAGAGTCTCCTTTCATGTTTCTGTTATAGCATTTCATCTACTTCACGTCAGAACACAATTGTGCTTTGATGTCTGACTCACAAGGTTTGTGTCTTTTTTTCCTTTTATTTATTTTTTTTTGTACAATCATGGGAATCAGGTAGAATTCCCCTTATGTTTCTAAAGTAGGATTGCACCTGCTTTACCTGAGAATACAATTGGGCTTTGATACCTGGCTTGTAAGGTTTCTATCTCTTTCTACAAACCATCGAAAGCAGGTATAATGTTCCCTTATATTTCTGTATCAGTATTTCACCTGTTTCACCAGAGAATACAATAATATTGTACTTTTAAACCTGCCTCACAAGGTTTGAATATTTTTTCTACAAACCAGTGGAATCAGGTAAACTCTTCCCTAATATTTCTGTATTAGTTTTTCACATATTTCAACTGAGTATATAATTGTAGTTTGATACCTGACACACAAGGTTTGTATCTTTTCCTACAAACCACGGGAAGCTGGTAAATTTTTCCCTCATATTTCTGTTGTAGTTTTACATCTATTTCACCTGAGTACATAGTTGTACTTTGATACACGACTCACAAAGTTTGTACCTTTTTTCTACAAACAATGTGAAGCAGGTAGAATATTCTTTTTTAATTTCTGTATGAGTATGTCACCTACTTTACCTGAGAATGTTATTGTACTTTAATACTTGTCTCAAAATGTTTGTACCTTTTTTCTACAAATCATGTGAAGCAGATAGACTGTTCCCTTATATTTCTGTATTAGTTTTTCACATATTTTAACTCAATATATAATTGTACTTTGATACCGGACTCACAAGGTTTGTACCTTTTTTCCACAAAACATGGGAAGCAGGTATAGTCTTCCCTTAGATTTCTGTATCAGTAACTCACCTAATTCACCTGAGAATACAATTATATTTTGATACCTGGCTCACAAGGTTTGTATCTTTTTTTCTGAAAACCATAGGAAGTAGGTAGAATCTTCTTTTTTTCTGCATTAGTATTTCCCCTATTTCACCCGAAATTAGAATTGTACTTTGTTACGTAACTCACAAGGTTTGTATCTTTTTTGTAGAAAGTATGGGAAGCGGTTAGCCTCTTCCTTTATTTCTCTGTATTAGTATTTCCCTATTTCACCTGAGAAAATAATTGCACTTTGATACTTGACAAACAAGGTTTCCATCTCTTTCCGCAACCCACGGGAAGCTGGTAGCATCTTCCCTGATGTGTATGTATTAGTATTTCCCCTATTTCACATGAGAATGCAATTGTACTTTGATACATGATTTACAAGGTTTGCATTGTTTTCTCTACAAACCATCAGAAGCGAGTAGAATCTTCCCTTATGTTTCTGTAATAGCATTTCATCTACTTTAACCGAGAATACAATTGTGCTTTGATACCTGACTCACAAGGTTTGCATCTTTTTTCTACAAACCATGGGAAGCATGGTATAATATTCCCTTATATTTCTTTATTAGTATTTCAACTATTTCATCTCAGAATACAATTGTACTTTGATACCTGGCTCACAAAGTCATTTTCTTCCTTTTACAAACCATGGAAAGCAGATAGAATGTTTTGTATTTCTGTATTAGTTTTTCACATATTTCAACTGAGGAAATCATTGTAGTTTGAAACCTGACTTTGAATCTTTTTCTACAAACCATGGAAAGCTGGTAGAATCTTCTTTTTTTCTGTATTAGTTTTTCACCTGTTTCACCTGAGTTCATAGTTGCACTTTGATACCTTAACGCACAAGGTTTGTACCTATTTCCAACAAACCATGGGAAGCAGATATAGTCTTCCCTTATTTTTCTGTATTAGGAGTTCAAAAAGTTTACCTGAGAATACAGTTATATTTTCATACCTGGTTCACAAGTTTGTATCTTTTTTCTACAAACCATGGGCAGTAGGTAGAATTTTCTTTTTTATTTCTGTTTTGGCATTTCACCTATTTCATTTGAGAATGCAACTGTACTTTGATACCTGACTCACAAGGTTTGTATTTTTTTCTACGAAGCATGTCGACTCTTCCTTTATATTTGTATGGATATATAGTATTTCACCCTTTTCACCTAAGAATGCGATTGCACTTTGATACCTGGCTCACAAGTTGGCTTAAAAGGTTCATCTTTTTTCAACCAACTATGGGAAGTAGGTACAGTGAAACCAATTTTGAGAGACCACTGTAATGAAAGGCCCTTCAAGACCATATTTCCAATGTCCCTTTAGTTATCTTTTCCATGTTATTGAACCGCCATTGAGACCACCTGCCTTATGTGACCACTTTAAGCCTGCCCTATGGGTGGCCTCTCTAAACAAGTTTCATTGGATGGTCATCTCTTACTTGTCTATATTTGTTTCACTTTTTTTCACATGAAAACACTATCACATATGGATACCCGACTCACAAGGTTTGTATCTTTTTTCTACCTTACTGACAAGGCTTGTATTTTTTTCATACACCATAGAAGTAGGCAGCCTGTTTTCTTATATATTTGTTTTTAATATTTCCCCTATGTAAGCGGAGAATACAACTGCACCTTGATACTTGAATGATGATGTCTGTATCTTTTTTTCTACATCCATACTTAGAATTTCATCACAGAATACAATTGTACTTTGGTACCTGACTGAGATGGTTTATAACTTTTTCCTACACTATCTACAGACCATGGAAGCAGGTGAAGAGGTTAGACTGATCTTTTATAATTGTATTTCAACTATTTCCCCAGAAAAGTACAGTGTGCTTTGTTACCTGATCTCCAAAGTTTGCATCTTTGTACCTACAACCGACAGGAAGCATTTAGACTTTTATATCATATATCTGTCATTAATTTCATATACATTTTACCAAAAAACAAAAAACAAACAAACAAAAACAAACAAACAAACAAAAAACCAACAAACAAACGAACACAAAAAACACAAAAACCCCCAAAGCATATATCTTTCGTGAAACATCGTCATTTCACAATCACAATGTACGATCAGTTCCATGTCAATATAACATAATGTCAAATCGAGCTCCTTGCATTATTAATTTGGAAAAAAAGAAGATATAGTCTTGCCTGATCAAACTGTTAGAAAGCTATTAGACAACTTATGTGATATATGCCTAGCCCCCCCCCCCAAAAAAAAAATCCCATGTCTGTCGTTTCATACTACTGTTGTCTTGCAAAAGGTGCAAGTGTGCTCTGCTCAGTGTGAAATACATATAGACTACATAGATCAGATGGTGGAACCAAAGACAACAGGCTGAACGAAATAACAAAACCCATAACCTTTCCTTCAAATGCAAGCCCTTATACCAGACTATCACATTACATTGTGCATCACTATTTGTGCGCATGGACACACAAGGGTTAACAATCACATACAAGGTATACATGCCAAGCAGGTGTTTAACACAATGTTGTCGAATTATTTTTTCTCAACCATCTAATCTTTCTTTGACACAACCACATGTGCACCAAAATTATTAGGCGTTATTGTGTACTGGTTTGTGTATTCAGCTGAATACACCGAAATTGCCAATTGTGACCCCTCCAATATTGCATCACAAAGTCATTATTCCAAATATTGGTCTATTTGGCAAATGTGGTCATGCAAGTTGACTGCAACATTGTTCACTATGTGTCCATCTTGTAAGTCAGGTATCAAAGTAGAATTGTATTCTCAGGTGAAATAGGGGAAATACTAATACAGAAATAAAAAGGAAGATTTTCCTACTTCCCATGGTTTGTACAAAAATAATACACACCCTATGAGCCAGGTATGAAAATATAATCGTATTCTCAGGTGCATTAGGTGAAATACTAATACAGAAATATAAGGGAAGACTATACCTGCTTCCCATGGGACCCCACAATGAAATAGAATGAGTTTAAAGATACTGATAAAAGCATCAATAAAATGCAAACTGCCCACGACCAGGTAGTGTATTTCACTCCAGTAAACGCATGGATGACATTTTATGGTAATGTACTGTTTTATGTCCCAACAATCGCCAGGTAATGTTGAGAATATCAATGTTATGTGATCCACTGAGTGACAAAAATATTTTTTTTTTTGTTTTTTTGTTTTTTTTTGTTTTGTTTTATTTGATACAACAATCTCAATCAACTCCAATGGGGAGGTCTGTGTAGCCAAGCATCATCACATCTACAAGTTTAACACAAAAGTATATTTGTTGTGTACATATTTTGATGACAAGAATATTAACATCCTTCTGATGTGTAGATATGATATAAAGTTTGATAACATGTTTTACCGGGTGAAGTTTTCAGTATGTAACACGTTATCTGATCACATCTGAATGTTGATACGGAAATATCGATCTCGTTAGGATGCACACACACACACACACACACACACACACACACACACACACACACACACACACACACATATGTATATATATATATATATATATATATAGGCAAAATGTGGTATAGACTTTCAGTTCATGTTTGAAAAACAATTGTGATTCGCTTTTTTTATTTTTAAGAAATATAAGACTCGTGCATTTTCCTCGGTATTTAATCGTACATCAGGGCAGTGTACGGAAGACTATTCGCCATAACTTTGCACAGCAAACTGATACTTGGAAGGAGAAAAAATTGTTTTCATTTCTGAATTCTTTTTCCATTATAAAGATGACAAGAAAAATTACATAAAAAGTGATATGCCAGATGTTACAATTTCCTGTCGCGGGATTGTGTGAAATGCTCAAATGCACCTCTCACCAAAGCCTAGACTCTTCCCACGGAAATGGATCGTATATTGTACACAAATTCAAAAAGCTGACAACAGAATATATTCACGGAAATTGCAAAATGTGTACAAAGAACCATAAAGACCTAGGTTATCCATCATATTATCTCTATCTCACATCACATCCTTGTGTATGCCATACATAAACAAATTGCAAAATGTGTACAAAGAAACATATAGATTTAAGTTATCCATCATATCGTCTCTATCTAACATCACATCCTAGTGTATGCCATACATAAGCAAATTGCAAAACGTGTACAAGGAAACATATAGACCTAAGTTATCCATCATATTATCACTATCTCACATCACATCCTTGTGTACGTGATACACAAAATCTGTAATCATTAGTTATCCATCATTTTGTTACTATCTCATATCACATTCATGTGAACTTTGAACTTTGAAACTTTATTGCTGCATCAAACATACAGACGTGATATGAAGCAATACAACCATCCACACATTTGCATGTGTATGTAAAAGCCTACATGTTTGCTTCTAGATTCAAATTTGATGAATATGATATGTTCCTTAAATGAAATAAGGACTTTCATATATGCAATGATTTAAAACTACAGAACTACATGCACTTTAATCACATGCATAAATGTAGCTTAAAACATGCTTGCTGGACTTTATCAGGTAGAAAACGAAAACCGCCACAGAGAGCTAAATTATGTATTACAATGAAAACTATTAAGTAGCAATCTTTTTAAGTGATCAACCACCGAACTGGAGTTCTGGGACTTATGCCTGGGAAATTCACGGACAGGTTTCCGTGCATCATGCGCGCATGGTTCCAGCTACAAATAGTAAATCCTTTTTTTTTTTATATATATATGACATGACATGTTCGGGTAAATATTATGACTTTTATGTCAAAACACTCTATTCAGGACCCATTTTTTTCCAACGAAAGATTATTTTTCCACACGAACACTACCTATGAAGGCCTTGTCCTCTTGGTCCTTGGTGCTGATAATTTTGTCACCAGAATTTCCATGAATCAGCATCAATTTCCTCAGGCATGATTGGCTTAAGTTTATTTGTTTGTTTTCTTATATGCTTGTTGGCTTGTGTACAGAGTTTAGTTCAAGGATAAAAATGCAATATTTACCGTAAATATTATCTCAAATGCAACATGTATAAAAGTGTGCTTTCTAACACCAGTTTTACCTGTTCGCTCTATCTTGGTATCATAGCCGACCGCTAAGCAGTTCTACAATGTATTTGAAAAACTACCCCGTTACAACAGGGGCACCAATCAAACGGGGTTATTTGGTGCGTCCATACATTTCCGGTGAATCCATTTGTAAAATAAAAATGACAAACTATAAAAGTTAAAGTGTTCAGTAGATTAATTACGTTAGCTAACATAAATGATGTATGTACATGCATAATATAATAACATAAACCTCATCTTGAAAAAACTTGCTCGTGAAATTCTGAAAATCCCAAATTACTTCCTTTATCAAGTTGTGACGTTTTCGATCAAGAAAAGAAAATAGTAAAACGAGAAAACGCTAATACGAAAACACGAAAATGCGAGTGCGAAAACAGGACATAATTGCTGTCTTATTTTCGCGGTTGTGTTTCCGCATTTCCATCTTCGTGGTTTTTACTTTTGTGTTTTCGCATTCGTGTTTTCTTGTTTTCGACCAAGGATGAAAACAAGAAAACAAGAAAACGAGAAAACGCCAACACGAAAACACGAAAATGCGAGGGCGAAAACACGACATATTTTCTGTCGTGTTTTTGCGGTTGTGTTTTCGCATTTTCGCCTTCGTGTTTTACATTTTAGTGTTTTCACATTCGTGTTTTCTTATTTTCGCTGTTCTGTTTTCTTATTTTCTTGTTTTCGCCTTCGCATTTTTATGGAGAGAGATAAAAATTTAGTTGGCACTTTTGTGCCACCATAACAGAATTGAAAAAGAAGATTCTACCTGCTTCCTATGGTTTGTAAAAAATAATACAAACCTTGTGAGCCAGGTATCAAAATATAAGTGTATTCTCAGGTGAATTAGGTGAAATACTAATACAAAAATATAAAGGATGACTATACCTGCTTCCCATGGTTTGTTGAAAAAAGGTACAAACCTTGTGAGTCAAGTATCAAAGTACATTTGTACAATTGCATTTTCTTGTGCAATAGGGGAAATAATAAAACAGACATATCAGGGAAGTCGGTACCTGCTTCCCATGGGTTGCAGAAAGAGATATAAACCTTGTGAGTCAGGTATCAAAGTACGATTATTTTCTCAAGTGAAATAGGGAAAACACTAATGCAGAAATACATGTACAGTATAAGCGAAGACTATACCTGCTTTCAATGGTTTGTAGAGAAAAGATAGAAACCTTGTGAGTCAGGTAACAAAGTACTATTGTAATCTCGGGTGAAATGCTAATACAGAAATGTAAGGGAAGAGTCTACCTGCTTCCTGTGGTTTGTAGAAAAAAGAGGTACAAACCCTGTAAGTCAGGTATCAAAGCACAATTGTATTCTCAAATGAAATAAGTGAAATGCTAATACAGAAACATAGGGAAAGAGTCTACCCGCTTCACATGGTTTGGAGAAAATAGGATACAAACCTTGTGAGTCAGGTGTCAAAGGACAATTGCATCCTCATGTGAAATTGGGGAAATACTATTACAGAAAGAAAGAAAAAACATTTTATTTACTTCCTATGGTTTGTAGAAAAATAATACAAACCTTGTGAGCCAGGTATCAAAATATAAGTGTACTCTCAGGTGAATTAGGTGAAATACTAAAACAGAAATATAAGGGAAGACTATACAAGTTTCCCATGGTTTGTTGAAAAAAGGTACAAACCTTGAGAGTCAGGTATCAAAGTACAATAGCATTCTCATGCGAAGTAGGTGACATACTAATACAGACATGAAAATGAAGATGCTATCTGCTTCCCATGGTTTGTAGAAAAGACATAAACCTTGTGACTCAAAGTACATCTATGTACTCAGGCGAAATAGGTGAAACTGCAACAGAAATATGAGGGAAGATTCTACCTGCTTTCCATGGTTTGTAGAAAAAGATACAAACCTTGCGGGTCAGGTATCAAACTTCAATGATATACTCAGTTGAAATAATGAAAAACTAATACAGAAATATAAGGGAAGAGTCTACCTGCTTCTCAGGGTTTATAGAAAAAACTTTAAAACCTTACCAGCCAGGCATCAAAGAACAATTGTAAGGTGAAATATATGTGAGATGCTAACACAGGAACATAAGGGAAAATAATACGTGCCTATCATGTTTTGTGGAAAAAAAAGATACAAACCTCGTAATCATTTAACAAAATACAATTGCATTCTTATGTGAAATAGGGAAAATAATAATACAGAAATATAAGGGAAGACTATACCTGCTTCCCAAGGCTTGTAGAAAAAAGGTACAAAACTTTGTGAGTCCTGTAACAAAGTACTATTGTAATCTCAGCAGAAATACTAATAAAGAAATATAAGGGAAGAGTCTACCTGCTTCCGATGGTTTGTAGAAAAAAAAACAGCAACAAAAGTTGTAAGTCAGGTATCAAAGCACAATTGTATTCCCATGTGAAATAAATGAAATGCTAATACAGGAACATAGGGGAAATTTCTATCCGCTTCTCACGGTTTTAAGAAATAAAGATACAAACCTTGTAAGTCATGTATAAAATTGCAATTGCATTCCCAGGTGAAATAGGGGAAATACTAACACAGAAATAAAAACGGAGATTCTACCCACTCTCTGTGGTTTGTAGAAAAATAATACAAACCTTGTGAGCCAGGTATTAAGATATAAGTGTATTCTCATGTGAATTAATATGTGAAATACTAATACAGAAATACAAGGGAAGACTATAAATGCTTCCAATGGTTTGTTGAAAAAGGTACAAGCCTTGAGAATCAGGTATCAAAGTACAAAAATCATTCTCACGCAAAGTAGGTGACACACTGATACAGAAATTTTTGAAAAAGAATATTCTACCTGCTTACCATGGTTTGTAGAAAAAGATACAAACCTTGCGGGTCAGGCATCACACTTCAATGATATACTCAGTTGAAATATATGGAAAACTAATGCAGAACTAGGAAAATGATTTGCTGCATAGCAAATCAGTGTGTGTGTGTTCAAAGCATATTGATATGGCAATGTACAACTGTTCCATTACACAGGAGTAGAAATTGGAATGGCATCTGTATCTATTATAATATTAAAGATATTCAAGATTAAAAATTTCGAATACTGCTAATGAGCATAATTTGAATTGCTACAACTTTTGTTTTCGATTCGTTACATGTGCAAAGGTCAACAACCCCCTATTGGAAGTGCAAATGACACCTCTATAATAGTTTTGAAGATATTCAAGTTTTAAAATTTCAAGTAATGCTAATTAGCATAATCAGATTCATAAGATGCGCAATGGTCAATAACCCCCTAGTAGAAGTTAGAATGACATCTCTATCTATTATAATTTTGAAGATATTTAAGATTTATAAATTCAAATGCCCCTAATTTGCATAATTTCAAACATCTTCATTCCTTTGTATAAAGCGGTCAAACTCCTTGTATGGAGGTACAATCATGCCAAGTTTGGAGTTTCCATGCATAATAGTGTTCGAGAAAAGTGTCGGACAAATTTGCTGGTAAAGAAGAAAGAAAGAAAGAAACTGTTGGGTACAGTCTCGAGAAATGCCCAGTCTCGAGAATGTCTCGTATTCCCCAGATCACGTGGCCAGTCTCGCGATAAGGTTTATTCTTGAAAATCCCAAGCGCGGGTTATTCAGTCTTGGAAAAAGTATCACCATGGCCGG
Source organism: Hermodice carunculata (assembly GCA_964020975.1). NCBI lineage: Eukaryota > Metazoa > Annelida > Polychaeta > Eunicida > Amphinomidae > Hermodice > Hermodice carunculata. The sequence goes on from OZ026627.1 coordinate 23,320,246, forward strand.
TCAAGCGGACCGTGACGGCTACACCGCCTGGGCGTTGTCAGTTTTCCGAGACAATGTGAAGTCGTTTACCATGACAAAAGAAAAACTGCAAGTGATTGTCGCACATTGTACCAAATCAGAGGGCCATGAAAGTCTAGTTCGCGAATTTCTCAAGAAGACAAATCCAGAGAGTGATGACACCTCGGTTGTCAAGTGGAAATGGAAGGTTAGTCTTTTTTTTTTTTTTCCTGGGTAGCTATCGGATGTTTAATGTCTCTTCTTGCTTTTGTGGCACGGGCAGTGGAATGCCCCTTAATCAATGGCTTAGCAAGCAAGGTAAAATTAATAATAATCTGTATTAAATCCCCCGTGGTCGGGGAAAGTAAAATATACATCAGCAGAGTACATCAAGATCCCATAAAAAGCGCCAAATCGGCAAATGAATTTAAATTCATATGATATAGGACCTAAGCATGCTAAGATAAACTAAAAAGCACGAGTTAAGAGACCGACAACCATGTACCCTAAGGACCAATGCTTCACATAATTTTCATTTTAAGCCATGTCAGCCTTTGTACAGTAAAAGGGTATCAAAATTTTTGTTTTTATTCCTGTTTTTCACTTTTGGACACGTAGTTTGAGAAACATATAGGCCCTATTGAGAAAAGTGGAATAAAATTTCTTAAAAGTCGCTTGTTTCAGCAGTTTTGCATGAGTGGACTGTGGTTTAATTTTTGAAAATGTTCCTAAATTCAGCAGATGGAATTGAAATCATCTTTAAGTTTAACTTTTTATTCACGTGTAAGTTTTTAATTTGAGGATCCATTTCACTATTTTCAAGAATTATCAGTCTAATGTTACACAGAAGGTCAATAGAAACATTTTGCCACTGATTCCTTTAAATAAACTGTTTAAAACCAGGAGTGCACTTCCCTGTTAAAACTGTTGGGGTAGCCAGGAAATTGGGCTGTAAGTGTACCTGTTGGGGTAGCCAGGAAATTGGCTTATCGTGCCATTGTTGCTGAAGGGTTCATGAAGCAATGCCAGGTTTGTATTTCAAGCAAAAATTAATTAAGTTTTTGTGTGTCAGTTGCAACATGTGCCACGCTCCATTCATGGGGGCACTAGTGTCATTCGTGGCTAGTCTGTTCTATTTAAGCCACTACAATAGATGTAGGTGGCCAAATTCTCCAGGCCCTGGACTGTGGATATCAACTTTATTTTATAGGATAAGTTTATGATAATATGTTAAATAAATATCCACGTTTGTACATCCAAATTTGTCGCCAGGAGAAATTAGATATTCGCAATGGTGTCTGCAAAGAAATGATGTCTTTACCTGTAAAACACGAATTTTGTTGTGTTGTTCTAGTTAATAGAATATTTCTTTTAATGTTAAAAAAATGTATTTTAGTGATGCGTTTGAAACTCTTGTCACTGAAACAAATAGGTAGTCAGAGACACACCTACAGCAACCTACCACACCATGAGTTCCGGTGTGAGTTGGTGCTGGCGTCAATTTTTGTCTCGCCAGATGCCCCCTTGCCAGCAGGTTGAGGAAGGGAAAATGATGTGGACCAATTTGCCTACAAATCAGAATTTTCTTAACTTGTCTTCAAATCATGCAAGTATGCCCAGCTGAAACGCTGAGCTGCTTCATTAACCCACAAAGACAGCTGAGAGATATGTGTGTGGTTTTGGTAATTTTGTAATAGAACATGTCACATGGTTTCTACAGCTTCATTAACCCTCCAAGATTAGCAGAAGTGACAGAGCTTCTCACCTGAGAGTGAGTGTGCTCATTAATTAGCTTTTCAAGCTAGAACAGCCAAATGTTCGCTGGACTGTGACCGTTCAGCCCCGACGCACAGCTCATCATTGCTTATTAATATTATGTGGGGTGGTCGGTCATTGATCGTTTCTAACCGGTCGCTGGTCGCTCATTAAAGGGACATTTTAATAGGAGAATGCTTGGTTAATATAACATGGTCAGGGCTTGATTTTAGGGATTTTTTTAGGCAGACAAACGGACCACCATCACCTGAAATCTGGTGGTCCGCCATGCAATCTGGTGGACACAGGTCGCTAAAACTGACGTGTACTATTTTAGCAAGTATTTGTATTTGACAATGAAAATTTAGTGTCCTGCTGTCCACCAGTTAGGTGTTCCAATCAAGATATGCTGACTTGCTGACACACACATGATCAAAATAGGCCTAGCACTTTCAGTTATTGCTTGTTGTAAACAACAGGGAAATCTTATTCCCAGATTATCTGCACTGCAAAAAAAATCTGGTGGTCAAACGGACACCCACCCTAGGCAGTCTGGGTGTCCGTCAAAAAATTAGGGGGGCGTTGGGCTACCGGACCACCGCCAAAATCAAGCCCTGATGGTCGTAAAAGGGAGGTGGTCATTCACGAAAGGGGTCGTTCAAGACAGGGACTACTGTATATATTGTCTCATGGTTATGTTGACATTTAAATTTTTTTCAGATTGACTTAGTGGATATGAATCCAAACCTGAGTGGGGATTATCGCTACATTGGACACTTTATGGACCACTTTTCCAAGTTCCATTGCATATTTCCACTTAAGAGAAAGACGCAAGAAGAAGTTCATGGCGGGCTTCGTAATATCTTTTCTTTTCTGGGCCTGCCAGCAATTTTACAGTCAGACAATGGGTCTGAGTTCCTGCGCTTGGAGGAACTTGTGCAAGAATTCCCAGGCACATGTAAAGTGGTGCATGGCAGACCATACCACCCAAGGTCACAGGGACTGGTGGAAAGGGGGAACAGGACTTTAAAGGAAAAGTTGAGGGCCCTGGCACTGCAGAATGGTGGCATTGGGTTGTGGCATCTGCAGCTGCCAAAGTTACAATGTAAGTAAGCTGGAGTTCTTCTTATGCACATGGAATTATATACAGTTTTTTATGCCCCCCACCAGCTCTTTCTATGTGTGTGTACGACACCCTTGATTCAGATTGAAAAAAAAAAAACGTCAGTCCCACATCTGGTTTTTTGACATGAAACTTAAGGCCAGGGTTTGGGTATAAAAGCAGCCAATCTAGGTGGATGGCTCAAACACATGGGAGATTTAAACTGACCAGAACTCTGACCAAATTTTGTTTATTTTGTTGAAAACATTGGTTACATTGGAAAGAGTGAAACAGATTTTGTCTCAGATGTTTATGAAAGTGTCAGGCTTCTATAGCATTTATCTCAGTGTGCCTCCTGCACATTTTATGTGAAAATTTGACAATATTTACATCATTTTTATCCAGTAGATTCCAAAAGTTTTAAAATTTGAGTGACAGATAAGGTGGGGTTTTGCCTTTGACAGACAGGGAAACTGGCACTGGCAACCAGATGATCCTGGACCTGTTGGGGACATGTAATTGACCCCAGACAGACGCCCTGCTGTGTGACTTCCCCCACTCTGCACATTCAGGCTACAGATGACCACATAGTTATTTGGTGTGACTGGTTGACATCAAAGTGTGCTTACAGAGTCCATAATTACTAAACAAGCTAATAATTTTTTGGAATCGTACTGATCTCTCTCTGTAAAGACTGTTTACCTCTTGTGCACATGTCCATGTTTATACATGACAGTGCCTGTATACAAAGTCATTGAGAATAAAAGTTTTGCTTGCATCATGACATATTATATACTTGAATCAAGAACAAATAAATTTATGCCCATTTATGCAATATTTGGATGGATAAGTTCATGACATATTATGCTTTGTATGTATGTATGTGTGTATATATGTATGTATGCACGCATGTATGTGTCAAGAAGGCCTGTGTGTGTGTGTGTGTGTGTGTGTGTGCAAGCATAGAGTAAGATTGGGTGGTGCAAGTCTGTGTGTGTGTGTGTCTGCTTGTTTTATTTGTTTACCACAGGATAATACCAATCTAACATGCTTTTGATGTGGGTCTATCATAAATTACTGCGGACAGTTTACAACATGGTCACTAATAAGACAGTAGGGGTTATCTCCAAAAGTATTTGACCTACAGTCATGAAACTGAAAAAGATTATTAACCAGCATATGAAGATGTCATTCCTTGGGGTATTGTTTGTTTGTGCCTCTTTCTATGTGTCTGTATGATGGGCATATCTCCAAAAGTATTTTACCTACAGTCATGAAACTGTACAGGATTATTGAACTATGAATCTGGAGGTGTGTGTATGCCTGTTTTACATCCTTGATTTAGCAAATTGACTGGTTGGATAAGTCAAACTTTTGTCGCATTTATCAAACATGTGTTGCATGTCTGTCCAGAAGCATTTAACGTACAGTCATGAAAAAATAATAGGAATATTAATCTGCATACAAAGATGCACACCTGGGGTTTTGTTACATGTCCATAAACACAATGGCAACTGGGGGGCATCTGTGTCCTATGGACACATTTCTAGCATAATTCTTATTTACTGTATGAATATAATTTTTCAATAGTCAGAGTTTTTATTTTTCCCTACCTTACTATGATCATTTAGATAAACTATGTATGAAATGTGTGCAACATAAGTAGCAAAAGGGTATTCCTATGGCCTATTGTTGTAAGAAGTAGCCACGATATAAATTTCGCCTGTCAAATACATTGTAATCTGGTGCTATTTTTAGTCTTCACTTACAAGGTGCATTCTACTTTTAACAGTAATGATGAACACAACAAATGCTTCGGCCATTGGCATGACACCATACGAGTGTGTTTATGGGGTGAAGCCGCATCACGTGCTAGAAATTCAAGATGTTGAGGTAAGCAGTTCATGACAGATAATTTACCAGGGTTTGTCGATCAGCTATGGGCACTTCCTGTGTCTCAGTAATGCATACATTCCTATTGGTTACCACCTAAATCAATAGTAATCAATATAACCAATATTATAAGACATGCCTGAAAAATATGATGGTTGCAGATAGCACAAGCTCTGGAATGTCACAAGGGAGGGAGGGGAAAATTTTGGTATTGAAATGTCAGGAGAGATTCGCAGGAAAAATTTTTTAGGTCTTTGACAAATACCTGTTCTAATGTTGGTAGTAGCTTGATACAACCCATGTTTACTGAAAAGTTACCTTAATTTCTTCGTAATTGAAGCAAAAATGTGGAGAGAAAGGGGAAAAAATTTAAACAACAGGCAGGTTAATTCATGAGGGAGCACACTTTTTTTTTTTTTTTTTTTTTTTGCCCTCAAATTCTCACCCGGCAATTTTTATGGTGATTTTTACACTATTATATACACTTCAAACATGATGGCAATGTTGGGTCTCTGCAAAGTTGGTTCAAATAATTTTGTGATTTTTTAAAGCTGAGAAAATCCTCATTTCTGTATCTAATTAACCTTTTCTTGACAGTCATAAATATTAATTCCATTCAGCACAGGTCTGACCAGTTTTAACACTTTTGGTATAAGAAAGACAGTCACTTTAGCATGGGCTGTTCACACAGCCTTCTAGTTTGGGTGTATAAGTGAAAGTCCCCAAAATACTTAAATGTTAAATGCATTGGCTTACCTGGCTTTCAGACATGGGAACCAACTGCCGTGACTACTTCAGACAAGAGTTTGACAGAGGCAGAGAATGGAGAGGTACGGCAGACCTACAGGCCTATTCCAGCTCCGAGGAAAAGGAAGACGGTCCCCAGTAGCAGCTGTGAGGTAAAGAACAGTCTAAACCCCCATCCATTTCATGGGTTTTTATAAATACTTTTTAATATTTCCAAGGTTGCCCACTCCTGGGAATACATATCCAACATATAAAGTAATATGTATATCATAGTAAGAAAATTGAGATTTCCGTTGTTCTGCACAGAGAACTATCTCTTAAAAGATTCCTTCATTCATTCATTTTTGTGGAGCATTATGAATTTAAGTACCAATTTTAGTAACACGTATAAGGGGGGTTTATTATTCTACAAGGATAAGAATGAATAGTCCCAAGACTGGTTTGCCCACTCTTAGGAATACATATGCAACAGGTAAAGTAATATATATGTATATCATAGTAAGAAAATTGAGATTTCTGTTGACTCTGCAAGGAGAGATTGTCCCTTAAAAGATTCCTTCATTCACTTTTTAAAACATTACTTTGTTTGTTTCTTGAATATTGACCATGCACACAGGTTAAGTGGCTATGTGCAACTGAATTTACCGTTTATCTTTCAGGTGGAAACACACTCATTGCCAAGTCTGCCTCAAGAAAACCCCAGGAGAGGCTCCGAGGTAAACATTTTAGAACACTACCTACAAGTCATTTATTTATATAGTTTTTTCTAGATGAGCATTCTATAGGATTGTTCATATATTCTACAAGGATAAGTAAAATGGCCGGAGTATCTCAGTATTCCCAACTCTGGCTTGCCCACTCTGAGGAAGACTATAGAAATCACGGGAACCATAACGACACTAGTTGGCACATTGAATACTGGCACAATTATTTAAAGTACCAATTTTAGTGACATGTATAAGGGGGATTGTTCAGATTCTGCAAGGATACCATAATTAGGGTATTTTAACTCTCAATATTTCCAAGACTGGGTGGCCCACTCTTAGGAATACATATCACACATATACTGTAAGTCGTTGGAAGTTTAACCACACTATAGTTGCCACATGGAATACTGGCAGAATTATATCTTAAGTACCAATTTCAGAAATACTTGTAAGGCGGACTGTTATTATTCTACAAGGATAAGAATAATGTAGTATCTCAGTATTCCCAAGACTGGCTTGCCCACTCTTAGGAAAAATACATAAGTCATGGGAAGCATAACCACACCAGTTGGCGCATTGAATACTAGTTGGCACAATTTATTTGAAGTACAGATTTGAGTGACACATATAAGATGGATTGTTAAAATTTGGGGTATTTACCTCTCAATATTTCCAAGACTGGGTTGCCCACTCTTAGGAAGACATGTCACACATATACTGTAAGTCGTTGGAAGTTTAACCACACTATAGTTGCCACATGGAATACTGGCAGAATTATATCTTAAGTACCAATTTCAGAAATACTTGTAAGGCGGACTGTTATTATTCTACAAGTATAAGAATAATGTAGTATCTCAGTATTCCCAAGACTGGCTTGCCCACTCTTAGGAAAAATACATAAGTCATGGGAAGCATAACCACACCAGTTGGCGCATTGAATACTAGTTGGCACAATTTATTTGAAGTACAGATTTGAGTGACACATATAAGGTGGATTGTTAAAATTCTACAAGGATATCTGTAAATGGGGTATTTACATCTCAATAATTCCAAGAATATTGGGTTGCCCACTCTTAGGAATATACATATCAAACATATAACGTAATATGTATATTATAGTAAGAAAATTGAGATTTCTGTTGACTCCGCATAGACGTGTCTCTTACTTGATTCCTTCATATTTTTTTTAAAAATTATTTTCATTTATTTATTTATTATTAATATTTTTGATCATTGGTCATGCACACAGGTTAAGTGGCTATGTGCAACTGAATTTACCGTTTCTTGTTCAGATGGAAGCACAATCATTGCCAAGTCTGCCTAATGAAGACCCCAGGAGAGGCTCCGAGGTAAACATTTTAGAACAGTACCTACTAACAAGTCATTTATTTGTATAGTTATTCCTAGATGAGCATTCTATAGGATTGTTCACATTCTACAAGGATTAGTAAAATGGAGTATCTCAGTATTCCCAACACTGGCTTGCCCACTCTGAGGAAGACTATAGAAATCACGGGAACCATAACGACACTAGTTGGCACATTGAATACTGGCACAATTATTTGAAGTACCAATTTTAGTGACATGTATAAGGGGGATTGTTCAGATTCTGCAAGGATACCAATAATTGGGGTATTTTAACTCTCAATATTTCCAAGACTGGGTTGCCCACTCTAAGGAATACATATCACACATAAACTGTAAGTCGTTGGAAGTTTAACCACACTATAGTTGCCACATGGAATACTGGCAGAATTATATCTTAAGTACCAATTTCAGAAATACTTGTAAGGCGGACTGTTATTATTCTACAAGGATAAGAATAATGTAGTATCTCAGTATTCCCAAGACTGGCTTGCCCACTCTTAGGAAAAATACATAAGTCATGGGAAGCATAACCACACCAGTTGGCGCATTGAATACTAATTGGCACAATTTATTTGAAGTACAGATTTGAGTGACACATATAAGGTGGATTGTTAAAATTCTACAAGGATATCTGTAAATGGGGTATTTACATCTCAATAATTCCAAGAATATTGGGTTGCCCACTCTTAGGAATATACATATCAAACATATAACGTAATATGTATATTATAGTAAGAAAATTGAGATTTCTGTTGACTCTGCATAGACGTGTCTCTTACTTGATTCCTTCATATTTTTTTTAAAAATTATTTTCATTTATTTATTTATTATTAATATTTTTGATCATTGGTCATGCACACAGGTTAAGTGGCTATGTGCAACTGAATTTACCGTTTCTTGTTCAGATGGAAGCACAATCATTGCCAAGTCTGCCTAATGAAGACCCCAGGAGAGGCTCCGAGGTAAACATTTTAGAACAGTACCTACTAACAAGTCATTTATTTGTATAGTTATTCCTAGATGAGCATTCTATAGGATTGTTCACATTCTACAAGGATTAGTAAAATGGAGTATCTCAGTATTCCCAACACTGGCTTGCCCACTCTGAGGAAGACTATAGAAATCACGGGAACCATAACGACACTAGTTGGCACATTGAATACTGGCACAATTATTTGAAGTACCAATTTTAGTGACATGTATAAGGGGGATTGTTCAGATTCTGCAAGGATACCAATAATTGGGGTATTTTAACTCTCAATATTTCCAAGACTGGGTTGCCCACTCTAAGGAATACATATCACACATAAACTGTAAGTCGTTGGAAGTTTAACCACACTATAGTTGCCACGTGGAATACTGGCAGAATTATATCTTAAGTACCAATTTCATTTACCAAGTCATTTATTTGTATAGTTATTCCTAGATGAGCATTCTGTAGGATTTTTCGCATTCTACCAGGAATGGTAAAATGGAGTTTCTCAATATTCCCAACACTGGGTTGCCAGTACCAATTGAGTACCAATTTCAGAAACACTTGTAAGGCGGACTGTTATTATTCTACAAGGATAAGAATAATGTAGTATCTCAGTACATGTATTCACAAGACTGGCTTGCCCACTCTTAGGAAAAATACATAAGTCATGGGAAGCATAACCACACCAGTTGGCGCATTGAATACTAGTTGAACACAACCTACTAACTAGTCATTTATTTATATAGTTATTCCTAGATGAGAATTCTACAGGATATATATGCAATAATAGTTTAATTACAGCTCATCTGTCCCAACACTGCCATAATGATTTTAAGTACCAATTTTAATAACATGGTTAGGCGGACTAATTACTCTACAAGGATAAGAAAAATGGAGTACATGTAGCTACCTTTCAATATTCACAAGACTTCATGAGTATATTAAATTGCCATTTGTCTTTCCAGACACTTGATCATGCATACAGTCATGATGGTCTGGGCACCACAGACCGACACCGAGGTACCAGGAAAAGGGCCAGAGGCAAATATATGCAATCTATGAAGGAAATACTGAAACCAAATAAAAGGAGGAAAACAGTAACTCTTTCAGTGGGAGACAGTGTTACTGTCAGGATTAACAAAAAAATGAGGAGGGCACTAGATCCAAGAAGGCTCCATGGAGCAGTTGTCAAAGTTAACGGACAGAAAGTTCCTTCATACACAGTTCGGTAAGTAGGAAGTACAGTGGTCCTTGTCTTGAGAGACTGCCCCCTGGGGCAGGTCATAATGCGGTCTCTCAACACAAGTGGTCTTCCATTAGAAATACAATAACATAGAAAAGATAGCATAGTGTTCTAAGATAGTGGTCTTAAAAACATATGTGGTCTCTCATTGGGGGGGTCTCAAGACACAGACCTATATCACTAATTCACATTTTCATTAAAATAGTAAATTCAGTCAATCTTAAAAAAAGAATTAATAAAATGAAATGAAATGAAATACATATTTTACATCACACAAGAATGTCTGTATGAATTTAAGTCAAACCAGAAATGGAGATTTGTTAAGAAATTACAAAAATTGGAAAAGAAAGAATTCTGTAGCTAATCAGGAGAGAAAAAATAATTGTTACAAAAAAAATTGCCACTAAACAAGAAGAGAATAAAAAGTAAATTAAATTTAAAATTTTTAAACTATGACTTCTATATTGCACTGGATAATTGTCTGTATTCGGGGCTAGGTCAAGTTTGAAGATGGGTCAATGAGGGCAGGGGGACATCTATGTTTTGTAAACATATCTTGCATACTTGGGCCTAGGTCAAGTGAAAATGAGTCACCTTGCCCTAATTTCCAAGGTCATAAAGCCACTTTGCTGAATATGGTTTCTAAATGATAACTAATTTTTCACGTATAACTTTTATATTGTCCAGGTTTTTAGTCGTTTTTTTAAGGGCTAAGTTAAAGTTTAAAGATATGTGACATTGATGTATGATAAAGCTTCACAAATATTGTAAGGTCATGAGTGCCCCATCTACCACTATCAATAGGGTAGTGAGGGCAAGGGTAATGAGGGTGGGGGGCATCTATGTTTTACAAACATATCTTGTTTGTTGTTTTAGAGACCTCGACATTAATCTGTACATTTTATATACATTTTTTCATTACAGCTGTCCATATGGTGTCTTAAAGGGCACATTCAGCCTGGAGGACTTGGAACTGGTTCCCGGGCAAAGTACCATTTCTGCATCAGGCTGGGAAGATATGCCGAGGATATCAGTTGAGGCAGCTGCCAAGCAAAACAGCATGAAAATTCATTCTGGAGAACCAAGTCTGGACAAGTGAGTTCTATACTTGTCACATACACATCAGGTCTTTTACCTCTACAAAATAGCTATAAGGCATGATTCATCATGAATGCCACGAGAGGGATTTGTATAAGGCAGAGCCCTTTTTCCCAGTTGTAGTATTTTTCTTTGTATATTTTGATTGTAATTGGGATGAATAGAATATGTTTAAACCAAAGCCACTACTCAGAAGAACGTGTGGGGGTAGACTCCAAAACATATTTGACAGTATTAATGTTTTTATTTTAAGCTCAAAAAGTCTGTCACCAAATTTTTACATTTGCCATGCTCAATCTGGCATTATAATCACAAAATTCCACTGAAAATAGCTAAAAATATATATTCTTGTTCATTGAGAATGAACCTGTTTATTACTATCAATATTGGTAAGTGTAGTTTATATTTTGGCCACTAGTGGGCACAACAAAGTTCAATTTTGAACAAAAATCATAATTTGTTCAAATAGTCATGTGTTGGTGCATTGGAGGGGCATGGATATTGCCACGTGATCTTTAGTTGCTTTGCTACCTCTTGTGTTGAATTTGGGATAAATTTCTCAACAAATATGCATGAAAATTGGTATCAAATTCATAGGAATAGGAGAGGTCACAATTAGCAATATTATATGTGTTCAGCTGAATACACAACCCAATACATTTACACAAAATGCTTGCGGGCTAGAAACTTGTATCTTCCCATTAGATCCTATGTTAAAGTAACATTCAATGAGTTGCTTACTTTTACAACTGAGGTGATAACATTTATGTGAGTATTCAAGCAATACACAAAGATTTACCACAGGAAATTTGGTGTTTCTCGCCACTGCAGATTTAAAGTTATTTAGGTGCAAATTACAATGGAAAGTAATGGGAATACACAGACCTAGCCCGCCTGACTACAGATCCCTCTGCTGAGAACCCAGTGGAACCACTTGATCTTGGCCTTAGCTATTAATTGTCACACATAATCTTTGTATAACCTGTACTTATTGTTTCTAGTGACCAAAGACAAGATGAAAGCAATGTATCAGGTGGCTGTGACTTGTACCAACCTTGCACAGACAAGCTCCTGCAATCCGTAAGTACACCATGCATTGGTCATTATGTTGGTCATTGAGGATACATGTATTAGCACTTTCTTGGTAAAACCAATAGACAACTAGAAATGGAGATTTGCTTCACAGCAAATCTGTATCTGTGCTTAAAAAATAAAGTTATTGACTTGTTAAATAAATTGAAAAATTGGGAAAGGAAGAATTCTGTAACTTATCAGGACTGAAACACTTAATACTTGCTACAACCGAAGTTGTCACTTCATCCTCACAAATCTATAGATAGCAGTTGGAATCATGTTTAATGTTTCTAATTTGTAAGTTAAACCTATTGATTATTCCATATCAGAAAGACAACTTTCCTACTACCATGCCAAGTTTGAAGTTTGTAGCAAATCTGTGTGCCTTCTAAATGAGAACTTTTCGGAATGCTACAGACATGGGGTAATTGAAAGCTTTTAAACAAATTGAAAAGTTACATGACAAAAAAAAAAAAAAGAAATTGCAAAAATTGGAAAAGAAGGAATTTTAAGTGATCCAGACAAACAATAATTACTAAAACAACAGTAGTCACTGAACAAGGGAGTAAGAAAGAATTCTTGAGAAAACAGTGCCAAACTCACTCGCTACAGAAATGGCAACATGCCCATTAGACGGCCCATCCTCACAAACCTATAGGTAGCATTTGGAATCATGTCTCTATCTGTATTAGTTTTGAAGAATTTTTAATGGCCCTAATTTGCATAATGTTGAACCTGTTGATTATTCCAAACCAGAGAAATAACTTCACTACTACATGTACAGTGGTCCCTGTCTTGAGAGACCACTCAAAGGCCACAAATGGCAGAACCTTGCTGCTATCTTTTCCATGTTATTTTACCTCTAATGAGAGACCTACTGATTTGATAGACCATTTTTGGACCTGCCCTTGGGGTGGTCTCTCAAGACAGGGACCACTGTACATGTAAAGTGTCTAAAGTTTGGCATTTGTAACTTGTGTGGTGTCCGAGAAAAGCTACGGGCAAAATGTTGGTGGAAATAAATAAGTAAATTGGAAGAAACAATATGTCATGTGCCACCACACACAGACATAAAAATAAAGAAAGAAAGAAATTCGAAGAAACAATATGCCACAGCACACAGACATATAGATCAGTGGTATGTCTGCCTATCTATTTATCTATTTTCCAAATTATTTTTAAGGGATTTGATGAATTCTCCATAGACATTCTACTGGAAACAATAAAAGTACGGAAAAATATGGATGAATTGAGACTGGTCTGCAAGTACTTGGATCCACATATCCGAAAGGTGATGTCCGGTCTACAATATCAAACACCAGGAACTACCATATGGGGATCCGTACCGATTGGACTGTATGGTGATGGGTAACTATTAAATTCAAATCTATATTTAATAACTGTTTAAATCAAGATAAAATTTATATATTTGATATTATTATGATATGGACTAATATCTATATTAATTGTTTACAAAGATAAATTTTATATTATATATTATTATGAAATAGTAAATGCTGAGTTCACACATTTGCCACAAGGTGGCACAACAGTGACAACATGCAGAAAGAAAGGCTCTCCAATGGCAGATATGCAGCGAAAGCTGTGGATGTGGACAACGCTTCAGTAAAATGCACAATGCATAATAGCTATCAATGCAAGAAAGTGATATTTTAAAATTAGAATTCAAATGTGCATGCAAAGAACTCAAATGCCAGTGCAAATACTGAGTGGGACTCTGGGTAAAATTTTGCCTAGTGGATTTGGTTCCCAAAAAGTGGGTGACCCATGGGTTAACATTTTTGTATGGGAGTGTACATCAAAGCGCCTGCATGGTGACCTAAATTTTTATTTTCACAACACACAGGTATGTCAAATATATACCAGAAAAGTTGAGGGAGACCCACTTCCCACACAAGTCACCAGCTGTTGGCAATAGCTGCCTTTATGGCAGCATCTCCATTTTGGCATTTGGAAATACTAGTAGGACTGGCCTATTGAAATTGGCAACAATTGTGGAAGCAGTTTTAAACATGGAGGATTCGGTTGATGAGGTAAGAACAGGATAATGCAGAGCATTTTTACCAGCTCAGCTGACATGTCAATGTGCATCGAAGGTGGTCTCTCAAGCAGACTCACTGGCATGCCTAAAATGAATGAATTGTATGCTATTAAGTGCCTCTCAAACAAAGAATGATAAAGATTACTCCTTATATACCTACGAAACAAAAAAGTGCATGGAACCATAATGGGTGTAATTAAAGTAAAGTATATTGATTGAATATTAAATATTATTCATGATCATGATCAGTTGCCAAGATGTATGCTCAAATCATTTTGGGGAATTGCTTGAAAAATATACATGAAGTACAACCCATAGAAAAGTAAGGATATAGTGTTATGTTTCAGCGTGCAGTGATTATTAATGGATTTATTAATTTTATAATTTTTAGGAAATTTACTCACTGAAATTGAGCAGCTAATAAGTAAATGGTATGAGGTTTTGTTAATCCAGTTATTTAATTGACATTAGGTGGTAGACTTGATTGGAGCGGAAGACACCACTCTGTTAGCATGGGCACATGATGTCACAACAGACAGTGTACTGAAGTCTATCAACATGGACGACCACGCGAAAAATGTCATACAAAACATACTAGAAAAGGAAATATGGGGCATCATTGAAAAGCAATTTTCAGGTAAATTAGTTTCTCCTCACAATATCATGGTATGCAAGGACACTAGAATGTTGAACTAGTGTATGGAAGTTTTTGTTTACTATATTCATTGTGTCTAATTTTAATGTTCGATGAGATAGCTCAAATTTTATGATACATATAATAAATGTAAATATTCCAAGCCCTAATAAAAGTGTGTGCAAAAAGTTTTTTTGCTGATCAGTCATTTGGACCAACATGAACAATAAACTTAATCTTTCTGTCAAGATAGGTTTATACTGGACTGAATAATCAGGGTTCATACAGGCCTTCAAAAGTCTTGAAAAGTTTGGGAAATCATATTTTTGTGTCATTTATGGCTGAAATGTCAAGTTCTGTGAGACAATACAATCATGTACTGATCATTTTTATTACATATTGGCCCTGATGTTGCCCGAAGTTAGTTTGGAATTTTGGAAAAATCAGTCTGGAAAAGTCTTAAAAAAGCATGGAATTCTGTGGCCAGACAGCTGTATGAACCATGATAATCTAGTTCAATTAAATACTCAGCTAAAATTATCGGACATTTGGACCAGTAGGTATATGACTCCTCGAGTGGTCCGGGACACTTTTTGTCAGTAAAAACTGATGACTGTTGACTTCTTAATTGCCCTGAGACTCATGCCAAACCTGGCCCGAAAGGCTTCGCCTTTTGAGCCAGGTTTGACTCGAGTCCAAGGGCAGTTGCGGGTAAATTTATGTAACCTGGCACATGGATGCAACTTAATTGCTTAAATATATGTTCTAGGACCATTTCAAGTAAGTTCCCTGGCTGCGCAAATGCAAGCAGAAATTACAGTACATGCAGTAACATCCACATGGGAACGGAAGCATGGCCATGACGCGGCCGCCACAAAATACAAATTGCTGTTGGTGCCTGTGAGCATTCCAAGTGATGAAAACAATACCGGGTATGTGGCATACAGTTGGTCATTGAAAATGAGAATACAGTAAAACCTGCTGTATGTGGTCACCCCTTCTGCCAAGAAAAAGTGACCACATACAACAGGTGACCTGTCACTGCAGGTAAATTTACAAAGAAATTGACTCATCTGTCCCAGCAATGTGACCATAAAAAGCAATGTGGCTGCTCACGGCAGTGACCACATACAGCAGGTACCACTGTACAGAGAAAAAGGTCCACATGCTGAAAGTGTTGTTGGCATTATGTAATTTGGCCAGTTGCTTATGAAATTTGACGAAGCCTTATCGCTCTGAGCACATAATTGCTGCTAATTTCTATTTTGTGATAAGAAAGTCTAAAGCTGTTCATCCATTCACATGGGGTTAGAGTGGTCATGGTGAAGTTATTAAAAAAAAACTCTCATCTCATGTAAGTAATATTTTATTAATACTGTGAAGGGTCTATAAAAACTTAAATTTTACGTTCGTAACCCTATCTAAAAAAATATATATATATTACACCAAATCATCACTGGGAGTTGTCTCCAAAAATTACAGAAGTGATGAACCATGATTGGCTGATCAAAATTTTGTTTCACAGAAGATGGAATCACTATGTCCCACTGGTAAAGAAGACGGACAACGAATGGTACCTGCAAGAAAATAAATGTGGGGCAGAATACCAAAACAAAACCAGCTATTGCCAGGGGGATGAATTTACAGGAATGGTACAGTGCGACATTTGTCACGTCTGGTATCATGATGCCTGCCTGGGGGATGAACCTCACCAGTTCTATGACAAGAAGTCTGTGAACTGTGGGTGTGATGGGATTGCGCCATTCCTCTTTACAGAGTAAGTAATAATATATATCTTGATAGATTTGTAACCATACTGTTGGCCCCTTTTTAATTAAGTATATACTGTTAAACAAACACTTTTCCAGCCTCAATTATTTTGAATGGTGACTTATTAAGCTGGTGAGATGCTCCTTGCTATTGGGGCATTTTGGTCATGAGGTAGTGGCATTCAAGCCCAGTATAAAGTGTCTCACTTTCTGGTCTGGCATGGTCTACTTCCTGTCCAGATTAAATGATTCTGTGCTGGGCTCAACATGCTGCTACTCCGTTGGCCTCTCACCTGCTTGTTAGTGAAAGTAATACTAGAAACAACAATACATTGATTGTCTAGTTGCCATTCAGTAGTGTTGGCAAATAATCGGGTTTGCAAAGTGACATGTACATGTATACAATATTTATGATTCATGATCTTGTCTCTACAGGAATACATGTAAATATAATGCTTGATTACAATTGTTTGAGTATAATATATATATATATATATTCAAAATATTAATTACTTGGTATATTGTTTATGAATGAAGATCTGAACTGAAAGTTTGGCTTCTAGTAGAGCATTTGCTACTATCAGTGTGGCAACATTTTGTATTTGATGACATGATATTGGCATAAATGACATATATACCATACATTTCAAATGTTTTCCTTATTGGTTGAGATTTAACAAACATAATTAATGTTTTTTATGTTATTTTATTTTTTTTTTCACAGCGAATACTTCTACAGAGACAGGAAAAGAATGTTACAATTTGTCAAAGAAAGGAAGGATCAGTTTAAGGTAATTGTATTATAATAGCTGTGATAAAAACTGCACTATGTAAAAATGTTAGTATTTTGACATATATACATGTATTGGGAAAATCCTAGGGCACAAGTTAAAGTAGAATTTTCAGGAAAAAGCCTCATCCAGTAGGGGGTGGGGCATAGTCATATTTTTAATATATCAAGTTGACTTTTGTGTTTGCACAGAAAAGAGGAAACCAAAATGGCCTGCAAAAGAAAATATGCAAACTTTATACAATTAAATATATTACAATGAAAGATAGCAATTGCAAAAAATAATAATACAACATTTTAATAACAAGCCCCCCACCCCCACCCACTCCCATGTTTGATATGACCTTAAAGATTAGTATTATAATTAAATTTTTGCATTAATTTGTATCAATTCCAGCAACTCGTACATCACTTAGCTTCCAAAAGGATACCTTCATGGAGGGCAGCATTCAACAAATGTAATAGCGCTAGGAAGCGGAGTATAGCTGGGGACCATAATGCCTCAGCCTTTGTCCCAGATAATGTGGTAAGAGAATTTAATTGTAGCCAGTAACAACAACAGCTGCATGCTTCAATTGGGGGGGGGGGGGGGATATCTAGGAACATTATATATACATATGAATATGATTTCAAAAGTAAATGTAATCATTTACATTCTTGTACCCCATTATTTAAAGAGGTGGAGTTGTTAGTATTAGAGCGTAGTTTTCCATACATGGATATCATTCACACAATTACATGGCTTGGATTTAACTTTGCTCTTTTGGCTTAAAACTATAAATTTTTACAAAGTGATATGTCAACATACATTTGTGGCTGTTTGATGCTTTGACTGTGTAAGGCAATTAAATTGTGAAAATTGGGGAAAAAAAATAGATTTTCTCTTATTTTGGTGGAAATGTGTGCTAATATATATCAGTGCAATATTTGAGAATAGTTTAAGATCAGTATGGTGGAAAATGAACAATGTTAACCTTGATGCTATATTTAAACCATGCTTAAATCAGTGATCTGTTCGTCATCTGTGAGGAACCCACTAGTATTTTCTTTTGTTTTGGGACTATTTTAAGCAATTGAGAAAATTTGAACTGAGAAATTTTCCAAAGTTCTCCCAGGAACTCACTGAAAAATTAACTGTTTGGTTTTTTCCCGTTTAAACATTTATTTACTTATTGTTTTACAGCTATTAGCACTTGGCCGATGGTTGTGTCAGTGTGCACCAGGAGTTGTCAACCAATACAGCAAATTCATGTTGGACGTTTTGTTACCAGAGGTGAATTGAATTTTCTCTTAAAGAATTGCCTGTAAATGTGTAATTCATATGAACTTTGCAACAACATATTTTGACCCAAATAAAAAAGAATGAAAATTATGAGCATACAAGTTTAATTTAGGTACCTATGACTTCACATAGTGGTATGTCACTCATGAAGACATACTTCTGGCTTACATGTTCCTTACAAGGATTATATTACAATACAGGTATTAATTGTTGAACTCAGATTGTTCAAAGTTGAGTTCATGACCAAAACTCATACAGCAGTACCTACAAGACACTTGCCTCTTACTTTGTTAATTTACCTGCAATGAAAGACCACCTGCTATATATGTGACCACTTTTGTCTGGCATTAGGGGTGGTCTTAAATAACAGGTTTCACTGTATATGTATCAGCTTTGCTGACTTGTCAGTAAGCAATGCTAACGTTGAATTCATTCATTTTCCGAATATATGAAATTTACAAAAGTATCAAAAGAATAACCTTTTTCCCTTTTTTTCACCCTAAAGGTTATCGTCAGAATTGTGCAAGAAAAAGAGATGGTACTTCGCTTCGAAGCAGAAATGATGATCTGTTACAAGTGTTGGGGTCCACATATGCCACCATCCAGTACAGCAGAACTATTGCTGTGAACCCACATGAAAAATATAGCCTAATGGACATGTGAAACAGGCATTCAACAGGCACATAACTTACCTCCAACAAGCAGGTGTCCAAAATGCCATGCAAATGAGTTAACTGACTGTTGCCAGTTAGATGCCCATTAGAGCACATGGATATGCATGCATGTAGCAGTTGTATGGATGTCAGTTAGATGCCCAATAGAGCAGAAAACAACTGGCACTTAATAGGCACATGCCCATTTCATATGAATGAGACACATGCCCATTATACATCTAATGGGCCTCTACCAATGGGCATCTAATGGGCCTCTACCAATGGGCATCTAATGGGCCTTTATTGGGTGTCTAAATTGCCATGCAAATGAGTTAACTGGCACTTGTCAGTTATACAGGCAAATAGACATCCAAGCAACACATGCCCATTTAAACCAATGCACCTCTAGAAATGTCAGTTAGAGGCTTGTTATACAGGCAAATAGGCATCCAACCAGCACATGCCTATTTTAAACTCAATGCACCTCTTGAAATGGACAGGTGTATGGAACACATGTACCATATGCACCACTGAAATTCCCCTTTTTAATTGAGACATCTCTATAAATTTAAGAAACTGGTCACTCTCCCTATTAGAGCCACCATCCACCATCACATCTGAAATTCCATATGAAGATCACTTGTATTATGAGGAATTAGCTCTCGGAAAGGCAGCACTGTGAGTGATGTAACCTTCAATAAGGACCAGCAAATCATATCATATGTCAAAAGCTACACTTCCTATGTCACTTCATTGAATTGATATATGATGAACCACTGGATCACCTTGTGAGCCATATATCTGACCTTACATGCAGAAATGAGGGTGCAGTTTGGGTTTGTTGAATGGCATGCCACTTGCAGATGTGGAGTGAATGTTCAAAACCATATCTGTTGCATTGATAAACTGACAGTGGCAGGATTTCAAAGCATTTTTTCAAATCAAACAAATAATTTCCTAGGTGTGCGAGTAAGGCATATACACAAGGCAAAGTCAAGTGGAAATTGTGAGTTGAATCAGATGAAAAGAGTGCTCGGACTGTGTGTATGCATCAAAATAGATGATGTCTATTTTGTGATTGAAGAACCAAATCAGCAAGAGAGAAACTTATAATGCAGTAAGCATGTATTTCAAAGATTATTGACTAATTTTATAGAACTTCCTTAAGATTTTTTATATCATTGCCATTATGGTTCAAGATCGTATGTCTGACAAAAGAATAATTCATTGATGTGCTCATTTTTTTTTTACATGCGCTTCTGCACACCTATTGGCACAAAATTCCACAATGAAGCATAAAAATACATGTAACACAATGAATAAAATTATGCAGTTCACATATTTTAATTGGCTTCATACATATATATTTACAAAAGTTTGAGAATATCATGAGGAGCGACCTCATATTAGCCAACAGGCTATTTGTCCAATCCTCTTAAAATAAATAAATTATGTTTTGCTATCACAATATGTGTTTAAAAGAAAAAAAATAATATTTTCATGACGTTGGCTTAATTGGAGAATTGAATACTCTGCTTGTCGTTCAATGTTTAATCTCCTGGTGGGCTCCTGACCTCTGTGGCATGTGGGCAGTGAAATGGCTGCCATATCTGAAAGCAGAATTAAGAGATAATCTCTCAATATGCTGTAGCATTTAAAAACATACTGCAGTGTTGCCAACCCTCCCTGATTTCCCAGGAGACTCCCAGAAATTTATGCTGAAAATTCTTAAAAAAGTGTGGATTTTTGACAATTTTGAGTCACCTCCCAGAATTTCATCAATATTTCCCTTCTACATTTCATATTAATTTATCAATCTCACTGAACTTTACTTTTTATCTCCTGGATTTTAAGTTTGGCAGCTTGGCAACACTGATACTGTAGCATTTAAAAATATCCTTGCATTCAAAACATGTTGAGTGTTGATGTTTGATGGTACAGAAAAAAAAAAGGCTTCAACTGTGCACTTTCAAGTTAAGTTTAATTTCATGCAGGCCTAAATATATTCATAGGGATATCTTAAACTGATCCATCTGGCACTTCATCTACACAAGGATAAGAAAATTGCAAGCACATTTTTGAGAGGCAAAAAAAAATAAATCCATCCATCATGTAATAAAATGTACATGTACTTGTTAAAAAAAAACTTAGCATAGGAATAGAGAAAGAGGTTTAACGGTTTTGAAAATTATGTAAATTACACATACTTGAAAATTTAAATTTGAATATGTCCAAAACTATTATAGGTACCGGTAACCAATCCAACTTCAATTCATAGCTTTGTAACACTGCACATTTTTGTAATTTACATTTAACCTCTTAAGGCCAAATGTCAAGCTCATTTGGGCCTTTGAAATTTTCCTTTAGCCATCACTTGGTCAATTTTCATGCAATTTTGACCATGTTGGATTCAAATTGTAGATATTGCAATACTGCACATTTCTTTAATTTACATATACCCCAAAAGGTCAAAGATCAAGGTCATTTGGACTTAATCTCCTTTTCTAGTTTTTAAATGTGTTGCTATGGTACATGATAATCTGATGTTCAACTGGTGATACATGTGGTAAGACAAACTCCATAGATATACAAATTATTGCTGGTAAATTTATCCAGCCATGTGGGGTCTGATAATAAACATGAAACTTAAAAGCACAAACTTCCAGTGGCAATGATCAGACTTTCTTCATTGAAGTGCATGAGTGTTGGTGCATGTTAATTTGTCTTACGGTGTCTATAGTATGCAGTTCAGTACAGCCTTGGACATTTTGTTTATCAATACAGCTATTTTGATTGATTGCAGCCAGCAAGGTCCCTGTAAAATTATCTGTTGGGCTGTGCCCCAGCTGCATGAACAATATAGGTTTTGGTACATGGGAAAGATGGCCTTTAATACAATGGGGAGTCCCGTTATAAAGGATCTTTCTGATCCACTGTGGCCTAGAAACTATATAACTTTTATGAGCATTACAAAAACTTTGCTAAAATTTATACTTACTTTGGTCTCTGGTGCCAATAATGATGCCAAAGTAGGTCCATATTGTAGAAGATCCTGTGTATACTCTTATCATATTCCAGTCCATGATCAGGCCAACTGGCACATTCACAGCAGTCTTACATTTGGTTGCTTTTGTATGCAAAAGAAACTTCACAATGTTCCACTTAGATCTTAGGTTGGAGCCAGCTGCCCACATGCCAGTCTGCTATAATGTCCTTGTGTTGTAGCCACCCTTATTAGTGCACACAAATGTGACACTAGCTTACAGTGACGGGCATCATCTTCCAAAACATCACAACAATCTGGCATCATCCTACTTCCACCGTGAGCTCCCCCATGATAAGTCATTCCAGTATTCAGTTTAAATCAGGGAGACCAGCCTCCCTCAGCCAATCAACAACAAGTGTTTGGAGAGGTCAGGATGACTGGTACTGTCTGTTGAAATTTGACCTCTGTGCTTTGGGGTTGAACTTGATGCTATATTTAGTCACCAAACATTAATTGCTATCATATGCAGAAAAGCTGAGAGACAGTGAAAAATGTGATGGACAAGTCAAGTTGCCATGTACTGCACTTGTTAAAATTGACATTATTTCTACCATTGTCTGGAAAGAAATCAACTTTATGAGCTAATTGTTGAATAAACACACAGATCTGTGACAAAGATTTGAAATTTGACATGCCCATACTAATGTGGAAATGACTTTAAATTTGTACAGGTTTTATCAGATTCTGAATTTTATTTGCAGAATTAAAATGGGTCTCTAGGACTTAAAAAACACTCCTGGATTTTTTATGTCTGTATGCCAACACAGACATATTTTTTCTTTCTTTCTTTCTTTCTTTCTTTCTTTCTTTCTTTCTTTCTTTCTTTCTTTCTTTCTTTCTTTCTTTCTTTCTTTCTTTCTTTCTTTCTTTCTTTCTTCCTTCCTTCCTTCCTTCCTTCCTTCTTTCTTTCTTTCTTCAGGCAAATTTTCCCGACATTTCGTTTAAAGGTTATTATCATAGAAACACAACCTTGACATGATTCTACTTTCATACATGAAGTGTTGAGTTAAAGATCAAGTTTCAACAGATTTTGTGTTTTTATTTTATTTCATTTTTGGGGGGGGGGGGGGGCAGTCAGTATCCAACCTGCACTGACAGGAGTTTTTTTACATACTACTTTCCTAATACCTCATGTAGGTCTCATCACTTATTTATAATTCATTTTTTCCCCTTAATTTTATGGAAAAGTTAAGTAAAAACATTGAAGCAGATGCCATTTTTCACTCCAGCAGTTTTGCTTGTTTTTTTTTTTTTATTATTATTTTTATATGTACCCATGGTTGTATCATATCCTTTGCATTGATCCTTCTATATTTGCCATTACCATGCAATAATGGCTGGTATGTAAATTGATATCAAGGAAATAAAGTTGTGCTGGGAATATTTGATAATTGTATGTTGTTTGTGGAAAAGAAGTATCTTGAAATCTTAATTTGAATAGACATGAATATCAGAGCCATCTGCACAAAATTTGGATGCAATCAGCTCAACATTTTTGACAATAATAAAATATTTAAAACAAGGAAAATATACCCCAAAACGGTCCTATTTAACCAGGCCTGTTAAAGGGACACTAAACCATTGATATGGGATATCGATGACAGGAATAATGTCTGATTCTGGCAACCTTAGCCGTATAAATCAAGTTTAAGTTGGATAATGAAAATATTTAGAGAAATTATGCATGCTTCCTATCTTCAATATTGGCTTCACTTTTACACCTGCACTGAAATTGAAAGTGGATGACATTACTTAATATGTGGTCCGCCTTGTATAGAAAGTTAGAAGAGGCCGTTATACATAGTCAATCTTTTACATTGAAGTGATCTATATATCGCATGATAAGCCAAGATATTTGAAGGCCCGTGACGTCAACCCCACCAATAGATAAAATGCTATACTCTTTGCCATGCTATATATATATGCGTTGGAAAATTATGCTTTGAGACCGATCGATGTCTTTCCTGTCCAGTCCCCTCAAGTCACATGTACGCAAGACATTTCATAGTAACGAAATCAACCAATTATAACCTGCATGATTTTGTCGGCGTCAATATACACATGTATAACAACGAAATACAACTGTAGTACAGACTATGGTTCTTATGCATGAGGTGTACATAAATAAATGAACCTTGGATCTATCTACCACATTGTGCATGTGTACAAGTTTCATCTTGTTACTATAAAATTATTATAATATATTGCCCCACCCCCGGGAGGCAAAGGGCGCCACTCTAAAGTCCTTTTCTTTTTTGGTTGCACATTTTTTATGAACGGAACACGTTCCCTTCATTATTACTCCTGAACAATATTTAAAGTCTCTCTTTGATTCGAACATACAAGTTTATCAGCTAAGATACATAAGATATTGATATAATGCCCTGCAAATGAAGATCTATATTACAGGGTTACAAAATTATGAAGGGGTAACAGGCACACCGTTTAGCCTATCTATGGGACCTGGGAACAAAAAATTATAAAGACAGCTAACAAAAATTGTACACTCCGATTTTTTATTTTGTGAAAAAGAAGTTATAATTGGTTTATTAACTTAAAGACAAAAAGAGGAACAACACTAAACCAAAAGAATGGAAAGAAATGCTAATGCGCAGGCGCGATAATATTAAAGTGGTTCGCTTTACCACGAACAACCTAACTCTCTCCACATGCTGCCCTGGCCGAGAATCAAACCTGGGTCGCAGAGTTAGTCTCGAAATAGGACAGTTTTATCCCACTTTTAATAATAAAACTATACATAAACAGGCCTATTTCGTGGGTATATATATATATATACATATATATATATATATAGGCCTACCCACGAAATAAGACAGTTGTTAAAATTTTACCTGTCAAATAACATGAAGAACGGTCCTATTCCTTGAGCATAGGCCTATATAGAGGCAATCACAGTCATAAAGCAAGTAAAATAGGGTACAAAACTAAATAGGCCCGTGAGATTATGCCTACTATAGCATTATGGACATGTGGGCCTCACATGAGGTGTCATGTTCCCAAGTTCACGAAAATTAGAGAGTGTTGTTCCCTTGTTCCTAAAAAAAATAAATGCGTTTGGGGCATTAATGACCATTTCACATATACTTGCTAAATATAGTACATATATTACACAATTGTGTATTTTCTCTTGGTAAATACCAAATAAATAGGCCTAAGTGAAATTATTAAAAAACAACAAGTAAATGTCATCTGGGTTCCAATACGGCTTCGATGTTGTCGCAATTTCTAGCTATGACGAAGTCCATGTGTCTGAAACGGTCCATTTCAAGGCCACACTCGTCACTATTTAGGCACAGTCAAAAGGTGTATATATTGACCTATAAATCAACGTTACTATTCCAAACGCAACTTCATTTTTGTTATACACTTTTGTAAAAACTTGCTTTGAAAAGATGCTCATATTTCTAAGTTGAAGGAATGCAAAAATTCACAGCCAATTGTTGGTACCTATATAGTGAGGCATTGGAAGCCCGGATTGGAAGATCCTACACCATGCAGCTGCCACTCTGCGTTCTCACCTTTTGCCTCACGGTTTTTGCAATTTGGACCGTATTTCTAGGTCTAAATGGCCAGTAATTTATTTTTTTGTATCCTTCAGCCTCCCTTTTTGTCTTCATTCATCGAATTAATATGATGTCATTGCATAATTCACTACAAATAAATAGGCCAACATGATAAAATTAATTTCATAAAATAATAAATTTAATACAGTAATTTTAACACAGAAATGGCAAATGGGGCACCTTTCCGTGTAGGGGTAACAGTCAGCTTTGCCCCAGTGCGCATTAGTTGGTTACCGGCACCTGTGATTGCACGGACTAACCAATCATGATGTTCAATACGTCATGTTTACATTTACCTTTATTTTATCTGGTTCGTCAGTCCCTATGTTTCCCAAACATTTGAAACATTCTTTCTATCCAACCTTCGAGAAAGATTATAAATGTTGTATGACGTAAAACATTTTTTTTCTTTAATAGCAGTAAGTAAGTAAGTAATAATTTTATTGACATATAATCGAGTCAAACTTGACTCATTAGTCATACAATACAAAATATAACATACGATACATATACATTGAGGTAGCGAACCATTCTGACACTTTTGTACAGGGTTCATAATATTATGCAAGAGACTTCATGTGTCACGCACAATACATAGTTCTATATATTGTAGAGGTAAGAGCATTGGAACCATTGCAAGTGACATGTGCTATAGTTATAGCAAAAATCAAAGACTATTATTAAATGCAACTAAAACAAAGTGCTACTGTACTAAGTAGAACATTACCATGGACTAGCAAACAACTATAGAATACTATAGAATACATGTATCACTAAGAATTATACGACTTGGTGATAAATACAGCAGTACGCGACACGATTCACGACATTGGGTTGCCCACTCTCGAGAACGGGAAGAACGGCAATATCCGTCCAGAGAATGTGCAGCTTCCCGAGATTGCGCGCGCAGCGTACATTTCCCCAAGACTGGGCAGCGCATTCTCGAGAACGGAGATTTTCGGAGAGTGGGCACAACAGATGAAACTAGGAAAGATGATTTGCTACATAGCAAATCAGTGTGTGTGTCTTCAAGCATATTAGTATGGCAATGTACAACTATTCCATAACATAGGAGTAGAAGTTGAAACGGCATCTCTGTATTATAGCTTTGAAGTTATTCAAGATTTAAAATTTCTAATTCTGCTTTTTAGCATAATTTTAATTGCTAAACTTTAATTTTTTATTCATTAGGTGCACAATGGTCAACGCCCCCTTTGTAAAAGTTGGAGTGACATCTCTATCTATTATAGTGTTGAAGATATTCAAGATTGAAAATTTCGAATACTGCTAATTAGCATAATTTAAATTGCTACAACTTTTGTTTTAGACTCATTACATGGGCAATAGTTAGCAACGCCCTGTGAGAAGTCGAAATGACTTCTCTATTTATAATAGTTTTGAAGATATTCAAGTTTTAAAATTTCAAATGCTGCTAATTAGCATAATTTAAATGGCTACAACTTTTGCTTTAGTTTAATTACATGCGCAATGGTCAATAACCCCCAGGTAGAAGTTAACATGACATCTCTATCTATGATAGTTTTGAAGATATTCAAGTTTAAAAATTTTCAATGCTGCTAATTAGCATAATTTAAATTGCTACAACTTTTGTTTCAAATTTGTTAAATGCGCATTAGTCAATCACCCCCTAGTAGAAGTTGGAATGACATCTCTATCTATTATACTTTTGAAGATATTCAAGATTTAAAATTTAAAATGCCCCTAATTTGCATAACTTTAAATATCTTCATTCCTCTGCATAAAACGGTCAAACTCCTTGTATGGAGGTACAATCATGCCAAGTTTGGAGTTTCTATGTATAATAGTGTGCGAGAAAAGTGTCGGACAAATTTGCTGGTAAAGAAGAAAGAAAGAAAGAAAGAAAGAAAGAAAGAAAGAAAGAAAGAAAGAAAGAAAGAAAGAAAGAAAGAAAGAAAGAAAGAACTCGAGGAAAAACAGAAAAGTGTGTGTTGACACACACTTTAACTATTCCATAACACAGGGGTAGAAGTTGGAATGGCATCTCTATCTATTATAGCTTTGAAATTATTTAAGATTTAAAATTTCAAATGCTGCTAATTAGCATAATTTAAATTGCAACATCTTTTGCTTTAGACCCATTACATGCGCAATGGTCAATAACCCCTTGGTAGATGCTAAAATGACATGTATATCTATGGTAGTTTTGAAGATATTCAAGATTTAAAATGTGCAATGCTGCTAATTAGCATAATTTAAATTGCTACAACTTCTGTTTTAAGTCCATTAGATGTGCACTGGTCAATAACCCCTCAGTAGAAGTTAGAATGACATCTCTATCTATTATACTTTCGAAGATATTCAAGATTTAAAATTTAAAATGCCCCTAATTTGCATAAGTTTAAACATCTACATTCCTCTGTATAAAACGGTCAAACTCCTTGTATGGAGGTACAATCATTCCAAGTTTGGAGTTTCTATGTATAATAGTGTCCAAGAAAAGTGTCGGACAAATTTGCTGGTAAAGAAAGAAAGAAAGAAAGAAAGAAAGAAAGAAAGAAAGAAAGAAAGAAAGAAAGAAAGAAAGAAAGAAAGAAAGAAAGAAAGAAAGAAAGAAAGAAATTAAAGAAAGAAAGAAAGAAAGAAAGAAAGTGTTGACACACACACTTTAAGTATACGGGAAGAGTCTTACCTGCTCGCCAAGGTTTGTAGAAAAAAGTTACAAACCTTTTTTTGGGTGGGTGGGGGGTCTTCTTTGATTAGTTTATGTACACAAATGTAAAGAAATGCCAGGTTTAGAAGTTCCATTTAGTTTCCATTTGTTCCGATAAACAAGATGTTTCTTGTGTTCCGCTACAAATTAGATAATTTTTGTCGCTGAATGCGACCAAATTAATGTATCGACGAAGTGGTAACACAGCGAAGTGATATAGCTGCTAGATGACCACGCGACTTGCTACACTGCGACAGCGTTGATTGGCAACCAAGCTGAATGCAACGAACTGTTACAGGTTCGTTTTGTACAGGTCAGCTATTCAAGTGAATGAAACTTTGCAAACAAAAGAACTTCAACTCTCACGAGCAGAACTGGATGAAATTATTCACTTCGTATGCACATTGTAAAAATGTAACGTTTGTCACCCAAAACGAGTCCATGTGTATAGGGTCATCTTGACCAGTGAACTGCATGTATGAGTGACTTATTTTTTATTCCCCTTAATTCATATATTTACGTTGTATACTTTTTTGCCATTTTTTTTTTTTTATATATTGACATTTTATTGTACCTCTTGTGTAAGAATGAAAGATATATACATATATAAACACTCACTCCCTCAAAATAAAGACAACTACATTAATGTCAACACAAAATGCTGTAGGCATACTGTTACAACAAAGTGACCATTTCTGTGAGTGAAAATGACAGCCACACCAACATTCACAACAATATGCTTCAACTCGGCATCAGCTTCAGCGCTACACCACAGGCTATACTGTTTGAGATTGAATAGATGATTATTATAATAGTGGGTAAAAAAAATAGCTCGGCCTGCTAAACAACCTATTTCATGGCCCTGTTTACGGAAAATGAACATGGATACAATTTTCTGTGATGATATTATCCAATTTAGCAGATGTTTACGGTTCGCTTAGTGGTACGCTCATGCCTATTCATATTAGGGAATCCCCAAACAGCTCGTCATATCCGGTTGTGACGCCATCAGCGACCCTAAAACTAAAACTGCTTGCGAAGGTTTGTATCAAGTCTCTTCCGTGGCTCCGGGTGGCTCTGGATCTTCCGTGGCAGACGACTAATCTAGCTGACGTGGGTGCGAAGGGTTCGGTCGTTTGCAGACTGGCTCCTTTTTAAAAGGTTGATCATTTTTGATGTTTTTATATTTACCAGGTTACTGTCTTATTGGACAGTTCACAAGCTGGTAAATACATGCAATCTATTGATCGAATGGGCCGGGAGTTATTTTATTTATTTTTATGATTTAACATTTATTGTATTTATTTATTTTAAGTTATACATTACATGTTTTTTTTTCATTTATTTATTCATTTTGAAATCAGACCATGACGAGGTCGAGTTGACCCCCCCCCCCATGGCTTAGGGGTTATCCTTCCTCCTCCCTCCCTCCCCCATCATTGACATTGTCATATTTGAATATTTGAGCACACAACACAACAAAAAGTAAAAATTTAAAAAAAAAAAGTCACTGAATTACGTTCAAGACCAGACTGGGACTGCTGAATGACCCAGTTACAAATTACAATTATGCGCCTATTATTCTGATGATGAGGCACTACCAGTCTCATTCACCACTAACCGTTCTTCACCTAAATCATGATCATGCAGTGGTCATACTGCAATTATATATTGGTAAAATAACAATTATCTGGCTATACAATTCAATTACATTCATTATTTACATTGGATACAAAATCTGTAACAAAATGGAAAACAGAAACCTGTCTTAGCCATATCAAATTAAATTTTATTCATAATCTCTCAAATATACAGGATGCAGAGCTATCAAGTCTCACTCATTGAGCGTGTGTCTTACACATTGCAGTGTCATGTCAAGATCTCATGCCAAGACATAAAATTCTCACGCATTTAAACATATTTGTTCCCTCCCTCATTCCCAAGACACTTCTTCGCTTACAAAACACGCTAGCCTAGCACATGGATCACTGATGGTATCTTTTTGGCCCCCTAATATGAAGTCAGGACCCTTGAAGATGTGAAATAAAGGCCCTAAAATGCATGAGATTGCACCCTTTTATTTCGCAATTTTCAAAATTTTCTGGGCGGGATGCCCCCGGACCCCTCTAGCAATAAAATCTCACTCTTTGCAGTTCTCCCAACTTGAGAGCTCTGAGGATGTCTCACCATCCTTCAGCCTTTGGCAGTTGTACTTGCTGTTGTTGTATTTAACTCCTGCACTTCGTCCGATTCTGGCTCTGTTGAGTCTGAAGCAGTCTCCCCATGGGCAAAAACTGTTGCCTTTTCTATGATTGTGATGACGAGAAACTGTTAATTGAATTAGAGTCACTACTAGTCACCGATGGCTGTGATTGGAACAAGTTGGATCCAATTCTTCTTGGCTGTAGGGTAAAGTATTGTCCAAATCAAGAAACTGATGCCTCATTCTCCTTTACCACATAGGGACATGCCAGTCTTTACAGATTCTTAGGTGGTCATGGTGAACAACTATTTCTCTTTTGTGGTCTTTAATTCTGTACAATATTCATGATATTGGTGACAGAACTTCCATCACCAGATATGGACCTGTCCATACTGACTGCAACTTTTACTTTGACCTGTCATCCAGCTTCTAATTGTTTGGAACAGCAGATAGTTGTATCACTCAACTTGATCATTAGACCTGGGTCTGTACGTAGTCGTCCTCATCTTAGTAATCTGCAGCAAATCGCAGATAGATTGTAACACGTCATTCCCAGTTCGCTTGGCTCCTTGGTCACTGTGTATTTGAAGGGGACAACCAAAACCAGAAATCAACTCATACACAATCTTTTCAGCTACCTTCTCTGCAGTTTGATGTGGGAGGGAGTACGTAACATTCTACCCATTTGGTGAGCTGGTCTACCAGCATTAATATATACTGGTTACCTCTTCAACTCTGACATAAAGGACCCAATCTATAT
Organism: Hermodice carunculata; assembly: GCA_964020975.1. Taxonomy (NCBI): domain Eukaryota; kingdom Metazoa; phylum Annelida; class Polychaeta; order Eunicida; family Amphinomidae; genus Hermodice; species Hermodice carunculata. The sequence goes on from OZ026627.1 coordinate 23,351,681, forward strand.
TGCTACCTTTGTGGATATGCTATAATGGAACGCCGGCATGATAGGACCCTTATAGACCTGCCTTTGGTCACACCTGGGGTTTTTCGTTTTTGTTGCATTTAGCAAAGGTTTTTACATATTGCGCCACATCTTTTGATATCCCATACGAAAAAAAATATTTGACCTTCTGTAGGTCTTGGTCTGACCCACATGCCCAGAAGTCCAAACATCGTGATTAAGCCTGATGACTTCTTCCCTCAAGGCTGCTGGTACTACGAAACAAGACTGCGAACTGGACCCTTCTATTCTGTAATTACTACAAAACACCATTACCAAAAAACAATTGACCTTTACTTATCCACAGATGTTTTGTTTCAGCGCTTGAAAGCCAAAGGTCGCCATTTGATGGTGATTGCCCTGTCCGAAGCCAAGTGATAACCTTACGGATATCTGGATTTGCCCACTATGACTTCTTTCCTCTACAGTATAACCTTCAAGCCAATTAGCTGCAGCTACATGTGACATTTTGGAAGCTATAAATCTACATCCACATCAGTTTCAAATTGTGACCCCTGCCTCTGAGCCCTAGTACAGAAAGCACAGCCTTTGCATGGAAGTGATTCTAAATGTGCCCCTGGTTTTTTGTTTGGTGACCATATCATAATTCTTAGGGTCGTGGGGCAACTGTAATGACTTAGGTTTGTAGATTGTGTCTAAAGACGTAATTGAGCTAGGAATTGTGTTGGTGGTATATGTGTTTGATCATAGTCATCTGGGAATGTAAAGTAGTAATTGTCAACTCAAAGTAACCAAGATGTTACTCCCTAATGCCTCATTGCTATTTTGACATGTTTGAATTAACATAAACCTTTTTAAGTAGGTTGTGTGAAGGAAGATACACCTCTCTGATTAATGTTATTGTAATGAAATAAAAATCCAAAGTGGGCATCATGGTCAAAGTCATTGACAAAATCATTTGACCGTACACACTGATACATCACTAATAACATCATTTCACCTAGCACAACGATAAAGGACTATCACTAATAACATCATTTCTTCACCATAAACACTGACACAGGACTATCACTGATAACACCATTTGACCACACACACTGATATAGAACTAATTTCACTTATAACATCATTTCGCCATACATATTCATATAGGATTAACACTGAGAACATCATTTCATCATACAGAGTGGTATAGGACCATATCACCCATAATATAATTTGACCATACACACACATAAAGGACTATCACTGATAACGTAAGTTCACCACACGCACTGGTATAGGACTATCACTAGTACATGTAACATCATTTCACTGTACACACTGATAAAGGAATCTCACTAATAACATCATTTGACTATACACACTGGTATAGGACTCACTAAAAATGTCATTCACCATGCACACTGAAATAGGGCCCTCACTGATAAAATAATTTGACCTTACACACTGATATAGGACTGTCACTAATAACATCATTTGACCATGCACATGCACTGATAAAAGACTTTCACTAATAACATCATTTCACCATACAGACTGATATTGGACCATCACTAATAACATCATTTCACCATACACACTGATTTAGGACCCCTACTGATAACATCATTTGACCATACACACTGATATCTAGGAGTGTCACTGATAACATCATTTGACCACACATATTGCTATAGGACTAGCACTGATAACATCATTTGACCATACAAACTGATAGGGGACTTACATTCACTAATAATATTACATCGTGCACACTGATATAGTAGCATCACTAAAAACATCATTTGACCATGTACACTGGTATAGGACAATCACTAATAACATCATTTCACCATACAAACTGATATAGGGCCATCATTGATGACATCATTTCACCATACACACTGATATAAGACTATCAGTGATAATATCATTCTATCATACACACTGATATTGGACTATCACTGATAATATCATTTGACCATGCACACTGATACAGGGCCATTACTGATAATTTCATTTCACCACACACATTAGGACCATCACTGATATCATTTGATCATACACACTGTTATTGGACTCTCACCAATAACATCATTTCACCATACACTGATATAGGACTGTCACTAATAACATCAATAGACCATGCACAGTGATATAGGGCCAACATTAAGTACATCATTTGACTATGCACACCGGTATAGGACTATATCTCTAATACATGTAGTACTGATTTTGCATATACTGATACATGGTCGGATTTACATTTGTGCCAACAACATGCATTCCAGCCCTTGCATACAGTCAGCTGAACACAACATGTTGTGGTGCTCCTGCTTAAATGTAGTTAGAACTTCATCTTGTTCAAGTGTTTATACATGTAGCTTTTTTACCCCAGCTGGCTGATCAGCCAGCTGAGCACAGCATATTGTGGTGCTCCTGCTTAAATGCAGTTAGCACTTTATCTTGTTTAAGTGTTTATGGCTTTTTTATTACCCCAGCTGGCTTATCAGCCAGCACAGCTGATGCCATTGCTCTTCGTCCGGCATTTGTCGTCCGTTCACAATTAACATTTTCAACTTCTTCTCCAAAATTGTCTGCCAGATTCACTTCAAACTTGGTGGCAATATACCTTGGGTAGGTCTCTATCAAGGTTGGTCAAATGGTTACGCTCCAGTGATTTTTTTGATTTTTTTACGAGGTTTTTTGTTCTTTTTGGGGGGCAAATCTTGTAAAAAATTTTCCCCGAAACCACTCACCCAATTATTTGATATCACACAGGAACACTCCTAGGGATGCCTAGTTCTTAATTTGTTCACCAGGGGGTGCTGCAATTTTTTGTTTCATTTTTTATGACTTTTGCGTGTGTTTATCACTATTTGCTACTTCTCAAGAACCATCACTCAGATTAAGCTAAAACATTGTGGATATGTTCCTTGTGAAAGGGTCAAACAAGGTTGTTCACTAGGTAGAGTACTGCTGTGGATTTGTGATTTTTAACGATTTTTTTTTTTTTTTCACTTCAAATGCCATCGTTAAATGCACCATTCCTATATAAAATATGTACATGTAAGTGAATGAGCATTCTAATGCTAATTCACGTTTTCGACTTTTTGTCTGAAGCTGTCAACCAGATTCACTTAAAACTTGGCGGCAGTGTACCTTGGTTGGGTCTCTACCAAGTTAGTGCAAATGGTCATGCGTCAGTGATTTTTGGATATTTTATGATTTTTTTGGGGGGGGGGGGGGAGGGGGGGTTTGGCAAATCTAGAAAAAGCTTCTCCAAAACCACCCACCCAGTTTTTTTATATCAGACAGGAACACTCCTAGTGATTCCTAGTTCTTAATTTGTTCACCAGGTGGCTCTGCAACCTTTTCTCTTTTTTTTATTCGTTTTTATTGTGTGTGTGTGTTTTTTTTTGCAATTTGTGACTTCTTTGAGAACCATCACTCAGATTAAGCTGAAACGCTGTGGATTTGTTTCTTGTGCTAGGGTCAAACAAACTTGTTCACTAGGTAGCACTGCTGTGGATTCCTGATTTTTAATGATTTTATTCAGTGCCTGTACTTATCGTTAAATGCATCTTTCCTATTGATTAACTATGTAAGTCAATGGGCATTCTAATGCTAATTCACATTTTCGACTTTTCTGAAACTGTCAACCAGATTCACTTCAAACTTGTTGGCAATGTACCTTGGGTGGGTCTCTACCTAGTTGTTCAAAGCAAATGGTCATGTTTCAGTGATGATTCGATTTTTATGAATTTTTTTGGTTCTTTATTTGGGCAAATCTTAAAAAAATCTTCTTCTCCGAAACCGCTCACCCAATTGCTTTGATATCTCGCAGGAACACTCATAGAGACTCCCAGTTAATTCACCAGGTAGCATTGCAATTTTTTTCCTTTTTTTTATGAATTTTTGTGTGTTTTTGCTATTTTTGGCTTCTCCTGAATCATCACTCAGATTAAACAGAAACTTGATGCATATGTTCCTTGATGGAAATTTCAAACAAAATTGTTCAGAAGGTGGCACTGCTGTGGATTCCTGATTTTTAACCTTTTTTTTTTTTTTTTTCAATTTGGGTACTTATCAGTAAATGCACCTTTCCTTTTGATTACATGTAAGTCAATGGGCATTCTAATACTAATTCACATTTTCGATTTCTCTGAAACCGTCAACCAGATTGACATCAAGCTTGGTGGCAATGTACTTTGGGTGGGTCTCTACCAAGTATGTTCAAAAGGTCAGGCTTAAGTGAATTTTGGATTTTTTATAAATTATTTTGGTTTTTTTTTTTTTTGGTAAATCTTAAAAAAATCTTCTCTAAAACTGCTCAATTTCTCTAAAACTGCTCACCCAATTGTCTTGATATCACACACAAACACTCCTAGGGACTCCTAGTTCTTAATTTGTTCACCAGGTGGTGCTGCAATTTGTAGCTCAGCTGACTTGCCAGTCAGACTCGGCTTTTAGGAGGCTCAGTCGTCCATCTTAGAAATTCTTCTAAATGCCATATGCACTCAGCTAAAGGTCATCACAGGTCTATTCCGTTGCAACATTGATTTTATGGGACAAGCTTAGGTCAGTTCAGCATGGGCTGTTAAAGGAGCCCTCTAATTTCTGTTGGAAGTTTCAATACTTGTCTTGAATGGACCACTGTCTACACCATTTGAAAGTAATCATAATCAATCCAGCTGACAAGTTCTCTATTGTCTTTTATTTTGTTTTTTCTACCAGAAGTTTACCACCCAACTTCAGTAAGCTGCTTTTGTTGGAACATTCCATTGTACAAAATGGACTGGATTCACAAAGAGGGCATATCATTTATCCAGTTTATCCAGTCTTCCTTCAAGGTAAGCAGGCATAATGCTAAGTGTTTTGTAATGTATTTATTCTGTTCTCTGTTCCTGTAAAGCTGAGTGAGTTTTACAGTTGTGATGACATATATTTTCAATGTTCAAAGGCATGTAATTGGTTGGGACAACAGCTGCAGAATAGCAATTTTGCATGTGATATTACAATACATGTAGTGTAAGTCAAGAAGTTTTTATCAGATAGGTTGAGAAACAAATATTATTAAATAACATGGTGAGCACAGATTTCACATGCATGTCTATATGCTTCAGCTAAAAAAAGGAAGAAAGAAAAAAGAGAAAGAAAGAAAAGGAGAGCGAGAGAGAATGCTTTCATTGGTTTAACATGAAGTATGATAAGTAGAATGTTTTGTACAGAATTAAATGCACCGCTGTAGTGCTATGTACATTTAATGTGGTCAAGAAACACTGGTTCATGCTTGATTGAGCACAGTGCAAATGATTGGCGATAAAATACAATAAAATTCAAAAAGTGGTGATCATTGTGTCTGGCATTGAGGTTCACAAGGGCTTTAATCCTTTCACACTAAAATTGCTCAAAAGTGCCAGGATGTAAATTGTCATATGACCTGTAATAAACTTAAAGATAACCTTTTCCTGAAAATTGTCCATTATTAGAAAGCATTTTTACAAAGATTTGTATGAACATGTCAGGCCATTCATGATGGAATGGAAGTCAGTAGCTTTCCTTGGTGTGGGTTGGGCAATCCACGCCAAGGAAAGCTATTGACACACACAATCCCCTTACTTACCCTCTATATTGAGCCCAGCTGCTGTACCTATAGTAGCCCCTTTCTTAAACAAGAATATAATACCTTTTATCAACTCTGATGAGATATAAATTTCATGTATAGAGTTGTATTCAGTTGGAGATGTTTACTTGAGAGTGCTCTATATTCGTAATAACTGTTTCCCTCCATAATGCCATTTTAGTATTACAACTATAAAAACACACTTGTTAATGTGTATGAATTTGAAAAAAGAGCAGTTTATGCAACCCAACATGTATTTTTACCTTTGACACTTTCATGACTGTTTCAGGGGGAGAGTGAGGCGATGGTGTTCACTTCCCATCTGGGTGATCCCCGCAATGCCTTCCTCCTGTACTTTCCCCTGGCATACTGGTGCTGCCCAGTAGTAGGCATACAGGTCATGTGGGTGGCAGTGCTATCAGAGTGGCTCAATGCAGTTCTCAAGTGGTAAGTTGACTCTCTACTTATAATAAACTCTTATCATCTACTCTGGCGCCCCCTCACTTTCATGTGCTCCCTTCCACTCATATGACTTAGTAAATATCATGCTAAAGTGATTTTGCCAGTTGACCTCCAAAGCAGAGCAAACTGCATATATATTTAAAACACGATACAGTGGTACCTGCTGTATGTGACCAACCCGTTTGCCAAGAAAAAGTGGCCACATACAGCAGGTGACCTGTCACCACAGGCAAATTTTACAAGAAATTGACTCCTATGTCCAAGCCTATAGTGAGTACAAAAAGCGATGCGGCTGCTCACGGCAGTGCTTCCATACAGCAGGTACCACAGTATATATATAATATGCACTTTTGTTTCAAAGTCTGAAAATATGTGCAGTAACCTGGGTCCTTAAGATGAGGTTCTTCCTTACACTCTACAAGGAGTCTGCCACCATCATGTAACTTTATGAACACATAGAGTGCTGTGTAGACTATAGTGAGTACAAAAAGCGATGCGGCTGCTCACGGCAGTGCTTCCATACAGCAGGTACCACAGTATATATATAATATGCACTTTTGTTTCAAAGTCTGAAAATATGTGCAGTAACCTGGGTCCTTAAGATGAGGTTCTTCCTTACACTCTACAAGGAGTCTGCCACCATCATGTAACTTTATGAACACATAGAGTGCTGTGTAGACATCACAATGAGGATGGCATGTACCAGCTTGGTCTGGGAGCACGCTGGCAAATGTGAGCCAACTGAAAATATAATGCTTTGAGCCAATTGAGGTCCATAGCAAATATATCTCATTGGGAATTATGTATCTCATTAGGAACTTAATATGTCTTTGGTTGGGAAAAAGTTTTTCTAACCACCACTGGTCTCTGCCGCATGCCATAAATTTATGCAGATGGCCAAACACAAACTGTGGCTAGGAACAAAGACTGAGCCATAAATTACCAGGATGACCTGTATTCCAAATAGCTTTTTCCTGTTCTGTGATGATGATGATGATGATGATGATGATGATGATGATGATGATGATGATGATGATGATGATGATGATGATGATGATGATGATGATGATGGTGATGGTGGTGGTGGTGGTGGTGGTGGTGGTGATTCCAGTTGCTATAGGTTTTGTTGCATTCCTAGAAGATGAAATGAAATCATACAAGATGCATTGTCATGAGTAAAATTTTGCTCTACTTGATACTGCTTGGGCCAAATTCATTGTCTTGTAATGTTAACTGTCAGTTTTACTTTAAAGTAATATCTTTAAAAACCTGAAGATGACATTCAAAGCTTCACTGGAAAAGCTCTCAAGACTTCAAATTTTCATTTTTGAAAATAGATAAATGATTAAATACTCTTCCCTGCCTGACAATATGTGTCCAAGATAGACACTACAGGCCTCACAGAATGGGAGAAAAATGCTGGTGTGTTTGAAGTCTAGGCTGTCCTGGATATTTTATTGCCAGCTATTAAAGCATTGTTTTTCTTGCTGCGAAATCAATTGAGCATCCAATGGCCATACACATATTTGCGTATGGTCATTGAAGTATATGTGGCATGAAGCAGAAAATAGTAACCTGCAGAAACGCTTGTTCCAAACCAAAGACATTTCATTTAGCTCCTGGAGAGAGATGTTTTCCTAGAACCACATACAAGCATGTTATTTTCACAGGTTCACCTTTGCTGGCGTGTCTGAAGACCAGGTTAGTATGCCATCCCCATTCTGCTATAGCTGTGCTTGTAAGTTCATGGGGAAGCAATCTATCCTGCACCAAAAAAGTTTTCAGTCTATCATATTGAACACTTTTAGAAGTTAATATTATTTGTGCACCTGCATAGCTTACCGGGCTATTAAAGCAATAATTATTAAAAACCCTTACATTGCTTATCTTGATGATGAGGCTGAAGCATTCATCTTTTTAAAGCATAGATGTATTATATATTGTAGCATAATTGATGTAAACAATTTCTGCTATGAAGTCACTCTTTCCCTGTAGCAATCACATTAACATTAATAAAAATACCAGGCAAGACCAGTGATGGAGAGTAATCCGACAGAGAAAAAGCCAGACCGGTTTCGAATCGAAAGATTCTCGTCAGTGGCGGTTAGGATCACCGTGTACCGCTGCTTATATAGGCAGGGGTAATGTTGCTAACAACAGTTAGTTCAACGTCAAAAATGGTCGTACGTCACGACGCATACTGAGACTACCAGTCCACCGTCTGACATGACGGGTTGATGTAATGTGTCAAAAACGTGAGGACGTCACGAGAAGGGTAACTAGTCCTCAGTTACCAAAAACACAAGACACACTAATGCTAGTCTGTCTATTAGCCTAGGAAAGGAAAGGACTCTTCCTTAGTAGGCTAGGAAAAATGTTGAAACAAGTATCAAAACGATAGCTTAACATCAGGGAAGCTTTACGGTGTTCCTAAGGTCAGCTTAAAGGCAAGGCTGACTGGGTTATATGGTGATAGATAGACTGAGAACAAAAACATTTAACATTAACTCTCACTGCTAGGTTCACCGACTGAGTCGACAGCTTTGAGCCATGCACCCAAAGGGTGGTGGAACAAAGCTGTTTGCATACACACCTGTCCCATCTCCCCTGGAGCCACAGCATGCTGGTGGACATAGGCCATACTGATGGATGCATGAGTGTCCTCTTTAATGAAGAGTTGAATTGATAGTAACAATACATGTATGTGTACTTTGCCAGGTTGCTGTATGGACACAGGCCATACTGGTGGGTACATGAGACTCCTCTATACAAAAAGGTTCCTCACCTGGAACAATTTCGACTCACTTGTGAAACTGGACCAGGTAAGCTTTTCTGACAGTAGATATGATGTGGGTTAACTCTGAAAATCTGTTTAGCTTTTTTCTGTTATCACTTCAGGTATATATTCACTATCATTTGTATAGTCTCCTGCATTCCATCAAGGTCACATTTGGGTGTTAATACATTGCAAAGATGTGATTAGAAATATCCATCATTGAATTTGAGAAATAATGAAACTGGTATTTTTGAGAAATGTATCGTCTTAATTTTATGCCGCAACCCCTCCCCATGAAGTACATGTACTAGGCTCTTTTTTCAACATACATGTACAGTGTAGCTTTACACATGGCATCAGAGGACCAAATGCTTTCCAATCAAAAACTCCAGAATGCATGGTTTTTTGTATCCGCCTTAGGCTTGGTAGGGTTTATGATCAAGCTAGTAGATGATTGTGAGTGATGAAAGAGGCATCACGTCAAAGGTCATACCCATGGTAATGGTGATAGCAAAAAAAGTGTCCCATCAATATATACTTACAAGAGTTGTGCCAACACAATTTCAGTTTTATACAATGTTTTATTATGGCCAGTAGATGAACCCAAATTTTGATTTTGGGGTTTGAAAGGTTAAGGTCTTCTGGAGTCCAAACCATAACTTGACAACCCACTTAAGGGCCATTAAGCTGTTATTCATCAACCAATTATTAACAAGGATGAAAGGCACACATTTTACAAACATGTCTTGTTGTATCTTAGATTTGATGAAAGCTAAATTTAAACAAGACAGACATACAATTTTATTACGTCATAGTGTTGCTAACAAGATACACACAGTTTGGAAGCCGGTCAAACCTGCGTTTTGCCATTCAAAGGCTACTTGCCTAGTCTTGCTCATGTCGTAAATTTAGACAAGACTGAAGGTTTACATCCATGCCTATGGCCATAATCGTATTCTGTCTTGGTTCATAGACTTTGATCATGATGATTTTGTGAAATATTTAAAAATGTCATTGAGTTGTATTTTGAGAGTGGAAGGCAAAGAAGCTTTACCAATGTCAGGTGGTAACAGATAAAAATAGAAGCAAGACAAAACATAATGTAATTGGAGGTCATGGTAGCCCTGCCAACCTTTTGTCACATGAACAGTATTAAGATACGATATAATACTTAGTTTGGCCAATCGAGAAGGTTTTGTAAAGCAGTTTGTACTACATTTGTTATTAGTTGAAAAGTGGAAACAAAATCATTAAGTATTCGTAAACGTACACTGGACGAGTATCTCAACAGGAAAGTTTAAGATACCATTTATAGCAGTCCCTGATTTTTCCATATATTTACCTAGATTTAAGACGACAATTGCACATTTAAATTCTTCATGAAAAGAGCTTTCGTTCAAGTACCAATGTGCCTATAGTCTTAAATCAGTGGTTCTGGCACTGCCTGGCAAGTCATGCTGCAGCTGCTGCAAGGGCAGCCACAGCATGACTTGCCAGGCAGTGCCAGAACCACTGACCAAGGCCTGTGACCATAGTATAGAATGAGTTAATGTGCTACTAAAGTCATTGTGGTGATCATGGTGCAGATGATATAAGTGCTTTGCTGTTGCTACAGGAAGTCCCTCTGGTCATGCAATGGTCACATCAGCTGTACTCTTCATCATGGTGACTGCCCTGATCCATCGCAAACTTACTAAAGCTCCATGTAGGTGAGTAATAAACAAAATGTTTCCTGTTTTACTCATGGTATGAGCCCCGTGTCCCTGCAGACCTGCAGAAATGGTGTGAAGGCCATGTATGCTGTTCCTTCACCATGTGATGATGATATCATTGCAAAAACTCAGTGTACTCATATACATGTACTTTCATTATCGTGACTCAGTTTCTCATGATAATTAATCCATCTTCACATTGCTGTGTTTTAAAGACATTCATACTACCACTTTATACATGTACCACTGAGGACATGTACCCACATGCATGTACTTTCATTTTCTTGACTCATTTCCCCATGGTAAGCCATAGATTTCACATTGCTGTTTTAAATGACATTAAAATTTCCCCCCTTTAATTGACATTTGAGTCAACAACTTTCCTTGGCATGAGTTGGGCACTTAGTGGAACAACTCTCCTTGGCATGAGTTGGGCACTAAGTGCCCAACTCATGCCAAGGAAAGTTGTTGACCTGGGGCATGTGCTTTTGACATTTGACCACCAGCCTGTTTTGGCTGGTTTGAGGGGGAAAGGGTTAACACTGCCACTATGTAAATGTACCACTGAATACACACCCCAACGTGTTGGGCGTTTAAAAAATTTTTGTGTACTTTCCTTTCACAACTATTGTTCATTCATCTTTACACATATTGAAAAGGTTTTTGTAAGACCAGGCGAGTGCCCTGGAGGCAGATGTGCCGGTTTGTTATTTATTACAGTCTGACCGGTTTCGCCCTGTTACCGGGCTCTTCAGAGACTGAATTTAACGGATGCGTCAACTCTTTATATACCGTACGGTAACACCGGCCCTAGTAACGTAGATCACGTAGGGTTGTGACGCTCAATTAATTTGAGTCAACAACTGTTTACTGTGTACGTAGAGCAGTGGTGCAGGTGACACGTGAGTCTGGCTAAATGTGACGTCACATGGCCTGAGTGTAAATGCTTGTAACCAAGGATAGATTAAAAAAAAAACAAAAAAACAAAAAAAAAACATATTGAAAAGGACCAGATTTTTTTTTTTAAAGCATGAGAAGCTATACAAATGTTTAGGTTGATTATAAGCACGTCCTGAACTTGATCTTTTATTACATAAAGTGTGCATGCACGTACACTTGCATGTGTGTTTGCAAAATTTGTAATTGAAAAATAAAATAAAAACAATACACCTTGCATTTGGTAACATATGGTACATGTAGACTAGGTACATGTGAACACATACATGATGTTAAGATAAAAGTTTACTCGGTTGCAAGCATGGCATTGTCATGTGTCCTTGTTTATGGGAAAAAGGAATAAAAGAGATTATGCTATAAAGATACATGTTCATTCAGTAACATCAACTCTTTAAGTGCTTAGTTTTAGACTGAATCAGTAGCTTTCCTTGATGATTGGGTACAATGCACCCAAAGCTCTCAGAATAGTGCCTGTACTTAATACCAGACAGTTTGAATAGAAATTTTATTCCGAAAGCAGTATATTGCCTCAGATATTTGCAACTCAGTGAATTATTGCAGACACTTGTAAGTCAGTATATCGACCACCTCTTAGATGTTTGTCTTTAGTGGCAGTGGGAGAGTTGGGAGTTGCAGCTCAGTGTGGAGAGAATGGGTGGGATGCTGAAGGTTTCACTGTATTTTACTGTCTGCTTTCAGACTGATACTTACTGCAGTCGTCTGGACCCTGTATGTGTTCTTCATAACTGCAGTAAATGTTTCACGGTGCTACATCTCTGCACACTTCCCTCACCAAGTCTTGATGGGAACTGTTACAGGTAGAATGTTCCGTTCTTCAGCCCAAGCATTTAGAGACTACTAGTATACACCCTATATGATTTACATGGATTGCAATGCAGGAAAAGCCTTTTTGATGATAATTTCTTCCTGTGGCACAGATGTTGGCGTGTAATTCCAATCTTATTGTGAGTTTCAGGAAACTAATTAAGGAACTCACAGAAACCACTCTTTGCAGTCAAAAACTCTTTCCACTTGTTTGCAGGGCGAAAAATCAAACCTAGGCTACAGAAGTGAGGGGCAAGCCTATTTCTGCTCAGCCAAACTTGCACCCACATCAACAATATGCTGCAATATTCTGTACAGTAAAACCTGTCTTCAAAGACCACCTTTAGGCATGACCACATTGGGATTTCTTAAGACAGACGGCCTTTCATAGGAGGTATAAATAAGGTAAAAGGTACTCAGCAAAGTATCCTGAAAATGTGGTCTGTCAAGACAGGTACCGCTGTACTCTGACGAGCAGGAGCTGTTCTCTTTATTACACACAAACTGACTACCTTTAATGAAACCTACCTGAAAACAAGCCAGGCTTCACGAGGAGAAAATCTTAAAGATCTTCTAAAAGTACCTGGCAATTGCATCAAAAGCCCTTAGGAACACTTCTGGGTACCCCTTAACGTTAGTTTTACCAGCAGGTGGCACTGTGATTTTTCCTCAGCTGTTGTCTGTTTTCTGCCTGTTTCTTTCTTAATAATTCTCATTTTTGACTTCTTTTCAAAAACTGTCTTCCAGATCCTCTTAAAATTTGATGATATATTGAGTGAGTCTGTACCAAGTTGTTCAGTCGAGTGATTTTTTAAAAAAAATTTGTAATGAATTTAGGGGTTCACTTTTTTGGTCAAAGCTTAAAACATTCTTGTTCAAAACTACATGGCCATTTGCTTTGAAATTACATAAATGATACCTCGAGACACCCATAGAAGTTAATTTGTTCAATAGATGATGCAGTGACTTTTTCTCATTTTTTTTATGAATTTGTGTGTGCTGTTATACTCTTTGACTTCTTTCAAATCACATCTCTTCAAATTTGGTAGACATGAACTTAAGTGGAGCACTTTCAAAATATTGTTAGGTTGGAGTACTGTCACACCGAAACCCCTCACAAATCTCTTTACTAGGGAATTATATGAAGCCTATCATTTGCTTGCAGGTATCATTATTGCCGTTGTGAGCCTGAGACTGTCTGTGTCTTCTTGTACCCTCAGACACTACATCATGGCAGTAGCAGCATTGACAATCATTGGAGCCATTGTCTACATGTTCCTGTTGACAGTAGGGCTAAATCCACTTTGGTCAATGCAACTGGCAGAAAAATACTGTGCTTCTAAAAAGTGGCTTCACTTAGAGACGACACTGTTTTATGCCATGATACGGGATATTAGTAGTTTGATTGGTGAGTTGTCAGCCCATGTAGGAAGTAGTGTGCTTCATGCTATGATATGAGACATCTGGAGTTTTATTGACTAGTTTTCAGTATGCAAAAAGTAGCAAAAGCATAGATGAGAAATATATAGCAAAAGCATACACTGACAAAAATATCAGGACCAACAAATTGCACCCAACCTGGTGGAATGAATGATCTCTAAAAAGAAAAAAAAATCAGCTGACATAATTTACTAAATATTAAAGTGTTAACAAAGACATGTCTGGACCAGCACAAGTATTTTTTTGCACTGGTCCAAATTTTTTTTTTTTTTTTTGCTCAAGCTGAGTTTTACCAGGTAATGGATGACAGATTGGAAGTCGCTGAATTAAATTTTACTTGCCATGAGATCTACAATAGTTAAACATGCATATTTGTTCATATTAAAGGTGGCATAAGCTTGGTTACTTTTAGTAAAACTGCCATAAGCTAGGTTACTTTTAGCAAAACTGATATAAGCTTGGTTACTTTTAGTAAAACTGGCATAGGCTTGGTTACTTTTAGTAAAACTGGCATAAGCTTGGTTACTTTTAGTAACACTGGCATAATCTTGGTTACTTTTAGTAAAACTGGCATAGGCTTGGTTACTTTTAGTACAACTGCACAGACAAAGCTTAACCATGTTAACAGTTGAGACCTATGTGAATTCATATTCTTGTATAAAAAATAAAAAGAACAACAATAAAATTACATAAATATATTGCTCAAAGAAACAGGTGGCTGAAAAAGGATTGAAGATTTCACAGGGGACACTCAATTTCTTGTTTTTTTCACATGATAACAAATCTCGTGTATATATATATATATATATATATATATATATATATATATATATATATATATATATATATATATATATGAGATTAATAAGATACAATAATAATCTTGATGTTCAGTTGTGAGATGGAGATTAATTCATTGTACAAGTTCATAGATATTGTAACACATTGTCAAATTAAATGATGCTTTTGGTTTAACTGTAATGGTCAATTCATTTTTTTTTTTTTTTTTACTGTTTAAGGTCTTGGCTTTGCTCTTCACAAGATTGGCTACCAAGTGCCAGTATTGGTGGAAGGTCAAAGTGAGATGACAGCAGAGTGCGGACAAGGTTCGAGTCAGCCAGAGATCACCAGTACACTACACAAACTCCTGGGGGTTACGCTTTCTCTTATTGTAACTCAGCTCAGCCAGTACATCACTCTCCCACATGAACCACTGTTTCTTTTCTATTGTCTGGCGTTCACTAAGAATTTCCTCTTAGTTTACCTGGTTGTTGCATTCATTCCTAAACTGTGTCACATGATCACTAGACATAGGTCAGCAGCAGACAAGATCAAAGAAAGTTGACAATTACAGAAGAGCTAGGATGAAACATGCAACATTTCAGTTGCCTATTCCATGTTGGTGCCATTGTTGTGAAATCTTTGCCATTTGCATTGCCTGTGAGTTTCTTCTTTGGGGGGAAATATTAAAAAAGTGAAAAAGCTATGTTCAGTTTGTGAAAGTTTGGAGTGAAGCTTTTATTGACTATGTGGGTATTCATTACCGTATTTGGTTTGATGTTTTGCACTTATTGGTTATGTGAAAATGTACTGATATATTTATATTTATTATTATTTTACAGAAGTAAGTAAAATCATAAAATTTTCTGATGCATGGATTGTTTAAGCTTGCAGTCCACTAAGTGTCACAGACTGAGGACTGCTGCTCCTCTGACTGTTGATGTCCAGTCAAATGTATCAGATATAACAAATTTTACTTTGGAGTCATTGTTAAGCATGTTTCCAAGGTTTCTGCACATGTAGAAGCCATTTTTAAAGTAATATTCTCACACGTGGCAACTTCATGTGGTAGGCATGAATCACAGTTCTCTGTACATGGCAGTCAACACAGTGCATGATGAAGAACAGAATAGTGATATCTGTGGTTTTGTGCCTCTTCTTTGCACTTGTGATGATGAGGGTGATGTATGGGAGCTTTGTGATGATGTTGTGGTGATTATCCTAGCTCAGTCTCTGTGGGCCATGACTCATTGTCACACTTGTTCCTTTTACACTTTTCCTTCATGGCCAAATTCTTTGGTTCAAATTGTCCCTGCAACCTGTCCCGCCCGTGTCTCCTGCTGAGTAGGTACCTGTCCATGCCCTGTCTCCTGCTTAGTAGGTACCTGTCCAGGCCCTGTCTCCTGCTTAGTAGGTACCTGTCTCCTACAGAGTATGTACCTGTCCAGGTCCTGTCTCTTGCTTAGTTCCTGTCCACACCTGTCTCCTACTGAGTAGGTACCTGGCCAGGCCCTGTCTCCTACTGAGTAGGTACTTGTCCAGGCCCCTTTTTTTTTTTTTTTTGCCTCCCGTCCAGGCTCTGTCTCATGCAGAGTTGGGTTGTCCCACTTTTGTAGGTTTTTGGCAAAAAGGTAGGAATTTGTACAATTTTTGATGAAAAAGGCAAATATAAGTTCAAATTTGTAGGATTTTGGCATGAAAATATGATAATTGTCTGACATGAATACTAAATCAAACACTTTAGCATGAAATAAGTTGTTTTCTGAAGATGTTTGACTGGTAAGCAAGATTTTATCTATCCACAGCATTTTACGTTCACCAGATATCATCTGTTTCCTAATCAGTGCAGATATACCAGAATTTGAGGGGTGTAAACCTTGTCCACATTCAGTTCTTTGACAGTTTTGGTAGTTCTTTTGACTGGTGTTGATATGAACACAGTGTTTTAATAAGCCTTGGAGTTTAACTAGAAAGATGACAAACACCTCAGATTATGGCTTCCAGATCGGGCCTGTATTGTGGAGCACAGAAACGAGGCTCTGGGGCCTTCATACAGAGAAGCACGGCTAATGAATATTAATTAGTAAACAATCTACACGTGGCGGGCTTGTACATTATGAGTACTGTCACACACAGGATAGGTAACTTTACTTCCAGGGTACCTTTTATAGAGTCCCTTACTAAGGGCAACTTCTTTTTCCAAATATTGTGCTCTGCAGTAAATACTTTTCCCATGGTTAATTTCATGCAAAAATGGTAATAAGGTATGGTTTGAAGAAGTTTTTGAGAGGCGACAAGAGATACCATGCATTCCCAGACCAAGATCTTTCTGATTTTATTGAAAAAAAAAACAGTTTTGACTCGGCTTAATTGGTGTTCATATGTGGAACATTCCATCAAGTATTGATGTTCATGGAGGATCTGTTTCATGGTGTATTCCTCATGCGGCATGGGTAAAAAAGCAGTTACTGTTGTTTGCGAATTGTCAAAATATGTAAAGTTCAAACAGTTGCTGAACTTTATGCAACATATTGTTAGCAGATGATTGTCAAAACTGAGATATTTTGTTTTGGACAGCAGTCGGGCTTCTCTCGCCAGTTTCGGCCAAGCCTGGTCTTATTTGCTCTGATAATACATACCCACATTTTGCTTGTTTAACTTGTTTAGCATTTAACATGTTTGGAAATTATAAATGTAAATATAAATGTACATGATTTGTTGTGACACCTTGATCACCAATCACAGCTGAAAACTTTCACCAGTAATGACTGCATTAGAGGAAGAGAAACATCCAGATGCAATGTGCATGTAGCTAACAACATTTTGCATTAGTAGTGGAGTTAAGAATCTCAACTGCAGGACAAGGCTGGACTAAGTTGTGAATTATTTTCAGTTGATTTTCCATATTCAGAGTAGAACTTGAGTTCTGAATTGAAAATACATGTACGTATGGAACTTGATCTGTAACAGTAAGCTAACAATTTAAAAACCAGGAAATAGTTACTTGTTTTTGATTTCATCCCACTTTATGCTGTCTTGGACAACACATTTTATGTTTCTACAAAGGCTGTCAAAGTGTTGCACCATTCATGGAATTTGTGGATTTTTTTTCTGGTTTTGGGGGAGATTGTTTTGGCTTATAAAGAAAAGTGGAACAAAACTATACACCTTCCATAAACATTTCAATTTGTGTTCACATTAATTTTTATGCCCCGCTTCGCAGAAGACTTTGCATATGTGTTCTGATGTCAGTTGGTCTGTCTGTAGATGTATATCGGTAGACTGGTTTTCACACAATTTCTGAGCTATGACTTGCTCCATTCTCACAGGACATGTCATTAGTGGCACAATCTAACAGTTGTTCAGTGTTTTCTTTTTCTTTACATGGCCCACAGTAATGTTTCAGTCACTTCTTGGTTAACTGTCACCTCCTGTATAACTAACATGCCGGAACACCGCCAGCTAGCAACCCCTGTTGACTCGAGGGTGGTCAGTTTGGTATAAATATATTAAAAGCAGGATGGAGGTGGGGTTGGAGGGAGATATGTATGTATGTGTACATGTACATGCATGTATGTATTTACATGTATGCATGTTTGTACATGGATGTATCTGTACATACATGTATATGTACATGTATGCACATGTATGTTTATACACGTGTGTGTATTTATGTTTGTATATGTGTGTGTATGCATGTATGTATATATGTACTGCAAAAATATGGCTTGTTAATTTTTGGCTTGACCCAAACAAAGCAGATATGCTTTGTTTTGCTGCATTGGGCTACACCAAAGTTCTACACATAATCAAGTTTATCACTGCCTTAATGCTATTTATGCGGGGTTTTCCCCAGAAAATGAATAACTAGGTGAAGCCAGTGGAAAACAGAACAGAGCAAAAGTGACTCAAACTCTGACTGGTCTTACTCTACAAACAGCTCATCAGGTAGTGCCAACAGAAAACACTAAGCTATGACGCTTATGTAGCAGGAAAAAAAATGACAGCAAATGTAATGGTGTGTGGTGATGAATGGACAGCTATTAAGTCTGGTCTACAATTGGATCCATGTGGATGATGTTAGTCTGGTGTATAGCTTTGTAGAATGACATCATACCACACCAGCACACCCTAGAGTGTCTACCTGTGCTGGTGTGTCGCTTTGGTTTAAACATATTTTATTACAAAAACAATTGACCAACAGACAATGCCGATATGAAGGCCTCTTGTGTGTAGCTTTTTTTGATGACATCACACCACACTACCTACACCCTGACATATGCTGGTGTGTATCTTTCTTTGATGACATCACACCAGACTAGACACATCCTGGAGCAGTTGACCTGTGATGCGTGCAGCTTTACTTGATGACATCACACAAGACCAGGTAGACCCTGGAGCAGCTGAACTGTGCTACTTGCCGATCCTGTGTTACTTAACCAAACTAAGTTATTAAATGAAGTAGTGGACTGCAGACCAGGACTAAGTGGTCTTTATTTTCATGATAAAATATGATGTAAAGTTTTGGTGGACGGTTGGCTTAGCTGTAACCTGCCTTTCACTTCTGCATGCTGGATTCAGTTCTCAGCCTAGGCAGCAAGTGGAAAGAGTGCATAACACTCTGAGTGTGCACTAGAGGTACAATTAATGCCAGGCATTGACTGGTGGGTCCACCTTTGTACCATCCATGGGTCCTGTGGCTTTGGACATGAGGTCAAGGTCAGCAGATGTTACCAAGTCAAGATACTCTGCAGAGATACAATGAGGTAAATTTGAGCTTCAGATGGCCAGTGAGTCTTGTTGAAATGGTGGAGAATCCACAAATATTTAGCACTGAATTTACACATAATAGGTATGAAAATTGGTACAGCGTATTTATCATTGGTATGGCGGATGCCTTGCACACAATTAAGTGTGAATGATATAATTGGAAGTCAAAGAAAACAGTTGGACCCAGACAATACTTTAAGACTTTGGACATAGGAATCAGTTCCTTTGTAAATTTACCTGCAGTGACAGGTCACCTGCTGTATCTGGCCACTTTTTCTTAGCAGCAGGGATGGCCACATACAGCAGGTATCACTGTATATATATATATTTAGTTTGACACTGGTGCAACAAAACATGCGGGCTTTTTATTTATTTTTTTCTTTACTTTAGCAGGAAAGTCCCAATTTTGTCTCATGTAGTAAGGTAGTCACTTTTGCTTATGCTGTACAAGTCATTTTTTTTTTTATTTATTATTATATGCCGGTATGGGACATATGTTTCAAAGCTGCCAGTTACGCAGAGCAAACATCCAGTTGTGCATATGTTTGTTTGTCCTAAGTGAGTTATAAAGGAGATTCAAGGAACAGATTGTTTCTTCAAAATTGATGGACACCTATCTTTTATAAGTACAAATTGATTAGCTATACATGTATTCAAATTTCCCCAAAATCAATCAGCGTGATCAGCAAATGGATATTCGAGTCCGGTTATTTTGTGCCTTGCAAATAATGCTGATATTTTTCCATGGGTGGTAGGTTATACACATGTTGAAGCTGTGTACTTTGTTTTGTTTGAAATATATATTTTATTATTCATGTTATTATTAAATTATAATTACCTTTGGAATAAACTTTGTCATATATCAAGTGCTGGGAATGTCTTCACTGTATTGTAATAAAGGCAAATACTATACATCATGGTTTCATGAGTTTGTTTTGGAACTGTAAAATGAACTGCCTCTGAGCTGTAAAAAATAGTGATGAAAACTGAAGGTAAGACAAACGTAAAGTGATTTTACTTCGTACATTTTATTTCTGAATACTTTAATGAGGACTTTGTTCATGGGCATGCTACCCAAACAAGTTGTGTCCTCTGGCTTCTCCCCTTTTCATAATCATTAAAGTCTATTTTTTGCTGAAATTCTTTCTTGCTTACTTTCTTTCTTTCTTTCTTTCTTTCTTTCTTTCTTTCTTTCTTTCTTTCTTTCTTTCTTTCTTTCTTTCTTTCTTTCTTTCTTTTTGCTTTACCAGCAAATTTGCTGCAAATATACAAGGAGTTTGACCATTTTATACAGAGGAATAAAGCTGTTTAAAATTATGCAAATTAGGGCATTTGAAATTACAAATCTTGACTATTTTCATTCCAATTTCTACTAGATGGTTATTGACCAGTTGGCATGTAATGAATTTAAAACAAAATTTGTAGCTATTTAAATTATGCTAATTAGAAGCATTGGAAATTTTAAAACTTGAATATCTTCAAAACTATTATAGATAGAGATGTCAATTTTACTTCTACTAAGGGTTATTGACCTTTGCGCATCTAATGAATCTAAAGCAACAGTCGTAGCCATTTAAATTATGCTAATTGGCAGCATTCAAAAGTTTAAAACTTGAATATCTTCAAAACTATTATAGATAGAGATGTCATTTTAACTTCTACTAGGGGGTTATTGACTGGTGCACATCTGATGAATTTAAAACAAAAGTTGTAGCCATTTAAATTATGCTAATTAGCAGCATTTGAAATTTTAAAACTTGAATATCTCCAAAACTATTATAGATAGAGATGTCATTCCAACTTCTACTAAGGGGTTATTGACCAGTGCGCATCTAATGAATTTAAAACTAAAGTTGTTGCAATTTAAATTATGCTAATTAGCAGTATTCGAAATTTTCAATCTTGAATAACTTCAAAACTATAATAGATAGCCACTGGTCTCGCCTGGTATTTTCTCATATAATAGATAGAGATGCCATTCCAACTTCTACTCCTGTAGGGGAAGGTTGCTGGGATTGGACCACTTCTCTCCTGAAGCCCCTTTGTGTCGAGAAGTCTGATTAGCTATTTTAACTACTTCCTCTGAAACTTTCCAGAACGCCATGAAAAGTGTGGGTACCAGTCTCCTCATTTTGCTGTAAATTTATCCAAATTAATGAAACTGTCAAGTCTGATCTAACTTTAGGGTGGCACATTGTTGGGTGTAAAATCAAATTAACAACTTGTTTTGAAACAGAATGTTAGTTGTATCGTAGGAATAAAGGTTCACTTCAGAATGCCTAAACATAGTTTCAACAAAACATTCGGGGTCAAGGTCAATATTAATTTATTCAAAGTAGTGTCCAGTTGCCTCGATTGGAACCAAAAAACTTCCTTGATTGGACCGTTTGTGCCTTGGTGGTCCAATCGAGGGGATGGACCTGGTCCAATTCAGGGTACATGTTATTTTTGGTCTAAAAGTGGATATATGGGCCAAATTTAAAAAATCATAATTGAAGTTTTAATATTATCTCATAATATTAAGCTCAGAATATAAGAATTCAATTCATTTTTACATTGATGGGTCGGCGGTCCATTTGTGGAAACCATGTGGCCCAATCGAAAACGAGGTATCCTCGATTGGGACACTTTCATCAAATCTTATTTTTTGTCGTAATTAAATTATTCTTCACATAAACTGGTCTTTGGTAGTACCATTGTCTTCTGCTTATGGATGCCGATTCATTTCATACTTCAACACGTGAAAAAGTTTCTTTGTTTTCCTGTAGCAGGCTGATGAAGTTAGGGGGTCCATCCCGGCGACCTTCCCCTATTATGGACTAGTTGTACATTGCCATACCAATATGCTTTGAAGACACACACACTGATTTGCTATGCAGCAAATCATCTTCCTAGTTCCAACACGTGTTTTGTATCGCTGTTTTTTATGGACTAAAGTTAAGTCTACCTCCACAATGCACTGCTATGACTGAGCATGAGTAGAGGTGTGACAAGTCATAGGAAACACATTGGCTAAACTAGGTGAGGGGAACAGGTGTTCTCACCCTGGGCCAACTTTCCCTGAGGCTGCCAAGTTACTTTCTTTAAAATACGCTTTTTTTGTCGGTGAATTTTGATAAAACTTAATCAGATGTGAAAATTATTGTCTACTTAAAGTACCCTCAAAATTTGATTACTTCCCTGCACACAGTAATTATTTGGGCTACAGGCCTAGATGTATTTTTCCTCGTACGCTGGGGACTTAATCAATAATATAATAATATATTCCTTCAATTGTTATTTTAGGTTTGTTGTTTCCCTGAACTAGGCTGCCATGTTGCACTGCTCATGCTTAGAAGCGATCGATGCATTGTTGGAGGTAGACTTGCGTACATACTTTCTTTATGAGTGTAGTTGATGAAAGTTCCAATTTTTGGACACCTTTCTTGGGTGCATGTGCAGGGCCACTGCGGTAACCCATCACGGCACAGCCTGAACATTAATATCTTCCTTCGTCTGGGCGCAAAACAAGCAGTATAATCTACGGTAAACCGCATTGTTCCGCTAGGTGGCTAAAACCAAAGAATGACACATGGTCTTTAAGTCAGATGTCCGCATGCCTGTGTATTTTTGGGGGTTATTTTCATTCACATTTCCACTTTACTTGAGAACTTTAAATTTTGACAACTTATAGAAAGAGTAGGCCTATTTAGCTTGTAAACACCATTAAAATCTCAAATTCGCCCATGTGAAGGTTTTTGGGGTCTTACCTGTACTTTAAACAATTACAAAAATGATATCACCGATATAGTTAGGCCTACAGCCATTTACCTGAGTTTATACTCTCCCGTGTGTCATTGACCAGGCCTACTCGAAACGTAGGCCCATTGTTCTGGTACTGTCAGTGTCAATGTTATTCCTACCAATGTGTGCCTGTCGGGAATAAGTTGGCTGGTTTCATCGAAAGCTTTGTAGATTGGAATTATCATTGTAAACATGTTTATAATGTATGCACACGGCCGTGCTGGAACTGAAATTGAGTTCAAGTCTCGTGCCTCTTCTTGACCACCCACTATTTCAATCATGGGCTAGCTGACCACACTACCATCAATATTATATCATGAAGCATTTTTATCAAAATATTCATTTTAATTTATCCAAACTGATAAACAATATATTTTTGAAAGGTGTAATATCCGAAACAATTTTGTAGGCCACTCCATAATGACTTTCATCACATATTCCAGGTGGATCTAATTCCGAGAATGAAAAACACTACTGACTATTCTCAGCCCTACAGTGAATGGTAATCCTGAAAAATTAATGTAAATGATATAGGCTATAACACCAGTGTTTGATTGCGGGGTTAAATTATAGAACTTCATGTGAGACATGTAATCTTAATTGTGGGCCAGCATGCAATTACCGGATCATATTATCAAAATTAATGGTTTGAGTGATCTAAGAACTTTAATATATTTGCGTTAATGCAGCCTTGGTCAAAATTCTACAGATGAATGTGTGCAAATTAGTACCTCCATATTTATATAGGTTAGACAGTGACAGGTTAGCTTATGGAGTATAGAGATTTTAGACTGCGGAGTAACTGGTTCTGGACAAAAAGAAACACACTCACTCATATATATATATATATATATATATATATATATATATATATATATATATATATATATATATATATATATATATATATATATATATATATACATATATATATATACATATATATATATATATCAACTGTTTTATAATACGCGAGATAAATGCAGATGTAACTTTCTTTTACGCATTGAATCATGACATTAAACAAATATTTCTGAAAACATGATGCTATTCGATCATAACTTTGTACCTTTTGAACCAATTAGATACTTGAAATGGACACAAAGAGAGATATTATCATAGACAGAAATGCCATTTTGGTATGTAAACACAAAAGCAACAGTCAAGCAACAGTTTACTTATTTACCTATTATAAAGCAAGGAGACACAAGTTGTAGCATTTTGACATAAACTTTAATGTGTGGACATCACAGATAACGCGTCACACTTGAATTGGTACAGCAGCTAACAGTTACTCTAATGCTCTCACTGAATGCTGCTGCAAGGAGAAAAAAACTAGAGCACTGTGACTGCAGGTAATCACTGGAATGCCTCCCATCGCCCCTGTTCACCCCATCCTTAAAGTACCAACATATGGCTCTTCAACGTCAAACGAAATGGTATATATATTCACCCAGACATTTTGTAGAGCGATATCAGGGTTAAAAAAAAGTTCACATGCACAGTTAAAACTATATTGTCGCATGTAAATAGATCACAGTGACCTCAAATCTTCATATATTCTATGCCAAGCAATGTATTTCTGTACCAAATTTGAGAAAAAATTCATCCAGGTATTCTGAAGATATGGTAACAAAGATGGACAGTAATAGGTCACAGTATGCTGTAAATAGGTTACAGTGACCTCAAATTCTAATCAACTAAAGGGGGTCTGGGTATGCATCTAGCTGTTTATCAAATTTTATAATTGCATTTTGAAGATATGCCCCCCAACAAATCACATGTGGACAGTAAATAGGTCACACTACAAGGTGTAACTAGGTCAGGGTGACCTCATCTTAACACCTATTGGAGATCCAGAAAAACAGATGTGTATCAAATTTAGTAAAAATCCATCTGGGCACTTTGGAGATGCTGTGCTTACAATGCTTAGATAGACAGTAAATAGGTCGATCACATTAAGTAGGATAAGGTCACACTTCAATCAGCTAATGCTAATATAGGGGTTTAGAACCCCATGCAGATGGCAGCACCTGACGGTGTTTGTTTGCTTAAATTTGCCCATTTAACAGGCCAAAACGTCAAAGAATTTGCTGTTATGTAAATAAGTAAAACTATGCAAATGTTCACCGTCACGTGCTACCCTCTCGGGTCCTAAAGGGGTCTATTAAAAGGTTGTTTAAAGCGAAGCCAAAAATTCGCCTTTTCCAGACAAAATTTTATCACAAATTATATTTTTGTTCAATCAGTCTCAAGATACGTGACAGAACAACTGAAGTTACTGTAATAGAAAGGTTCTTTGTCAGTACTTCATTTGTAACCTTTGTTGACTAAAAAAAATATATATATAAAAAATGACATTTGTTGGTGACATTTCGTTGCTCTAGCTGTTATAATTTTCAGTGAATCTACATGTTACAGGAGTACATCTTATGTCATTTCGGTTACATCATTTGCATCCTTTGTTAACTGCAGAAAAAGAAACTGATTTCAACAGAAAACACATTTGTTAGTGACGTTTCGATGTAGGCCATGTATGTGCCTCAATTTGTACCCCATGATCAGGTCAAGTCTCACCAGTAAATAAAGCACACACACACACACACACACACACACACAAGCAAACAAACAAACGCGGGGTCTGTATTTTTTTCCGATGAAGAGCATTGATCCTCTTGAAGGCATTCGACTTGGAATATATAAATAAATATGCCTGAGAGTTCTTGCTCGAGGGTGTGGTGGTAAGAATGCGTATTTTAGGAAAATTTAAAAGGAATGTCCTAGGAAAAAAACATCTTAATTTAATGTGTCACATATATTAAGCCTATTATCTTGAAGTTTTGTTTCACTTCTTTTAAACAAGGTGGGTACAGGTGGCTACAGCTCAGATCTATGATTGTAAATTTTACTGTTGTGTAACTTTCGTGTATTTTCAATTCAGGGAGGCCTACATGATTGCGCCTCCTCAGAGTCTCATCACAGGCTCCCTGCCACCCTGGTTGAAACATGTAGGCCTGTTTATATACAAGGTATTACATCTGATGCTGTACAATGTTGAGAGACCTTGTGCAGTTTCTCAACTATCAACTGACAGTTTAAAACCAACCCTTTAATTCACAATTTTATCATTTAACTGTCACAGAAAAACTAGGGATCACAAAATAGGCCTAGGAGAAAATTGACATTTGCTTGTTATGCCTGGATGCCAACCCATGTTTCCTCAAAATTCTTTCTTTCTTTCTTTCTTTCTTTCTTTCTTTCTTTCTTTCTTTCTTTCTTTCTTTCTTTCTTTCTTTCTTTCTTTCTTCATGTTTTCTCAAAATTCCCGCTCCACCTCCTCCTTCCTCTTCCTCTTCTTCCTCCTCCTCCTCTTCCTCTTCCCCTTCCCCTTCCCCTTCCTCCTCCTCCTCCTCTTCTTCATCTTCTTCTTCTTCTTCTTCTTCGTCTTCGTCTTCGTCTTCGTCTTCGTCTTCTTATTCTTATTCTTATTCTTATTCTTATTCTTATTCTTATTCTTATTCTTATTCTTATTCTTATTCTTATTCTTATTCTTATTCTTATTCTTATTCTTATTCTTATTCTTATTCTTATTCTTATTCTTATTCTTATTCTTATTCTTATTCTTATTCTTATTCTTATTCTTATTCTTATTCTTATTCTTATTCTTATTCTTATTCTTATTCTTATTCTTATTCTTATTCTTATTCTTATTCTTATTCTTATTCTTATTCTTATTCTTATTCTTATTCTTATTCTTATTCTTATTCTTATTCTTATTCTTATTCTTATTCTTCCCGCCACATAATCTGTCCGGAGCGTGATGTTTAAACTTGGCATGGTAACAGCGCTAGTATTGGGAAGTTGACGGGCTATTATAATTCTTATAGGTCCATACCTTCCAAACTATGGAAGATAGGCACAAAAGTTTAATAGGCACATATTGGCTTGTTACACCTGCCAATATAATGGACAGTAAATGAAAGTTGTAGAATTTCATCTTATGCTAATAAGGGGCATTGAAAAGTTTAAAAGTTGAATATCTCCAAAACTATTATAGATAGAGATGCCCAACGTCAATTTATAGATCTGTGGCAAAGCCGCATCCATTGAACCATGAACCAAAGTTACAGGATTTTAATTAGCCGCATCCATTGAACCATGAACCAAAGTTACAGGATTTTAATTTATACAAATTAGGTGAATATTTAAAATTGAAATCTTGAACAGCTTCAAAACTATAATAGATAGAGGTACCATTCCAACTTCAATGTGTGGGTTTGTGACATGGCTGCATCCAATGAACTATGACGCAAAATTGTAGAATTTTAATTTATGCAAATAATATTAATATAAGAAATTTAAATCTTGAAAAGCTTCAAAAGTGTTATACGTAGAGGTGCCATTTCAACTCCAATCTGTAGGTATGGGGCATAGCAGCTTCCAATTAACCAAACCCAATGTAGTATTTTTTTAATTTATGCAAATTAAGCAAATACACAAAATTAAAATCTTGAATAGCTTCAAACCTATTATAGATAGAAGTGTCATTCAAACTTCACTTTATAAGTTTGTGCTGTGGCCACATCCAATGAACCAAGAACCCAAGTTGTAGCATTATAATTTATGTAAATTGCCGTAATGCACAAAATATATATTATGCTGAACAATGGCAAAGTGTAGCATTTCAAACTGTTCTCATTTTGAAGGCACCCAGACAGATTTGTTGTGAAGCAAATCTTCTATTCTAGTTATATCCAAGTTTTGTAAGGTAATACTATATATATATATATATATATATATATATATATCATGCACATAAATGAAAAGAGAAAAAAAAGTCGCATCAGTTTGGTACAATGAGGAAATATCACCATTGCTAAGTAATAATATATGAATACAATTATTCAACTGAAGAACACGACAAATAAGAAATAAGTCGCATTAACATGTTCATGTAGTGCACAGGAATTTAATTCTTTTGTTTAGTTGTTGGCGGGAAAAATGAATGTAACCTGGTATCTCTCGTCAGGAAAGTTCTTTTATGGAGGCTCCAATACGACTGTCATTATCATTAATGTCCGGAATAGCTGAAAAGGAAAAAAATATGTAAAATGCAATTGCAAGTTTTCGTTAATTTATGTATATTTGTTCACACCACACTTAGCACCAATAAAATTGAGGGAGTTACAGGTGGAGGAGCCACTCAACTCTAGGGCAAGGAGACCACAAAATCTAACCATGTCATTATTGCTTGTCAGAACTTTGTAAAAAAAAAAAAAAAGATAAAAAAAAAAAAAAATTCTTATGTAGGCTAACTGTAATTGTACGGGAAAGTCATCACATATGGAAGGTAATAATTGGCAGTGACTTCTATATTGGAGCCTCCAAATAAACCTTATGCCTTTTCTCCATGTTGTGTAGAACCGTTCAACTTCAGATGCAGAAAAGCCCCACAGCTGGCAACCATGTAGCCATGAAAGGCCAGGTACTTGCAGGAGACTTTTTTTTTTTAACCCCATTGAAACAACATTTATCATTTCCTTACCAGTTCCCTTAATCCAATATTTGCAATGTTGACATGAGAACTTAAAATATAGCCTTGAAGGATGTCTGTGACACAGAAAGCCTCCAAGTTTCTTTTACAAAGTCACCTGTTCTCCCACTTTTTAATCAAATGTCTCCCCCTTTTTGTAAAATCAAAAACAGTAACATTATTCTATCATTGGCTATAAGGTTATTGTTTGGAAGTGTTGTTGTACTCTATATGGGCAGAGTCTATGATTGTGTCTAAAATGGTTCAAAATGCAGTAATTGCAATTTTTTTCTCAGTGGGGGACCATGCCCCCAGACCACCCTAGTTGTGCTTCGTGCCTTTGATGCTGGCCCTTCCACTTTTCAGTGCTTGCAGGAGGGAGATCTCCCACTTTTAACATTGGCCAGCCTGGGGGCTTTGGACATACCCCTCTACAGCCAAATGCAGGACATATGTGTGGCTCGTTGCACTACATACATACATACATACATACATACATACATACATACATACATACATACATACATACATACATACATACATTTACAAGATTTGACATGATAGCTGGCAGCCATATAGAGGCATACAGTAGGTTTTAAATAATTTGTAACTAGTATCAGAAAATATGTTCCCAAATTGTGCCATCAGAATATTAACCTCGGTATGAAATCTTTCAACACAGTTACACTATCATGCAGAGCCCAAATGCGTGCCCAAGATGTTCAAATATGTTAACTTTTGTTATGGGAAGATTACCTATAAACAAATCAGGAGGGTTCAAATAACAGTTACCACATTTCGCGTGTCTAGATTTATCTGGATTGAATATAACTTGCAAGGGGGAACTTCGAGCATAAGTTTAGCAGTGTGGACACAGAGGGTACAGTAGGAGCCATCAACACAATACCATTAGCATAGCCTCAGGTGCCTATAGATAAAATAGATAAACACCAAACAGGATTGGGGGAAAGACCCCGCCCTGCTTAACACCATTTATACACCTGAAAGGTTTGGCAAATGGATTACCCTATTTTACCATGACATATTGATTGGCGTACATAGTAAGCAACAATTGAGCTGCAATTCAACATAAACATCTATGTAAAAGGAGCCTAACTTAATTAATCTCACATGCTCAAGGCGATCAAATGCTTTGGTTGCATCTTGGAAAACGATGTGCGCATCTGTGTTGTGAGAATTAATATAATTTATGTATTCAGACAAAACGAATGTGTTTTGGGTTGTTGAGCAGCCAGCATTAAACCTAAACTGCAGATTTGGTGAGTTCAGAATATCGTAATTCTTATTTATAATGACCCAATCAAGTACCATGCCTAAGGTAATAGATCGACTAATTAGAGCAATCCTTCTGTAGCTATCTGAATTACTCAGAGACTTTCTCTTATTTTGGGGGAACAGACTCCAAGATATACGCAGAAAGCTTTCTGGTGCAAAGCAATGCCTCAGCATTGCAGTAAATGATAATGATGAATAAGAGTGAAGTTTCTCTGTAACTTTTTAACCCATTATATAAGCATTAAAGGGTTATCTGCATAGCGGATAAACTTTCCATCATATTTACCAATCTTGAAAATTGAATTGCAGACCAGACACATTCTACTGACACAGATGGGGGCAGATTTGACCTCACTACTGACACAAATTGTGATTCTATCATATTTGTCAATTCATCATTAATTATTTTCCATTGTCATCAAATGAGACCGAGTTATAACTTATAGGCCAATACACATTCATACTTTTTGGCGGAACGATCTGCAATCTCATCGTCATTTGTTACGCAATCAATTACGCACGGTTTTGTATTCGCTTTCCCTTTAATTATTTTAATAGCATCCCAGAAATCTCTACGGTAGGCCTAGTTTGATCGTCAACTTTAGACCCACTAGGGGTGCGGGTAGGGTAAGGGGTTTTCCGCACAAGCGTTATATGCATTTTTATTTGCCGTACATGTATTTATGCATATGTGCTGGAAGCCCTTTTAATTTCCGTACTTCGTGCCGTACCTCCGGGACTGTACCAACTATTATTTGCACAATTTCTTATAATTTCCGTACCTTGTACTAGGGCAACATTTTTAGGCCTACTTGTGGGGCCCTGTTAGGGTTTTAGGATTATTGGATTATTGGCCTTTTTAAAAGGATTATTGGATTATTTGCTCCCAAATAAATGGATTATTGTACTATTGACATTTAATAAAGGATTATAGGATAATGAGATTTTATCTTAAAAAAATAGAAGAAAAAAATAAAAGTCGACTGACAGTCTGAAACTCTGAAATAACAGGCAATAATAATAAAACATGCATGATTATCTGGCTTGTTGGAATTATGGATTATGTGCTCTAAAAAATTTGGATTATTGGATTGCTTCACCTGAAATTTATTGGATTAGGCCTATTGTAAAGCTAAAGATTTAGGATTAGTGTTAGTAATTTTTATGGATTATTTAAGTGAAAATATCTTTGATTATTGGATTTATTGGCACCCCCCTAACAGGGCCCCACTTGTACCATGCAGACTACCATGCAGCTCGCTACTCTCCTCCCCCTTCCCTTCCCCCCCCCCCCCCCCCTTCTGCCTGTTCTGGACCACCAGAGTAAAGTCCGGTGGATATATGTAACGTTAATGACAATGTCAACTCAGGTAGGCCTATGCTTTAACTTCCATAATTTTTTTTATCGCCATATGTGCTCTTTTTTTTTTTTCTTTTGTACAAAAATTAAGTAGACCCTCTATGTCCGAAATCATTTTTTTTTTTTTTTTGGATATGCATATGATAATATGATACCCGTCTCCAATCAAGCCATCTTAATCTTAATCTTAACTTCATTGGTGCGTTCAAAAAATCATGGACCATCTCCTGTCTATTGAAACAGCGATATTATATATTTTCTTTGCCCTCCGTGACAGTGTTTCGCATACCTCAGTTTTACCTGTACTCTCGCTCAAGACTGACAAGAGTCGAGGTACGCACATGTAAATTTGTCATGCGCTCGTGGTTGGGAGCCCGGCTTCAAAGGTCAATCTACCACCCCATACCGTCAGGTGTTTTGATTGGGTGAAGCGCTATCACGTCGTGAGACCAACCAATGAAAAACAGTTTCTCATTGTGGTCTACGGAGTCAGTCTATGTTTTCATGCTCAGGAGATCGAAGTGCAAGCAGACGACTTGCCAGCTATCACCTGCCGTCGACATAGGTGCTCAAGACGGAAGATCATACGACGAACTAGTCGGTGTGCAGATTATTTGATTCCACAATCATCAGTCACAGGACTGATTTGGTGCGCGCGGCCTTTGGGAAGTGTTGGAAATGGCCGAGAATGGCACATTGGTGGCGGAGGGAATGGCATCTGCCGCCGTGGACATGGTGGAAAATATGCTGTCATCGCTACCCGAGAATCCGCTAGAGAAACAAGCAGGGCAGATATGGACCCGGCTACTTCACGGCTACAGTCGTCCTGTGTTTGTTGGTGTTGGGGGATTTATCCTGCATGAGGTACGTGACACGGTGTGACACATCCAGTTTTGCATTCCATATTATCAGCTGAGTTCTTTGATTACACAACTGAACTGCCACAACCGTCACGTCAGGGCCAATAATATTATAGGTACCAATAGTCACTGGGGGTGTATTTTTTGTTTTTGTTTTTGTGTTGGTACGATCAAGAACTGAAGGAGGGTTGAGCTCTACCCTCCTTGCTACCATAGAATCGTGAAGCCCTGCCCAATGAAGTATGAAGTCCATCATTTACCATATGAGGGGCATATGTCCTTGTTACTTACTTGCCTGCAGTTTGAGGGTAGGGGTGGGTGGTCGTACTGGCGGGGGGGTGGGTGGGTGGGGCACACCCATTACTTAGCATTACGGGTAGGCTCCGCAAGAAAGACCCCCCATTTTTGACCACTTGTCGATCACAACCCTCCTCCTCTCCCCCCCCCCCCCATTTTTCAAACCATCCTAAAAGCCATGGATGTTTTTAATATTGTTGCTCCCAAAGACCCCCATAATTAATTGTACTCAAGCTCAATTACGGCTCTTTTTCCCTTATGGGATGTGCACTTCTACACTGGGACTTTGTCAATACCAGCTCCCATAGACCCCCCTATTTTCTTATTGATAAGCTCCCATTGGGTCTGGGTTTCATACCCTGAGTGGAGTATATCCACCCTAAAATATGCTGTTATGTTCTCTGTCATACTTTGAGGAAATTAATGTGCATAGGCATGATAGGTGATGACCCCCACCCCTTAACTTCAAATGGTGTTAAGCATGGCAAGTGACATTGCCCCTTACGTGCTGCCACTGGAATCCCTTTTAATTTCCGCATTTCGTGCCAACCCTTATTTGTATATTTTCTTATTTTTCATTGTGGTCTGCAGAGCCAGTCTATGTTTTCATGCTCAGGAGATCAAAGTGCAAGCAGACAACTTGGCGACTGTCACCTGCCGTCATATCTGCTACGGAAGAAAAATTATTTGTACAAGCATACCAGGGACCCCCCCCCCTCACTCCCTTCCCTTCATAAACAAAACAGACTTCTTGTCACCCACCAAGTAATTTAAGGTAGATCCAATAACTATAGGCAGTGAGCAGTCCATGCGAAAAGTACCGGTCTGTCAGTTTTTACGGATAAAAAATTCCCCGGACCAATAGAAAATGCTAGCAAGTTACATGTGCAATTTCCAGTTCAAATCTCAGTCAAACCAAACACCTAAAAGTTTTCCTGTAATAATTCTTTATAAAAATTGCCATAAATCTGTATCTGAAAATTTGTGGTAGTAGTTTCAATCTTACCAAAAATTATAAGATTAATTTTCTCTGATAACTTGTTCATATGTCAAACCATCTGATAACATCTATAAGCACTCTATAGCCCTTAGAATTTTTATTGACACTTCTATCACTGAATAGAGAACTTCCATCATCTGGAAATACAATGTAACATTCAAAACATCTCTTCTGATACATAGCCTGGGTCATTAACCCTTCCTCTGCTTTTAATTTTTTTGTCCCCTGGCACTGAAGTTGGTATAGGGGACACAGGAATATAGTAGGGATAGAGGATATGGTCTGTCTGCCCATCATGTCTGTCAGTCCAGTCCATTTCGACTTCTCCAAAAATGCTGGGCAGATTCACTTCAAACTTGGTCGGGGTGTAGCTCTGGCAGGTCTCAGCCAAGTTGTTCAGATGGTCATGCTCCAGCGAATTTGGGATTTTATCTTAGTTTTAAATTTTGTGGGGTCAAATTTTAAATAATCTTTTTCTCTAAAATTTTTGGCCTATTGCTTTGAAATTGTATAGGGACACTTCTCGGGACCCCAAGGCCTTAATTTAGTAAACAGGTGCTGCTGCGATTTTTATCTATTTTGTTTACGGATTTCTGGGTTTATTTTGCTATTTTCGATATCTACTCCAAATCCTTTGTTCAGATTATGCTAAAATGTGGTGGAAGTGTTCCGTGTGGAAGGGTCAAAGAAAGCTACAGGTACATAAGGTGGCATAATGTAGATGCTTGATTTTTTTATAAATTTTTCACTCAGTACTTATCGCTTAAGGTAGCACAAACAAAGCTAGGCACTTAGAGGAGTGCTGTCTTCAACCCGCTCTCCTGTTTTGGTTTTTTCTGGAAGGGTCAAACAAAGTTGATCACTAGGTGGCACTGCTGTGTATTCCTGATGTTTAACGATTTTTTTTCAGTTAAGGTACAGTTCATCGGTTAATGCAGCTTTCCTTTTGATTACTATGTAAGTCAATGGGCATTCCAATGTTAATTCACATTTTTCACTTCTTCTCCAAAACTGTCATCCAGATTGACTTCAAACTTGATGGCAATGTACCTTGGGTGGGTTTCTACCAGGTTTGTTCAAATGGTCACGCTCCAGTGATTTGTGGATTTTTATTTTTTTATTTTTTTTGGGGGGGGGGGGGGAGGGGAGGGGGATGGACAAATCTTACAAAATTTTCTTCTCTGAAACCACTCACCCAATTGCTTTTATAATACGGAGGAACATTCCTAGGGACTCCTAGTTTGTTATTTGTTGACCAGGTGATGCTGTAATTTTTATTTTTTATTTTATTTTTTTTTTATGATGTTTTGTGTGTTTTTGTTACATTTTATTACTTGTCACTTCTTCTCCAGATCTGTCTCACAGATTAAGTTGAAACTTTGTGGATATATGTTCCTTGTGAAAGGGTCAAGCAAAGATGTTCACTAGGTATCACTGCTGTGGATTCCTGATTTTTACTATTTTTTTTTTTTCAATCTTTGTACTTATAGGTAAATGCACCTTTTCTATTGCTTACCATGCATTGCCAAGTCAATAGGCATTGTAATGGTAATTCACATTTTGGACTTCTCTGAAGAAACTGTAAGTCAGATTTACTTCAAACTTGGTGACCATGTACCTTGGGTGGGTCTCTACCATGTTTGTTCAAATTGTCAGTCTCCAGTGATTTTTTTATTTTTCTGTGATTTTTTTTTCAAAAATATTTAAAGAAAAGTTCTAATAGTCCTGAAAGTTTAATATGGAAATTTCTTTTAATGCTTATAACTTAAATAATTTTAGTCAGATGTGTGCCAAACATGGTAGGGATGTACCTTTTATAAACATCTTCTTATTTTGTGCAAATGGTGATGCTCCAGTAATGTTTGGACCTTGATCTCATTCCCAAGGTCACAGGACAACTGTCAAGAAATTTAATGTTCACTTGATAACTTAAGATCTGTTTTGAGTTAGGACCTTGATATTGCAAATCTTAATGGTTCTTTATGAAGGTCATGCTTAGACAGTACATGAGTGACCTTGACCTCATTTCTGGGGTCACAGTGCAACATACATGAACTGGGACCTTGATGTTGCACATGTTAGTATTCTTCTGTAAAGGTCAGACTTACTCACTACATGGGTGACCTTGATCCCATCCCAAGTTCACAGAGCTGCAAGTGTGATGAATGTCTAGGTCAGCTGAGCATGGGCTGTACACACAGCCCTCTTGTTAAGATTTTTTATGAAGATTTTTCAGTTTTTCAGACAGATTAAGAAAATAATAGATGATGGATTCTTCTGGGACATAGGTCAACTGTCTTTATTTCAATTTTTTTATCAGGTAGTTAAATGATCAGGGTGTGAACCAACATGCAGTGAAATATAATTGGACGGGTGGGGGTGGGGGGGGGTGAGAGAAGAAGAACTACTGATACATGTGCACTTTAATCTGGTAAACAGGTCATCATAGACCCATATGAGCAGTAATTAGTCAAGCCAGAATTTGACGTCCCAAGTCCTTAACAACTTGTGTCCAGTGTTTAGCGAATATGTTGGATGTTTCAGTGTCATTGCTATCAGCATGTTTAGGTTCAAACTGTACTTGTCACAATTTGATTTTGTGATTGATATTTGATTGCAGGTGGGGTATTTTGGCATTTGTCTCCCAGCATTCCTATTTCAGTTCATCCCATTCATGAACAGGTTCAAAATTCAGCAGGTAAGTTTGAATAGTTATAATTGCTTGCATTACAAAAATCCCATCCCTTTGAATTGAGACCCCTAGACTTTGATTTGGCCTCCTCGTACTGTTAATATGACAGGTTGTAAGGTTTGTGAGGTAGCTAAGCAAGTCCCCCCCCCCCCCCAATAAAATTTATACTGTTCTTATTACTGTTTTGCAACCAGGGTGCTTAAAAGGAAATGTCAGCCTGAAGTTCAGAGCTGTGCTAATATATTGTAATTATTTTAACATAGCTAATGGTAAAAATTTAAGTTTTTGTTACAGTCAGAAAAGAGGTGCTTAGTGAGACAAGGCTCTGAAAAGGTACAATACATCAAATAAAGTCAAAAGCTGAGTAACAATTCTGCTTTGTATAACTATAACTACTCTTAAAAGATGAAGACGAAACAGCAGTGGTAGGGAAGTCTGAAGAAGAAACAACGGTAGAGAACACTGGCCTAGATGGCAGTGCAGTGCAGCACAGTTCAGGGCAAGAAAATTTGTTTTGAAACTACTTGTCTCTAGGACAAGTGACACAAAACTTGCTTGTCCTCCCTCATGGTATCACTTGTGCTAATGAAGCACACCGAAGTTTTGGTGTAAAAAAGCATATATGTTTCAATGGAAGTCATATTGTCAAAAGTTGTGGGTGAGGTTCGTAGAATGGCTGGAAGAAGGGCGACTCTAAACCCGTGTTGTCTCTACAGGTTTCTAAGCTCGACTGTTTAATTTACAAAGATATATACATAGATACATTCATGTAGGCAATTAGCCGTGTGGTACACATAGACTACATTGACCGCGACGGGTTTATGGGCCCATAAGCTGGACCATCCTGTGATAGTCTGCCTGGAGAGTCTGTGGGAAAGCGAAGTTCGTGTCAAAGCATTAACCCTTAGAGTTCAGTCTTGACACATATCATACAGTGAGTTTATGTGTCTATTAAATGCTAACAAAATTTGAAACTTAACAGATCATGAATTTTGCCAATAAAATTACTTTCCCATGGGAAAGTGAAATTTGAAAGTCACTTGTCCTGGATAATAGGAATTTTAACACGCTGACAATTTCTGTCGTAGATATGTTTTATGGCATCCAAACTTGATCCCATCCTTATCTATCAGTGGATCTTCTGCAGCAGTTTAAGTTTTAATCCCAGAACTAAAATGGTTCTGTATTTGCTGTGGGACATTTTGTGTCCTTGTTTGCAGATTACCTTAGTCCTCGCCATTTGAGCAGAGACTATTTGGGTATGGTTTCTGGTCAGTTAGATGCACTGCATCATGTCAACTCTCATACATGTATGTATGTAGTGCACAGAGCCACACGTATGTCCTTGGCTGTAAAGGGATATGTCTGAAGCCCCCAGGCTGGCCAAAGTTAAAAGTGGGAGATCTCCCTCCTGTAAGCACTGCAAAGTGGGAGGGCCAGCACCAAAGGCACGAAGCACAAGTAGGGTGGTCTAGGGGCATGGTCTCCCCCCCCCCCCCCCCAAAAAAAAATTGCACCTTCAATTCCTGCATTTTGAACCATTTTAGGCAACATCATAGACTGTGCCCATATAGAATACAACAACACTTCAAAACAGTAACTTTATAGCCACTGATTGAATAATAATACTATTTTCAATTTTGCGAAAAAGGAGACACATTTGATTACAAAGTGGGAGAGCAGGAGCTCTGTGTCACAGACATCCTTCAAGGCTGTATTCCAAGTTCTCGTGTCAACATTGCAAATATTGTATTAAGGGAACTGGCATGGAAATGATAAATGTTGATTCATTGGGTCTCCTGCAAGTACCTGGCCTTTCATGTTTACATGGTGCTCACACTGGGGCAGTTTAGAATTTTTGTAGGGGCTTGTCAGTGTTTCCATTAGGATTTTTTCAGGGAGTCACAAGAAAGAAAATTCAGGAGAGAAGACTAGATTTTCACCAAATTTACATTTAAATAAACAAAACTTGTGACCCTTTTGAATTTTCTGAGAGGGTATTCCAAGTTTTGAAAGGGTAATACACAGTGTACCCCCATATAGGGGTTAACAGTAACCCTGCTTTTGTTGTAATTGTGTGCTTCAGTTTTCCAGACAGACAGTTACAACTTGTCAGGCCTGTTTGCCTAACATCACAGAAAATTCTCTTCTCCAAAATGGAAATTAGTGGAAAAAATCCAAATATCTCTTGGAAATTTTTGTGCAGATTTAATTATTGATCGGCACCTCATGATTTTAACCGTGCCTTATACATGTAAATATCTGGGGCTGAGTCAAGAACTTTCTTCGTCACACTGTACCCAGAGTGAGTGGAATGAACAAGACTATTCAGCATGCAAGTTCATTCTGATACATTCGTGTACATACCTGTGCACGCACATACACACAAACTCACATATTTTTTTGCACATTTTATGTTAGAGATCCATGATAGAACAAAGTTGTCACCACTTGGACCATGACACAGCTTCATGTACATAAATTGTGTGTTTCAGGACAAACCTGAGACTTTTATAGCACAATGGGAGTGCTTTAAGGCAATTCTAGTTAATCAGTGGTTTTACCAGGTATGTCCCTTATAGTTTATTACTGGCTTCAGCTTTAATGCTGCTTTGCTTGTGTTGCTTCTTCCACCTAGGAGAAACCAGAGACCACATTAAGCCAGTGGCAGTGCTTGAAGATGGTTTTGATCAGCCAGCTGACATTCCAGGTAAACTACATGTATGTGGATCGTTAATTTAACCAATGCAGAGAAAAACGCTGGATGCACCTTGCACACTAATTTCTGGATATTTGCTACTTAGCCCTTTTCCCCTTGACTTAAGACTGAGTCAACAGCTTTCATTGTCATGAGTTGGGCACAACCCATGACAAAGAAAGTTGTTGACCTGGGGCATATGATCTTGATAGGTCCCATCCAGAATTCTTAGTC
Organism: Hermodice carunculata; assembly: GCA_964020975.1. Classification (NCBI taxonomy): domain Eukaryota; kingdom Metazoa; phylum Annelida; class Polychaeta; order Eunicida; family Amphinomidae; genus Hermodice; species Hermodice carunculata. The sequence goes on from OZ026627.1 coordinate 23,390,761, forward strand.
ATTTTTTTCTTTTAGTACTGTTGAAAAATTAGTTGAAAATGCTGAAGCAGGCGACATTTAACACACGGGCCGGTTTTGGCCAGTTGAAGTAGGAAAAGGGTTAATGTAGGCCTACATGTACCTGGCTCATTCCCAGGCAGTGATTCTTGACATTCATTAAAACTTGTGATCTTAGAGCATCTTGAAGATAACAGTGTAAAATATGTATACATTCACGTGATTTCCTTTTCATTGTCTGTTCTGTTATTCATGTATAGTTTATGGGCTTTGATGTACATATCTTGCTTTCGTCATTCATGGGGGCTAATAAAGGTATTTTATTATTTACATTGATTATGCCCTTTGCACAACATCCACCTTCCACTCCACTTTCAAGACTGACCCTTTCCCGGCAGATATCTTCCGTGTCATTTACCCACCTGGTGACTGTTTGCAGACTGAGGCTTTTGTAGACCCTCTTTTGGTGACCAACTTTTTAGGTCACCATGGCTCAAACATGATGGAATTTGACACTTGTCAAGGTTTATTGGTTTTCTCCGAAAGTTAATACCAAATTCCAACAGACATACCACATATGGCCACTTGGAATATAGGGGTCACTATAAAAGTATTAATTATGAACATTTTACGCTGCATAGATTTTGAGTTGGCCGGTATTTCTTTTAGGACTGATAAGTTAAGAAAATTGGCATCAACTTCGATATTGGTTGCACCATCTATGATATTATGTAATATGTGGGTCAAATTGTAAAAATTGTATGACCACTTCTGCATCCTTAATTTTTCATGGATCTTCATGAAATTTATTGGCCTTGTGAAGGAGGTCAAAAAGTCACTTATGTGTAATACTACTGGCACCACCGTACTTTGTCAGAAGTTATGAGTTGACATGTCTTGAAATTTAAAAAATAATTGAATTGGACATGCCAAATTTACAGGATCTGTAAATCATGTCTGGATCCTAATATAATATCAGTGAACTTGACTTATATTTTTCATAGGTCACCAGGCCCATAGAGTTGAAAGAGATGATTTTATAATGGCAAGGTGTAGCTTGGTCATCAATGGCAAAGAGATTTGAGCCTCCAGATCAAAATTGCACTTGAGTGCATTGTATATAAAACTCCAAAGGTCATAGGACCACTTCAGTCTGTGCAGCCAGGGTCAGCTGAGCACAGAACTGTCACAGTGCACTTGATAACCATGCTGAACTCATCAGCTGTTTTTCTCTGTCTCTGGCAGCCTTCACTATTGCCCAAGATTGAGGGCTGCTGTGACCACCCATGTCACGGTGCTAATTTACAGATGCTGAAATTGTTATCTTTTCACACAAATGAACTCTCTAGCTTCTCTTGAATCAGCCAGATTCTCTCCTCCCTGCTGTGGTACCATGCTGGTATCAGTAAAAACATTCAACAGGCTTCCAGAGGAGAAAAATTTACCTTGAAATTAAAAGTCCGAATTGCATATTAAAAAAAAAAAAAATGCTGTCAAAATTTTGCAAGAGGTGTTCATCATGTGATGTACTGTTAAATGTCAGCTGGTCAACCATTTGAAGTCATTGAGTTCCTTTCGTCTGGTAGAAGGGGCAGTATTAACTATAAGGGGACACAGAATGTTTAGTTAGATGTAGCCCCTTCCGTCCAGTACCGGGTGGTCTTGTGCAACTTATGCAAAAGGGAGCACCATATACATGTACGTACCTGTGTTTTTGCAGATGCCATTTCTTCTGAGTAGTGTCCTTATGATAGACTATTTCAACATTGGCTTGGAGTGGGACCAACTGCCAAGATGGTGAGTAACAACATTTTAAAGTCTTTCCACAAGACCCATCACATAGATAGATGTCAGTTTCATTTTCAGGGAAGCCCAGCAGCTCTGTCAGGGCACCAGTCCTTCACAGACAATTATTACACACAGCGGTGGTTCTGTCTTGGCCTGCAGATCCCTGGAGAGAGCCTTCTCTTTTTGTCCCCTGCCACCCCCACCCCCCGCCACCAAAGGTGGCATAGGGGGACATAGAATTAGTAGGGATAGGGGCCGGGTCCGTCCAGCTGGAATCTCTTTGCTGTCATTGTTGGGTTTGATATCAGGCATGTGAAAAATGCACATTTTTGCGTATTTATGCATTTTTTATTTTTCTGAAAAAAGTATGTTTAAATATCTTTCATGCTGTTCAAATCTAGAATGTTTCTGGTGTGTAGAAAATGCATGCAAGTTACATTTAAAAGGAGAACTTTGAAATATCCACCAGATGACTAATAGGCAAAAAATATCTTTTACATAGGTTTATAAATATGCCCTCCCTCCTACATGAGGAGGGGCATATAGTAATCGCTTTTTCCATGCATCCTCTTTTAGTGTCCAGGCTATGAGTTGCTTATCCTTCAATTTAGATTAGTGAAACTTTACACACAGGTGTATCTGGACATAAGGGTGTATCATGTACCAAAAGTAGGTCACTAGGTCCAGTATCTGGGTCATAGTGACATATGCTTGTAAAATTGTGTCCAGGCTGTAATTCCTTTAATATACATGTATTAATTTAGATAAATTTAATGAAACTTTACACACAGGTGCATCTATAGATGAGGGTGTGTCATGTACCAAGAGTAGGTCACAGTGACATATCCTTGTAAAATCTTGTCTGGGCTATAATTCTGTTACTATTTAAATTAGTTTCATCAGACTTGACACACACGTTTCTTGACCTAAAGGTGTATCATGAAACAAAAAGTTACTAGGTCACATATCTGGTCTCCCTATTCATGAGCGGACTATAACTTATTTGACCTTTAGCTTAGATTAATGAAACTTTACACAAAGGTGCATCTAGACATAAGGGTGTGTCATGTACCAAAAGCAGGTCACTAGTCAAGTATCTAGGTCACAATGACATATTCTTGTAAAATTGTGTCCCAGCTATAATTCCTTTACTATTTAACTTAGTAACATGAAACTTTACACACACATATATCTTGACCTGAAGGTGTGTCATGAAACAAAAATCAGTCACTAGGTCAAGTATCTGGGTCGCAGTGTTACATTCATGTAAAACTACATAACACTTCATGCCTGGTCCTTTGACGTAGAATCATGAAACTTTACACACCTGTGTATCTGGACACAAGAGTATGTCGTGCATAAAAGTAGGTAACTAGGTCAAGTATCTGGGTCATTATGATTGCCTATTTTTATTGAATACAGTCATTTCAAAATGATACCTGTGATTAATTAAGTTATAAATATGGCAAGGGGGCATGCATCCAGCAATCTCTGATTACCTTTTAATTTTATTTATTAGTATTTCTGCTGTTTCAGAACTGATAATCTGTATTTTCTGTTAATACAGACAGGTCTACCATTTCACCGTTCAGGTCCAGAATTTCGGCAAGAATCCGAGAATCCATTCTTGTAAAGATTCTTGTAAGCTTGTCTTTCTTGACTAATTGACCAAAACCCAAGTAGATTCTCGTAAAATTTTGCTAAATTCTGTCCCTGCTGTTACATTTGTGAAGCCTTTTCACATGCTTCCTTATCCCTTCAGGTGTTAACTTATAGACTGAGGCAGCAGCTTTCTTGGTGCGCTTTGGGCACAGTGTGCTCAAGGTGATAAAGAAAACTGCTGACTTAGCGTATTAACCATCTTAGGAAGTGCCAGATGCTGACAGACATGCTGGTTCTTGAATGAGAGGCCTTTGCATAAGGCGTAGTCATTACAGTTTTTCAGATAAGTGTGAGTCAGTGCCCGTTGTGTCAGGATTGTCACTAAAAGTGTTAACATGTCTTGTTGAGTGAAAAGTGGTTGTCTCTTTGTCAGGTACATCATCGCACTCAAGCTGTACCTGTGTCTGGTGGTTGAGGACACCTGGCATTACTTCTTGCATCGCATCATGCATCACAGGCGGCTCTACAAGTTCGTCCACAAAATACACCACAACCACCAGGTAAACCAACACTCTTGCACACCTGTACTATCATTTGTGGGAATATAGCAAAATAATATTTTGACTTTGGCAAAGTTTAAGCCACCAGGTAATGAATTTTATTAATTCGGTTGTGTGAAGTGAACCATTATTTTGCAAAACTTGTAATAACCAGTCATATTATCAGGTATGATATGAGATACTGTAGTTCTAGAAATTTTTGCATGTGTTTAATTTCCCGCAAACTCAATTTTTCTTAAATTACAGAATTTTCGCACATTTTGATTTCACGCAATCCAATGCCATACAATGTAGTGAAATTAAGTGCAACTTGTTTTGCAAATTTTGTGCTGTGGGTGTTAGCGTGAACAGCGCTAAATTAGATGAAGTGCGAAAATGTCTAGAACTACAGTAGTTCTTTAATTCATAGAAAGGCCCCACACACATGTACAGGCAACAGTCATATGGCTGAGCGGTAAGACGCTTGCCTTTCACCTCTGCGACCCGGGTTCGATTCTCGTCCTGGGCAGCATGTGGAAAAAGTTCCTACCACTTTAACCGTGCACGGTGATTTTCTCCGAGTTCTTCGGTTTCCTCCACTAGGCAAGGTAGGAAGTATACGCCAACATCTGTGCCATGGAGAGTGACTCGATAAGTCAAGGCTTGACTTCTTTCACAATCCATGTAAAACAAATGTGTATATACTTTTATACATATGAGTATCTGTATACAAATGTATACAGACAGTTGGGCATACCCTGCGAGTCAGATGTGTGGGTACCTGTCATACTCAGTACATGTACAGATAATTGGGCAGACCCTTTGAGTTCATGACATGCACAGATACCTGTCATACTCCGTATCATGCTTTGAACAGTTCCAGCCACGTTGTAGTTGAACGGGATGTACCCTGTTGCATTGGCCCAAAACATTCTCTTCATATGCAGTCATATTTCTATGCATGTGTGGGGAGCAAAATGTGTTGACTATGATATTCCATGCATTTTGTCCGTACAGGGCAAAGGGACATTCCCAGAGCCACCTGATCACCCGTTCTGTCTTGGAGTCAAGAATACCCCTTTAAAATGATAATCAGAAAACCTTTGGCCAAATCTTCAGCACACATTTACTCCTTTATTCCTGACCACCCCTATTTTTATTTTCATTTTCATTTTATTCTTTGCTAGATCCATCCTGTAGCTCCATACTGTAACTATTCTACATCACAAATTTTGCAAAAAAAAAAAAAAAATTGGAAGTAAATATGTATTTGGTATCTTGGGTAGTTGTTTGAGCATCACAGGTTTAATGCCAAGCATGCAGACTTACTTAGACTAGTTTTATTGAATTGAACATATGCTGTGTTATATGCTGAAACTTACTGTTGGTACATTAGACTACTAACAAGACTGCACAGGGCTTGCCTTGTGCTACCTTTAATTTGCTCTAGTGGCGATTGGCATACATAAAATTTGATTCAATGAAATTGTATACCGGACCATGCACAAAATAATTTCAATGATTTATTGTTCTTTGGTATAATGGAACAAATGAACCCCTGGGCTTTGGAGCATGGAAAAAGAGTGAGCCTTCGGGATGAACTGTCAATCCGAGGTGAAGCATTGAGTTGACAGTTCATCCCTGAGGTTCACAAATCTTCCTGTTCAGTCCATCCCTGAGGTTCACAATCTTCCTGTTGTGCACAGCAAGGGGAGTCACGTGTATACTGTTTCAACACTAGTTTGAATTCATGCCTGTTGTTACCAGCAGGTCCAACACAATTGTTTTGGCTCACTCAGTCTTCTGTAGTTCACATCCATGAGACACCTAGTGAGTAAAGATGAAAACAGCTGTCCACATGTTGTTTTGTGCCTGGCCCACCAGAGGGCATGTTTGAGAAGATGATTAGTAGCCCGTGCAGCAGATCCAGCAAATAGGGCAGTGTACAAGGGCACTAAGCTGGCCAAGATAGGCCTCGAAAGAAAGAACAGTGAAACACCTTTCAAAGTAGTAATCTATTGGTACCCTGTTATAATTTTTTGTCCTGAAAGGAAAAAGTATTTATGGTGAACTAAACTCAGTTCTACAGAAAATGAAACTTGGTAACCTCCAGGCAACTGAACAACTGGCCTGAACAATTGGTTACCACTTGTTTCAAGCCCTTGATATGATGAATGATAATATTTTAGCCTGTTAAGTGAGCATGGGGTCAGGTCACAGTATTCTGTGGGATAGCAAGGTGAGATCAATACCCAGTGCTGCAATTGCTTCGGCGTTGTTTGTACTCAGATTAGTCTGTGTTAATTACCTCTGACTATCATATCAGAGGAAATAATTACCAGACAGGCTCCATATACACCTATATTTTTTCCATTTCATATATTTTACTATATTACTGACTGAGTATGTAATTGTGTCAATGACTCTAAAGAGCATGTGCTGTTTAGTTTTTGACACAATTCGGCTCCACACTAAAATATGTTGAATCTTCTCACTTGAGTCATTGCCCATTCAAAACATGGACTTCAATGCTTAAATCATTCCATACCAGTCCCTGATTTTTCCATATATTTACCTAGATTCAAGATGACAATTGCATATTTAAATTCTTCATGAAAAGAGGTTTTGTTTAAGTACCAACGTGCCTATAGTCTTATGTGAGTGGTTCTGGCCCTGCCTGGCAAATCATGCTGCAGCTGCAGCATGTCTTGCTAGGCAATGCCAGAACCACTGACCAAGGCCTGTGACCATTGTATGGAATGAGTTAATTTTGCTAATGCACAAGCGGACCAAACAGTATAAATGAAGAAACAGGGGAGATGTTTATTTTATTATGTTCAATGTTGCAGGCCCCCTTTGGAATGGCAGCAGAGTATGCTCATCCTGCAGAAACTGCCGGTGAGTACATCTGCTGCAGGTCCACCTCCTCTTGTCCTAGTTAACTATCCAAAGGCTCAGTTATGTCTTTGTGTTGATAAAATACCAGCGTCTGGTGAAAATCTGAACAAATATTTACAGCTGAATTAGGCCTTGCAGCTTAAACTGTGAGTTGCTCTGATATCAGGATGTGTACATATATCCTAAATTCTCTAATTGAAGCCACAGCTTGTATTTGAATATATTTTATTTTTTTCCACATTGGAGATGAAGAAGTCAGGGTGTGTCTTTCCCTGCCCCGTGGCATGAGGAGCTATTATGGTAGCTTCATGAGTAGACATACCAAAAACATATAACATCATAAGATCAAGTAATATTATTGAAAGGTTGCATTTTTAACAAACATTTGTTTTTACCAATTGTATAAAAACCCACCGGTACTTTCGGACCTGTATCCACTATCTGGGCAACCTTCTCCACTCAGCTCCAACTTTGACTCAGTGGGGGCTCTTGGCTGCTGTGCTTATAGTGCTGCCACCAAATTCATAGCCTGTGGCTGACTTCAGTGTCTGATACAACTAATATTTCTATGACAACAAGTGGTAATTTTAAGGACTTGTACTTACATTTTTAGGTAATGGTCACACTGGAAAAGTCCCATTACATATTTTACATTACATACATTGGGCAAATTAACCTTCCATTAACACTTATCACACATATATTTTGGATACTACCTCTTCAGAATATCCAATCGGCACTAAGCCACAGACTTGGCTGTCATTTTGAAAATAGTGGATTCTGCACCCGATGGTTTGTAAATGAGGATTGTATTGGTACGATCTAGGGGGGTTTATACTGTATAAAACCAACAGTATATGTTTTGCAAGTATTTCAGAGCATCAATATTAAAACTTTTTAGCTCTGCTGACCACAGATCGCAGAACTTATGCAATCACTCATGTCTGTCCGTCTGTAAACTTTTTGTTTGTGAGTGTGACACAGTCCACGGTTTTCAAAATAACCCCATGCAACTTTCAGCACTTACCAAGTGTATGAAAATCTGTGTTGAAGTCAATATTGGTGGCACCATCTATAGCACTATGTAATATACGGTCCAAAATATGGAACACTTGTGACCAGTCCGGCATCCTTAATTTTAGCTAAGCTGACTTGCTAGTCAGGCTAAGCTTTTAGGAGGCTCAGTCGTCCATAGTGTGCCTGTTCACAATTACATTTCTGACTTCTCCAAAACCAATGGCCAGATTCATTTCAAACTTCTTGGCAATGTACCTTAGGTGGGTATCTACCAAGTTTGTTCAAATGGTCACGTTCCAGTAATTTTTAGCTCAGGTGACTGACAAGTCAGCTGAGCTTATGTGTTGATTAGACGTCTGTCCCTCCATCCTTCCGTCATCCGTCTGTCATTCATCGGCATCCACAATTCACAATTTCAACTTCTTCTCCGAAACCACAGGCCAGAATCACCTCAAACTTGGTGGCAATGTACCTTGGGTGAGTCTCTACTAAGTTTGTTCAATTGGTGACACTCCAGTCATTTCTGAATTTTTTTTTTTCTTTTTTTGGGCAAATCTTAAAAAAACTTCTCTGTAACTGCTCCCCCAATTTGTTCAATTGGTGACACTCCAGTCATTTCTGAATTTTTTTTTCTTTTTTGGGGCAAATCTTAAAAAAAACTTCTCTGAAACTGCTCCCCCAATTGCTTTGATGTCACACAGGAACACTTCTAGGGACTCCAAGTTCTTAATTTGTTCACCATGTGGCCCTGCAAATATTCTTATAATTTAAAAAAAAAAAATTTGTGTTTTGATATTTTTGACTTCTCCAGAATGGTCACTCAGATTAAGCTGAAACTTTGTATATACGTTCCTTGTGGAGCGGTCAAAAAAGTTGTTTAGCAGGTGACACTGGTGTGGATTCCTGATTTTCAACCCTCTTGTTTATAAATTTTTGGCAAAATCTTTAATAATCTTGTGCAAAACCACCAAGCAAATTGCCTAGGGGTACTTCTTGGAACCCCTAGATCTTAATTAGTTTACCCTGTGGCATTGTGAATTCTCTCTGGGTTTTTTTTTGTTTTTTGTTTTTTTTATAAATTTTTATGAGTTAAAGCTATTTTCAATTTCTTTTCAAAACCATCATTTAGATTTTACTGAAATGCAATGGAAATGTAGTGTGTGGAAGAGTTGAACAAACTTATTGGCTAGGTGAAGATATTCTGTATCTTAAATTTTTACCATTTTCTTTTTTTTTTTATTTTGGTACTTATCAGTTAACCCTTTCCTCCTGAAACCAGCTGGTGGTCAAATGTTGTCTGTTTCTGTGTTTTCAACTAATTTCAACGATCATAAAAAAGCAATTTTGACTGAGAATTGTAGATGAGCCCTATCAAGGTCACATGCCCCAGGTCAACAACTTTCCTTGGCATGAGTTGGGCATTTAGTTTTGCAGTTATATCCTTCAAAATGTCACAATAAAGAGACAGTTGCACATGCTTGCAGTTAAATAAACATGATTGTCAATGGCGGCCAGAACCTAGAGAAGCTGCTGAAGATTGACTTGCATTGCACGCAGCTCCAATCGACAGCGGTGGCAAATGATGTTAAAATACATGTCAGGTGTACCTGACAACAGCGTGCCAGGGGTGTGCTGTTTATTGGTATGCTCACATCAATAAGAAATATTAAGATGTATTTCGGTGATGGGGCCAAACTGATTGTCTTTACAATTTTTGTTCATTAATGAAGGATAATGTATGATACGCTGGGAGATTTTATTGTTTGTCTCAATTGTTTGCCTGCATGCGAAGTTAGTACATGATGTTTCAACCTTTTATGTTAGAGTTGACAATTTTAGGCATTGGGTGTTTAACATCCGTTTTGTCTTTTTGTTCAGTTTTGCATATGGCTTCAAATGTACATTACCAGATACTCAGCAAGTGCTGATTCTATAGGGCTAAGCCCGTGTTAACAGATTTTTCAATGTGGATGCCTGTCAGGTAATGCATGCATTCCTATTGATTACTATGTAACTCAGTGAGAACTCAATGAGAATTGCAATGGAAGTGCACTGTCTGCGCATGTAAAGGTCAGCTGAGCACAGAACTGTTACAGTCTTTGTGTTGATATTTTTTTTAATTTGGTTACTTGTTGTTTTATACATTCATTCCTACTGATTATATTGCAAGTTCCAGGGGATTGCAGGGTAATTGATATTTTTTACTATTTAACATCTCTAAACTGTCAGCCAGGTTCTGGTCACTTCAAATGTGGCAAAAATGCAATTTTTGTTGGGCACCTTCCAGTGAGTGTTGAATTTTTGATTGATTTGTTTATGTACTGTAAATTGCTTTGATTTTGCTGCATTTCTATTTTTGCTTATTTCACTGGTGACACAAAAGTGGGAAAATAAAATACAATGAAATAGTATTTTAACATGGATTTGATTGGAATTATGTTCAAAGTAGTGAAATTAAAAATTCAGTGAAATGCAAAATCCGAGAAAATTTGTAAATGCATAAATAGTTGGGAAATTCTGGAAAAAAAAAAAAATTAAAACTGTATGGTTAGTTTCTTCGAAATGGCACATAGACATTTCTGGGTACCCCTAGACCAAAGTGGGACTTCTCATGGGTTGAATGTCAAGGTGTGTGAGGACAGGCTGTTCACGCAGCCTTCTTGTTAACCATTAAAATGGACCTGTCCAGTGGATCCATATGTACCTTTTCCATTTTCCACTGAAGACCAATGTTTTTATGTAAAACAACTTTTTACCATTAACAAAGAAACAACCCAGAATGACAGACGTTTCTGTCTTGTGTTTTGCAGTGTTGGGCATGGGCGTATTCTGGGGAGTGATCCTCTTTGGCTCACACATTATCATCATCTGGGGCTGGATTGTACTGAAGATGTTGGAAACGATAGAGGTGCACAGTGGCTATGACATTCCATACGTAAACCCCCTGCATCTCTTGCCTTTCTATGGAGGTAGGTCTGCAGTGTTGTATGTGTATTTTGTATAGGAAATATTTACCATTCTGTTGGAAACACTAAAGCCAGTACAGTGGTCTTGGTTACGGTATAGATGTACCTTGGGTGGGTCTCTACCAAGTTTTAAATTATTCAAGTGATCATATTGCAGGAGTTTTGGATCTTTTATACACTTTTTTGTTCATATTTTGACCAAATCCTAAAAATTATTCTCTGAAACCACCAAGCCAATAGGAGGCATTCATATTTAACTGTGATCCTGCTCACTTCCTGTCTTGCCGGGCAACAGACTGATGCTTTCACCATGATCAGGGCAGATTTGTATTATATACTATATAAACATTCATAAATAACACCTTTTCAACCAAAAGAGAGCCCATTTCTAATTATATTTTATGCATCTTTTATGTTTCAAATATATGTTAATACATTTTCTTAAGATTATTGTATGTTTGTGGTGTTCATTTTGTTGAAAAAGTACTTTTGACCATGCTAAATACATGGATCTGCCCTGATGCAGGTGGCTCCCTCTTTTGCTCAATAGGTGTTAGAGTAGGACCGCATTTAGATATGAATACATCCTATTGCTTTCAAATTGCATAGGGATACTTCTGGGGACCCCCAGACCATAATTGGTTCAAGAGGACACAAATTTTTGTGTCTTAAAGCTACATTGACTTCATATTGTCCTGAAACTTTGTGGAAATATAGCATGTGGAAGAAGTACATGTAAACACAAGTGGTCACTCGGTGGTGATACTTTGGAGTCCTTTTTCAATTTGGGTATCTGTCAACTGATTACTATAATGCAAGTCAATGCCCAGGGATTGCAATGGAAATTCACACTTTTTACTTCTCCAAAATCATCTACCATATTCACTCTCAAATTGGTGGTGATGTACATGAATATTGTGGAATATGTATGGCTGTGACATAGTAGGTCATCTTGCTTGTAAAGTTGAGAGGAATATTATTTGATCTTGGTAGGGCACAGCTTAAACATCACTTGAACTTTGCATTTCCAATGAAACAATAACCACCAGACTGAGTTTATTTGACCTGTTTGTTTTGTTTCTAGTCTTTCTATTATTGTAATATAGTACAAGTCTGCCAAGCACTAGGCCCATGGGCCTCTTGGTTTGGAACATCATGAAGGGCATTTATTAACTTAAGTAAGTTCTGTACGTATCTGTACTGGGAGTCTAGGTTATTATACCTATCAGGTACATCACAATTTTGTGAGGATTATCTTCCAGTTTTGGACACAGAGAGCAGTAGTCTATATATCAAAATCAGTTTTTGATCTTGTAACCAATCAAGGTTAAGTGTCAGTCCAACATGTACCTGTACATATTTCACTCAACAGGAGCCAGATTCCATGACTTTCACCACCAGAATTTTGTTGGCAACTACTCTTCAACCTTCACCTGGTGGGACAAGCTATTTGGGACAGATGCCCAGTACAAGGAGTTTTGTGCCAAACAGAAAGAGAAGAAAGTACTATAAAGTACCAACTTCCAAGGACACTAACACCTTTGTCCGCATATATTGTAATTTAACCTAGAGCTGTGCTTATGATTTATGGCTAATGTTAAATAGACTTGCAGGATTGTGACATAGATGTGCACAAGATAAGCACTTAAAACTGTTCAGCAATATTACATAACATACACTGTATGTTTGAATGATAAAGGTGATGCCTGGGTGTGAAATTAATGCAAACTTAATCCATTCATATTTAGTAATCCAGTTTATTGTTGATTTGCAAGCCTGGTAATTTGTTTTCAATTAAGTATGTGTGGTTCTTTATGGATTATTATGCGTGTATATATATATATATATATATATATATATATATATATATATATATATATATATATATATCCAATTAAGACCATCTCATAAAGACACCATGTTTATATTAAGACCACAAATTTACAGAAACTTTTTTGTTTATCCTTCAATTATATCACCCATTAAGACCACATTTTTTCAGTCCCTCAGGTGGTCTTAATAGGGAGATTCAAGTGTATATACACATACACACTGATCATGGTCCTGGGATAAAGACAAATCAAAAGGTGTATAGAACAGGCTGATATCACTTTAGGGTAACATGAAGAATATGTTACAGTTTATGCACAAAAAAAAGTTGTGTGTAAGGCATACAAGGCAAGAGGACTCGGCAAAAAATGATGCATGTTATTTCATTACAGTGAAACCTGTTTTGGGAGACCACCCCAAGGGCAAACTAAAAAGTGGTCACATAAGGCAGGTGGTCTGTCAATGGAGGTGCAGTAACATGGGAAAGATTCAAAAGGGACTTTGGAAATATGGTCTTAAAAGGCAGGTGGTCTTTCATTACAGTTGTCTCTCAAAACAGGTTTCACTGTATTATGTATATTAGTTTTAAGAAAATGCGTACATGTATGTGTACAATCATAGTCTTGATTCTTTGTGCACAAATTGAAGACCAAGCTTGTATTTAGCCCATAATTTGACCAGCTGCTTTTCTGCGATGTGTACTTTGGCAGTGAAGTACATGTATGTTTTCAATCATGATCCTTGTCCAGTATACCATATGTCTTTCAATATGACCAACAGGGTTATAAATGCATGCGTTTGTTCCAGTTTACATGGAACATATATTTTTAGAGTCAGGCTGAAGCATGTAGCAAATATTGTGCTTTTTTATGCTTCATGATTTTTTATGTCAAATTTGGTTGTTTTAAATTTACATTAACCATTATGTTTTCCTATTGATCTGTCTTGGCTCTGTAATATTATGAAATATATCTTGTGAAATGTAATTATGCCCCCCTCCCCCCCCCCCACCGGGGGAGGGGCATAGAATTATCGCTTAAAATTTTCCGTCCATCAGTCCATCCACTTTTTGTGTCCGGGCTACAATTCACTTGTCCTTCAACTTAGATTAATGAAACTTTGCAGACAGGTGTATCTACACATAAGGATGTGTCATGTACCAAATTTAGGTCACTAGGTCAAGTTTCTGGGTCACAATGGCATGTTCTTGTAAAATTGTGTCTGGGCTATAAGTCCTTTGCTATGTAACTTCCGTAAATGAAGCTTTACACACAGATGTATCTATACATAAGGGTGTGTACCAAAAGTAGGTCACTAGGTCAAGTATCTGGGTAACAGTGACACATCCCTATAAAATAGTGTGCGGGCTATAATTCCTTTACTATTTGATTTAGTTTCATGAAACTTCACACACACATATATGTTGACCTAAAGGTGTGTCATGAAGCAAACATAGGTCACTAGGTCAAATATCTGGGACATGGTGATACAATGATATAAAACTATATTACACTGGATGTCGAGGCTCTAGTTCTGTTGTCCTTCAAGTTAAATTTATGAAGCGTAACACACAGGTGCACCTAGACATAAAGGTGTGTCATGAACCAAAAGTAGGTTGCTAGGTCAAGTATCCAGGTCACAGTGACATATTGTAAAATCATGCCCAAGTTATAATTACTTTTAAAATTACTGATAACTTAGTTTTATGAAACTTGATGTACACATATATCTTGACCTGAAGGTGTATCATGAAACAAAAGTAGGTCACCAGATCAAGTATCTGGGTCCCTGCTGTTTGTGTCCAGGCTCTAATTTATTTGTCCTTGAACTTAGATTAATGAAACTTTACTCACAGGTGCATCTGGACATAAGGGTGTGTCATGTGGCAAAGGTAGGTCACTAGGTCAAGTATCTGGGACACAGTGACATATTCTTGTAAAATCATGTCTGAGCTGTTATTCCTTTACTATGTTACTTCGATTAATGAAACTTTACACACAGATGCCTCCATACATAAGAGTGTGTCACGTTCCAAAAATATGTCACTAGGTCAAGTATCTAGGTCACAGTGACATATTCTTGTAAAATCATATCCTGGCTATAATTCCTTTACCATTTCACTTTTCATGAAACTTCACACACACATATATATCTTGACCTAAAAGTGCATTATGAAAAAAGTAGGTCACTAGGTCAAGATGATATATTTATATAATATTACGGTGCACTTCATGCCTGGGCTGTAATTCTGTTGTTCTTTGATTTAGAATCATGAGACTTAACACACATGTGTATCAGGACACGAGTGTGTCATGCATGAAAGTAGGTCATTACGTCAAGTATCTGGGTCACACTGGTAGCCTATTTTTGATTGACTACATTCATTCCAAATTGAGACGTGATTAGCAAGGTTATGAATGAGGCAAGGGGGGCATGGATCCAGCAATCTCTGATTGCTATTTAATTCCTTTTGTGTAGGTAACAAATTTATATCTGCTTTCCAGCCACTGGACTGTACAATAAATGCAACAGGGGTATATATACAGAAAAAGTTTTGTGTTGTTTTTTACCTGATTCAGTTTGTTGGAGTTAATCTTGTGTGTTGTAGCTAATGGTGTTGCAGGCTGCATGTCTTGGGTTGAGATCTTCAGTCACTCTACTTTCTCCACTAACCGCAATCTCTCGTGAAAGAAAAATAGCTACTCACTCTCAGCCATGTAATATTTCAGAAAATCATCAACCATAAGATTCTCTAATTTTATTACAAGTTTGTATATTAACTTGATCATTCTTTTAACTGTGGACTGATCATGGAAAGGGCAAGCTCAATTTGCAAAAAAGTGGAGGACAAATTCCCCAGAACAACATAATGTGATATAAGCTTCCAGTAAAATTGGCAGCTCCAACATGATACTCTTTACAGCATTTTTCGTAGATGCATATAATGAACCCCTGTCAATAAGTGTACCTTTTACTCAACAAAGCTTAAATTTAGTTTTATGCAATGAGTCCACTTTTGCCAGTAAGTCTGACACTCGCTCATATAAGAATCTTAATAGTTTATACCAAGTAAATTCAACCTCCTTTACATGTGCAATGTATCATCATGCCATGGAGCCTCTAGACAAAGTCATTCTAAAATACGTGTAGTTACTCCAGCGATTTTATTGTATTGAACAGTGAGAACCAACCTCCCACCTCTCTCAAGTACTTTCCAAAACCTACCCAAGTGATCACTGGTGTTCGATTTCATAGCTACAGAACATAAAAAAATGGGAAAGCATAATTCATCTTATCTTGTGATTCCCGAAGTAGGAACATTTTTTATTGGAATCATACTAATGTATAATATTTCTTTGAAAACTGTCATTAACATTACCAACTTTGGTGATTCTGGTTAAACCTCTATAAAGTTATACAGTTTATAGTATACTGCATCATTAAAGTAAGAATAATTACAAGTACATGCACATGAAAGATCTGCTACTCTGTATCCATCAGGAGACTGGTTGTAAGAAACTAACTTTCACAGACTTGCTGATTGTTGTCAAAATGCAGGATCCCCTGATATTTGTTCTTGTATAATTCCCGACAATTTCCGAATCTCAAAATTCTCATTACTGATTGTTCTGCCAACTTTCTCAGAAACCTGCATAAGTTGATTTCCCAACTTTATGATACAGTTACTTGTCACAATGATGCAATCAATAATCTGTTTAAATTTTGAAAGTATATATTTAGGAAAAAATTTATATAAAAATTGAAAATTTAAAGCACCCTCTGTAGGATAACCATGTTTCCAACTAAAACAGTTTCACAGAAAGGAAAAATAAAAATCAACACGACTTTTATCTTTTGAAACCATTTGGAGAAACAAGTAGCCAAATGACCCCTTCATGCACCACACCATGTATGCACAAATGCATCAGATTTTTGAACCACTGCCAATTGGGTCCCGGGAGGCCAAAATTGAAAATTTTACAATTGTTAAAAACCACCTTAACAGCTGAAAGGTACAAGGTCTCCCCTTTCAAATGCACCCAATTATACTGGGATACTTCTTGTAATTTGTATTTATTCACTATCAAAGTCAACTCTCTCTCATCAGTGAACTTCGGTAATGGAAAAACTGACCTTTTTCTGGCAATAAGGTACAAAACTGTCCCCATTTGCATTTAATTCATACCACATTGGTGCTGCGTACTGTTCACGTGTAGCCATACTCGGGTACAGTATCAATTGTCAACTTGAAACCGTTCGGAAATGGCAGACCCATGATTTTATGGATAAATTTCTCTATTTTGGCTGAAAACCTAATTTTTTTATTCACTTCCTTTACTTTTCTGCCATTGCATTAAAAAACATGCTAAGAGCTATATATTGTTTCAAAGACATTTTTCTCACATGTTGATTAGTAAATCATAAATAAAAGTTTATATTGGACTTTTAATCCATGTGGTAATATTTCTGATATCCAGATATTTTGCGGGTGATGTCCCAGCTTTCTCAATGGAAGTAAAGATGTTATTTGAACGTTAGGCTGGTCAGTTAAGCCTAGCACGTAATCATATGTAATTTTGATGTCATTTACGTAGATACGAAAGTAAACAACATATTTGTAATTATAATAATAAAATGACGTAGAACTTCTCATTACTCGTTAAAACTACAGCCTAGGCCTACTAAGGAATTATTCAATTATTTTGCTTCACAATAGAGTCCCAGACAAATCCTATCTCCAATCCATTATCCCGATTCATACCAGTTTCAGGACCTGTCTTGTACGTTTTAATTTTTATACATTTACGTATTTTCCTTTTCCAATAATTGGGCTCAAAGATTAAAGGTTTGCATTCTTTCCAACATATTTGTTTTCCGCAGACAAGACGGTGTTCTGCTATCGCCGACTTGTTAATTTCGTCTTGTGTAACTACTTTCCTGTGCTCAGAAATTCTTGCCGTTAAGGGGCGCCCCGTTCCACTGATATATGACTTTCCACATTCACAATCAATTTTATAAATGGCTCCTTTTCTTTTACATATTTATTTTATCTTTTTTTCGGTATTTTATCTTTTCCATTGCATAGAATAGATTTAATCGTCCTGGAAGATTTATGAGCGACTTTTATGTCGTATTTTGATAATAATTTTCCAATTTTTTCCCTCAAACCTCTCGCATATGGGATTGAGATATGCTTCATTTCCTTTTTGTCTTTTTACCTCAGCTGACTTGTCAGTCAGCTGAGGTTTTGTGAGGGTCCGTCCGTCCGTCGTCTGTTGTCCGTTTGTCCACAATTCACATTTTCGACTTCTCAAAAACCGTCAGCCAGATCCACTTCAAACGTGGTGGATATGTGCCTTGGGTGGGTCTCTACCAAGTTTGTTCAAATGGTCACAGTCCAGTGATTTTTGGATTTTTACTGATTTTTTTGGTTCTTTTTTGGGGCAAATCTTAAAAAATCTTCTTCTCCCAAACCGCTCACCCAATTGCTTTGATATCATACAGGAACACTCCCTGGGACTCCTAGTTCTTAATTTGTTCACCAGGTGGCGCTGCAATTTTTTTCTAATTTTTTATGAATTTTTGTGTATTATAGCTATTTTCGACTTCTTCTCCAGAACTGTCACTCAGGTTAAGCCGAAACATGGTGGATATGTTCCTTGTAGAAGGGTCAAGCAAATTTGTTCACTATGTGGCAATGCTGATTCCTGATTTTTAACGATTTTTTCAGTTCGGGTACTTATCGGCCAATGCAGCTTTCCTATTGATTATTATGGACGTCAATGGGCATTCTAATGCTTATTCACATTTTCGACTTCTTCTCCAAAACTGTCATCCAGATTAACTTCAAACTTGGTGGCAATGTACCTTGGATGGGTTTCTACCAGGTTTGTTCAAATGTTCATGCTCCAGTGATTTTTGGATTTTAAATGAATTTTTTTGTTCTTTTTTTTGACAAGTCTTAAAAAATCTTCTCTGAAATCACTCATCCAATTGCTTTGATATGGTACAGGAAGACACCTAGGGATTTCTTGTTGTTAATTTGTTCACCAGGCGGGACTGCAGTTTTTTTCTAATTTTTATCAATTTTTGTGTGTTATAGCTATTTTCGACATCTTCTCCAGAACCGTCACTCAGATACAGCTTACACGTGGTGGATATGTTCCTTATGGAAGGGCCAAACAAAGTTGTTCACTATGTGGGAATGCTGCGGATTGCTGATTTTTAATGATTTTTTTCAATTCGGCTCCTTTGCTGTAAATGCACCTTTCCTATTGATTACCATGTAAGTCAATGGACATTCTAATGCTAATTTACATTTTCGACTTCTTCTCCAAAACCGTCATCCAGATTTACTTCAAACTTGATTGGGATGTACCTTGGGTGGGTGTCTACCAGGTTGTTCCAATGGTCATGTTCCAATGAATTTTGGATTTTTTAATGATTTTTTTTCAAAAATCTCTACAAAAGTTTTAATAGGAAAGTTTAACATGGAAATTTCTTGTAATGGTCATAACTTAAATAGTATTGGCCATATTTACTTCAAACTTGGTTGGGATGTGCCTTTGGTGGATCTGTACCAAGTTTGTTCAAATGGTCAGGCTCTGTTGATTTTTGGATTTTTTAGGATTTTTGTTGTTCTTTTTTGGGGCAAACCTTAAAAATTCTTCTCCTCTGAAACCGCTCACCCAATTGCTTTGATATCGTACATAGACACTCCAGGGGACACCTAGTTCCCTATTTGTTCACCAGGTGGCGTTGCAACTTTTTTATGGAATTTTTGTATGGTTTTGCTATTTTTCACTTGTTCTCAGAACCGTCCCTCAGATTAAGCTGAAATGTGATGGATATGTTGTTGTGGAAGGGTCAAACAGTTGTTTACTAGGTGGCACTGCTTTGGATTCCTGATTTTTAAGGATTTTCAACTCGGGTACTTATCGTTCAATGCAGCTTTCCTATTGATTACTATGTAAGTCAGTGGGCATTCTAATGCTAATTCACAGGACAACTGACAGAAAATTTACTGTTTACTTGATAACTTGAGATCTGTTTTGAGTTAGCTGCACATGTTCATTATTCTGTATGAAGGTCATGCTTAGACAGTACATGAATGACCTTGACCTTGTTTGTGGGGTCACAGTGCAAAATACTGTAAATTGCTTTAATTTCGCTGTATTCTTATTTTCGCTTATTTCGCTGATGGTACAAAACCGTGAAAATAAAAACACAGTGAAATAGTATTTTAACATTGTTTGAATAGGAATTATGTCCAAAATAGTAAAATTGAAAATACAGTGAAATTTCAAAAATAGAAAAACCGTGAAAATTTAAACACGCGAAAATAAAGCAATTTACAGTACATGAATTTTACTCTTCATTATAACTTGAGAACTACTTGAACTTTGATGTTGCACATGTAAGTGTTCTTCTATAAAGGTCAGACTTACTCAGAACATGGTGTCCTTGATCCTTTCCCAAGCTCATAGGGCTGCAAGTGTGATGAATGTCAAGATCAGCTGAGGCATGGGCTGTTCACACAGCCCTCTTGTTTTACGGGTTTCTTTCTACAGGCTTTCTGTAAGGAACGATTAATTTGAGTCTTGTTGTACCCATTTCTTTTGAAAATTAGCTTTATATAGTTCATTTCTCTTTCTTGGTTGTCTTCATCACAAATTGCCATGCATCTGTCAACATTGTTTTTATTACATCTTGTTTTATGCTGGCAGGGTGATACGAATTTTCCTTCAAATATACGTTCGTATGTGTTGGTTTTCGGTAAACAGAAGTGCTGATTACTCCTTTTGAGTTTCGCTCGACCAAAACATCTAAAATGGCAATCTTCCATTTACTTCTTTTTCCAATGTAAATTGGATATTAGGATGAATACTATTGATGTGATTAAAGAAATGATCGATCTCGTCATCACTAACGTTCAAATAACATCTTTACTTCCATTGAGAAAGCTGGGGACATCACCGGCAAAATATCTGGATATCAGAAATATTACCACATGGATTAAAAGTCCAATATAAACTTCTATTTATGATTATGCTAAGAGCTAGCCAGTTCAGCATGGAACACTTCAGTATGTGTATTAACTGGATCAAGTATTGGCGAGATGAAATCTGACTCTTACAGCATTCAGTAGACTGGGCAAGTTGGGGTTACTTTCCATGACAGAAGTTCGTTTTTCATTACGGAAGTTCTCTTTTAAGAATAACTACAAATTTAGTCTCTTATGATCTCACATTACTTATCAATTGAGTCCTACTAATTCGGCTATACCAAAAACATGTTTCTCCAACAGAAAACACCAGCAATTGAGAATCTTGTATGAATTAATTTTATTGAATGCTGTGTAGTGCAAATTTCTGTTAGCTTTCCTGCATTCATGAAAGTGAATTGATATCAGAGACAACAACTGCTGGCACAGACATGGTTTCCATAAGTTTTTTCAAAACAATATTCATATGGTATTGTATGAAAAATATAGTAATAAGTCTTTATTGTGTAGATCTGTCCAACAGTTCTCACCTTTGGAACGTGGAACTATATAGTAACATTTCCCAACCTGTGGACTAAGCCATATTAAAGTCTAGGCTTACATACACGTGATCTACAATATTTCTATCAGGACTAGGCCTACATTACTTTCTTGTAGGTTTAGAATTTTTTTTCCTAATATTACATCGGTGATATAAGCCCTACAGCAAAAATGCAGATAGTTACAAGAGCATAGCATCCTTGCAGATAGAAAATAATTCCTTTGTTTATAGATCCAAAACAAAAATGCAGACTAGTTACAAGAGCATTGCATCCTTGTAGATAGAAAATTATTTCTTTGTTTATAGATCCAAAACAAAAATGCAGACTAGTTACAAGAGCATTGCATCCTTGTAGATAGAAAATTATTTCTTTGTTTATAGATCCAAAACATTGGACTTTCACCTTATATATGTCAATCATGAGTTAATTTATCATACACAACAACACCAGGAAATTTGTGGCTGTGTCTGGGATATTTTTTAATTTCATGCATCCAGGAAAGCTAGGTGCAAGGGATTTTTCAGAAGTTTTGTTTCTGTCCTGTGATGTTTGCAGCACTTGGGAATTAGGCCTGAGTATTAAATGTATTAAACTTGAAAGACAGAGCAGCTTGATTTTCGAACCTAAACCTGAGTTTTGTGCATGTAGATCTTTTACAGTTGACAGCCTATTTTGTAGGCTCAACATTTTAAAAGAAACATTATTTCCAGAGCAAACTGTCAGCTTGTTTTCCAAAAGGCCATCTATCCATTTTTCTTCAGTATAAGAGTGGTCGGTTGGTGAGGCAGTATTAATGGTTAGAGTAATAATTTATAATTTATTATTATTATTGTTATTATTATTATTATTATTATTATTATTATTATTATTATTATTATTATTATTATTATTATTATTATTATTATTATTATTATTATTATTATTATTATATAGGCTACTGAATTATGTTCAATTAATGTTGTAAAGTATAGCCCGACAGAATTTCAGTTAGGTATCTATATTGTGGTTGATACTTTTTATTACATACTTTTGCACGCATTCCCATTACATCATGTCGTGTCAATATTGCATCACTTGGTGTAGTGTAAAATATAACAACTGTGGTCATCCACTGTTAAATGTCAATTTCTAACATTCACTTTTGTAAAAACGAACGCCCGTAATAGAAGTGAAAAAAATGTTTATTTGGGGGTGGCAATGACCCAGGATGACAGACATAGGCAAGGGGCATCTACTGTTAATATTTGTTGGGAAAGCCCCAACTACTATGAATTCAGGAGCAATTTATTGAAAATGAACTTCCTTAATAGAAATGTTTTTCTACAATTCTTATAGGAAGATGATCAACCAGGTATTTCAATCTGGAGGATAATAATGGGCTACTATAAAAGAGCTAACAATTAAATGTTGAAAACAGATCTCGCGCAACACTGACAGACAAAGACCTAGTTTTTCTTCTCTTGAGCGTATGTCCGAAATGAAAACTGGTTACTGCTTTCAAGGTGTGGTTTGTCAAAGAATTATGGTAAAAATCTGGTATATTATGTGTGTAAATTACAGAACACGCATGGATTCATCCTGAAAACATATTGTCAGTGTACCACAATCACGTATTCTCTCAAGTTATCTTACCATAACATGTTCAGAACTCAGAAAAAAATATGAAGCTGACATCACCTCGGACACGCATATATACCAGAAGTACCTGATATTGCTCTAAACCTACAGTAATCCACACACAGCGTTCTAATTTCACAAAGCATACAATATGGAGCCGATACTACGGGTATCCTTGACACAGGAGCTCTGATTTTGAGCACAACATTTGTATTATGGAGGTTATTTTGTCCCGTTATGGTGGTTCCTCTACCAAAAACGTGCTGCCCGAGTTTATTGACTGGGCCAGCTTCAGATATCTTCAGTTTCAAACTCAAGATTAAGTAATTTTTCAATCATTTTGGTCAAACTTTGCTATCCCATGCGTATGTATGGGCTACAGGCAGCTACTACGACATGAATTGATGAGAGTTTACTACCTTTTTGTGTTTTAGCAGGTTTTATTTACGGTCTGAACTTCGGGTCATAAAATGTTGACTGCAAACTTTTCGGTCTGAATTCCCATATTAATACAAGGTTCCCGGCACTTTGTGCAGAGGGCGTGCCAGGATCCAATAGAAAGTTACAATTACGTGCATAGGAAACTATTTCTGTATGTTTTACTTGGACTGCATGAGACCGGACCCCAAATGGTAAAAATAGTGCCAAAAGGCCATTTATTTCAGTTTTACATCTTTTGGACCCTTTAGTGCCCTGGAATTTTCTGAAAGCCTTATACGTTGCCTTGAAAATGGAACCAAGAAAATAATAATATTGATTAATGCAAATGAAGAGAGTGGACGTTGAAAGTGCCCAAGGTGTACAAATAGGCCATTTGCAGTGGTTCAAAAATCTTACCCAAATAGCTCTGCACTAGAGCAGTGTTTTTAGGTGCTGATTGTCCGGGACCAGCTATCCTCCAACTCCAACATTCCAACAACCAGATCTTGTATGACTGAACTGTGAAATTGAATCGAATACAACACCAGTTCCCCATCAACAGCCTAGTGAGCCATACAAGATTCCAGCTGCAAACAGAAAGCTGACATCTGCTGTTGATGCCCAAGTAATGGTCATTGCTATATTCCCAGACCAGTGTACTTGCATTAGACGGTTAAGAGAGACTGCCAGATTCAAATGGATCCATTGTACTCACCACTTATCCACCCACCAAGAAAGTGTACAAAAAATTGAGATGTCCAAATTTAACAGGAAGTTGAAATGAAACCCATGGGTTTTATAGAGAAAAGTTGTGATCCAACAGCTTGGGACATGCTAGAAAGCCAAATCACAAGTGACTTTGTCCTTTTTACCAAAAGACCCCAACAAAACAATAAGCTAAGTCCCCTTACAACAACCATCATGGAGAAGATAACATAAATGTGCAACCAATATTATATTTTCAAAGCGTGGTGCAAACCATGGATATTAGGCCATCACACATAATAAATATTCAAGCCTGCAAACCGCATTTAACAGCCCCCTCTAGTGGTACGAATTTTCTGCAACTGGCCTTTGGTATCACAATGAGCCAAGATACAATGTCATCTTGCAAGAAATGGACCAATCTTCAAAAAAATAAGATAAAATAAAAAATAAATAAATAAATAAAAAGAGATCATATTGCTGATGGTATATGCATGTATGGCTTAAGCATGACAAAAACCTATGCAATTTAATGTATTTGGCATGTGAAGAAGGCCGGATATTCAATGCAACAGGGAAAGACTGAACTGAAATTCTTTGGTCTCATATTTGACAGGTGCCTATCTAGATGCAGGAAAAGTTGCGGGCATGCAAGATCTGTCACCGCCATAGAGTATACAGGAAGTCCAATTCTGGGTACCAGTACCCATTTCACTCTGAATTCCTCACCTGTAGGTCACTTTTCTATTCCTCCTGTAGGTCGCCCTTTATTCCTTACCTGTAGGTCATCCTTTACTTTTCACCTTTATTTCAGCCTTTATTCCTGACTTGTTGCAATACACTGTACCACTGAGAGGGCTTGTCGGAAAAGAATATGAAGTCCAATACACCAACAGCAATGTGATGGCATTCGATAAATCCGAACAGCTCATATGGAGAGAGAGTTAACCTTCTCATATTTTTAACCTGGTACTGTCCAAGTTGACTCATCAGCCAAAAGACTGGTGCCACCCTTCACAGACTGGAAGGCAAGGCAATACTCTTGTTCCAAAGTTCTGACCTAATGTGAACAATATTAACATTGAAACAGAAGTGCTGGCAGTAGCTTTTTGGTGCGAAAGGTTCCACGCATACATGCACGTGTATGGAGAAGAATTCAATATGAAAAGTGGCCATAAACCCCTTGTATCAACTCTTAATTCTTTCAAAACTTCTGACAGCAACGACACCTTGATTACTTGGAATGCTGCTGAGGCTGCAACTGTACAACTAGAAATGAGATGGAAAACAGAGAAAGAATTTCTTCTAGCTGAGGGTTATGTGAATTGAGACAAAGGATGTACACTGGTTTGCCCCGATGTCTTAAAGATGCTCCGAGTACACTCTGACTATAGGCGCCGTAGCGAGATGAGTTGCTCATTGAAGCCTGAATTTACGTAAAATGAGGTCGAGTTTTTATACCCAGGAAACTGCAAGAAGTATTCTGTCAAAAATACACTCTGCCCATCACAGCATGGCAAAAATGTAAAACTTCAGGCAAATACTTCTGTCTTCTGGAACACTATAAATGAGGAAATGGAGAACATTGTAAACTAGTGTCATGTATGCCAGGACCACTATGCAGCCTAACAAGAGGAGGTTTTGATGCCTCATGAGATCCACATTGGGCTATGGCAAGTAGTTGGAACTCTTATATTCCATCAAGACAGTGATTAATACTTTATCGTATGTGACTAGTACAACAGCTTCCCTTTTCTAAAATGCATGGCGGGAAAGCGTGCCTGTACAACCTGTCTTAAATATCACACGAGCAACATTATCAGGAAAACTTGCCTTACAAACTGTTATCGGTTACAATGAGCCCCAGTTCACTTGTTACACATACAGATGCTTGGCAGAAGAGTGGAATTTCAATCACGTGACTAATAGTCCTCTTTCTTTCCAAAGCAGTGGTTTTAATTAATGCCAGATACAAAAAGTCAATTTAAGAAAATTAAACGAGGCAGATATTCATCAAATATCTTTAAAAAGTAGACCTGTCGAGCAACCCATAGTACGTTTCGGACATGGCTGTTGCCATTTTTCTTAGAAGCGGAGAAAAATTGTAATTAATGGCAAGATTCCAGTATCCACAATGGTGCCTGTAATTGGTGCATTTGACGAAACACGCTATTAGTAAAATTTTTGGACCGTGCTGCTGCAAATTACGTAATTCAAAACTACAAATTTAATTATTGTGCCAGAAACAAAGTGTAAAGACATTACCTGTGATGTAGAAAATAGCACATGAGAAGTTATCCATGTGAACATATATAGCGAAAAATCTAAAGAAGCTATCAGATCTCACTTTAACTTGTGAGGAGATTCTGAACATTTTGTGCTATCCTAAAAACCTAGCAATATTAAAATGCAGAGAGAAAATGGTTGCAACAAATTCGTACATAGAAACAGGAACATCTGATCAAATATGAAAACAGAACAGCCCTTTACTTCTCAGGAAATAATCAGCAAGATTAGCAGTTAATTGATACAGAATGATGACAATTACATAATCACGACAGTGTGGGTAATCATCAACTTCATTCATCACAATTTCTAAAATGAACATCCCATTCATTTCTTCAGGAAGCATCGGACTTGTGGGATCTGGATTACCATGCATCATTGGGCATCAGATTGCACATCTCCCCTCCCTCCCCCCACCATAAAACAAAACAAAACAAAAAACCAAAAAAAAAAAATGAGTCATTGAAATAGATGGTGATAGATTTTTCAGTCATTCATTATCAAGACTTAGTGCAATGCATAATTATGGTCTCCCACTTAAAATTGCACGAATAAATGATAGGCTGCTTACCTTCCATGGTAGGAAACGGGGAAAGACCTTTCTGTAAATTTAAATCTACAAATATATAGTACTAGTAGTATAGTACTACTTCAGATAAGAAAGACCTATAATGTGATTAGCACTGAAAGATGTCAGCTAAAGAATCACGTAACCAGTACACACGCTATGCTGTTTATCTGTAACTGTGCGTGAACCGTAAATTTCACGTTGCGGCGGATCAGGTAATCAGAAGTTTGAATTGACCTGTCATTTGCTCGTTGTGTGTGCCACAAAGTCAAGATTTTTTTTCAACCTGCCCCCTCCCCCTTTCAGGAAATTGTCAGTTAAACAGAACATAAATTGGAACAGATTAAAGTGAGTATAAAAACCGGTTTTGTGTGATGAAGCTTTCTGTATTTGAAGGCCAAAATGACAAATATCATTCCATAAATGTTTGAGATGAAAACCGTACAAAAATGAAAAACTACAAAATTAAATGCGACATAAAAATGTGAGTGGTCTAGCAAACTATACATTGTCATTTTTATTTCAGAGTTCATGTCTTACAAAATCATTGTAACCTTTGGTTGATAATTTATGTCTGTCTGTCTGCCTGTTTACCTGTTTGTCTGTATATGTGTACGTATATGTGTGCTTAAATGTGTATGTATATGTTTAATGTGTGTGTATGTATATTTACATATATATGTATATATGTGTGTGTACATATCTGTACGTATACGTGCAGGTGCATGTATATATGTGTGTGTGTGTGTATGTCTATAGTGTCCTCAATCTTCTCCGTGCCCCAGAATGACAGTGTGTAAAATTTGAATTGCAATTGTTTTCTCAGTTTTGCTCATAGGACTTGAAATTTATTGGAATTTCATTGTTATAATGTCAACTTAAAACGGGTCACAGATTAATAGTACCGGCGGTAGAAGTAGCAGTAGTAGTAGTGGTAGTAGTAGTAGTAGTAGTGGTAGTAGTAGTAGTAGTAGTAGTAGTAGTAGGAGGAGGAGGAGGAGGAGGAGGAGGAGCAGTAGTAATAGTAGAAGTAGTAGTAGTGGTAGTAGTAGTAGTAGTAGTAGTAGTAGTAGTAGTAGTAGTAGTAGTAGTAGTAGTAGTAGTAGTAGTAGTAGTAGTAGCAGGAGCAGCAACAGCAGCAGCACTTGTAGTAGATTTTTGAGGACAGCTGTTCAAATGCCAGGACATCTGATGTTAGAATGGAATGCAATCAACTCTGTTTTTTTAAGGGCTTCCAACTCAAGAACGACACAAAAAAGAAAGAAAAGTTACTCAATTATGCCAAGATGATGTTTCAAATCGAGTCATGAATAAAAGATATATGTGACTTTTGTGTGAAATTGAGAAGGCAATTTTACACTCTTAGTGTATCAGCATAAAAATCTGTACGTTGTTCAAGGTACTATAAACAAAATTTATTGCTTGTTAGCTTTAAAAATGTATATTACTTTGTATCACTTTTTATGAGGGTTAAACCGTGATTAGTGAGCTTATGACATAACGCATCATTTATTCTCAACAAAAACTGTGTTACATGATGAAATTTCAATGAAATCAGATTGGTTTGAAAACGGACCCTCATTTTGTATTTCCTGATCCAATAGGAAAGGTAAGAATTAGCTCTTAGGTGTGTATTCGCCGCAATAAACAAACACTTGGAGGGCTATAGCTGTGTATTCCCATCAGTTTGTATGTTAAAGCAACTTTAAATAAACCTATCTCTTTTGTAGCTGTGGTTATTTGATTTTTTTGAGGTATTTAGTTTAGCATCAACATTTACTGTCTGAAATTTGGTGTTTCTATGTGCAGTAGTTTCAAGTTATTAAATTGAAAGTTAAAATGTAAAGTAATGGGAATACACAACCCTAGCCTTCCACTGACTGCAGTGCCCTCTTTTGGGGCCTTTCTTGAACCTTCTGTTCTTGCCCTTGTCTATTGTATTTGTGTCTTTTCGTCCAGAACCACGTCCTGGTAGTCATTACCCTATTCCGTAGTCCGAAATCTCTTCACGCCATACGCTAACCTGTACACTGTCTAACCTATAATATACATGGTAATACAATTGTAACGCTCTTGCGTAGAATGTTAAAATAGGCTGTATTAGTCCAAATAAATTTAAGGGCAAAGACAACCCACATAAAAATGAATTAATATGAACGTGGCAAGTGATGAATTAGCTAAATGACTGAAGTATTGCTTATAAACGCAGACTTTCATTATGAATGAAGAATACCTGTCAAATCAAACATAATTACAACATTTGTATAGTGTACAAGTTCAGATAAGAACAATTTGACTTAACCCTGAACCAGTATGTACCCTTTCTGGCTGGATAGCTTATGTTAGTCAAACCACCTGCCAGTGTAATACTGGGGCATTATATTCAGTCCCAGTGATTGTAAAATAAACAGTTGCAGATAGACCAACTGTGCAAACCGAGGGAAATCCTAACATGTGCTGCAACAATGGACATCCTGCACCAGAAATGTTAAAGAGAGAGAGAGAGAGAGAGAGACAGACAGAGACAGACAGACAGACAAAAGCATGATGAAACCTACGCCTCACTTCGAAAGTCTCCTCATGATATTTCTGTAGTACTAGTAGTAGACATCAGAGTGCAGCATTGATAGGTGAACTTAGCACGGTAATGGCATAGACCCCTTTGGTAATATGACCTCCACGCCTGGTGGTAATGGATAAAATGGAGAGTTGCTTCAGTTTCGCCACATGTCAGGCTCTACAGGAAGCTGGTTGTTTCGTTTGTTTAATACCGCTCCAACCAGGGACGTGCTATAGCACGTCCCTGCTCCAACTAGCTTGCGGAAGGCCGGCCCATATCCAAGGGTCTGTGCCATGATAAAGTGCGGTCTTCTTCCCGCCAACGCACCTTTTTCAGGCACAAGGCCTCCGGTATTCAAGATCTCACGTCTTCATTGTGTTTATGACTCGAACTAAACCCCCCTGGGACGCTGACACAGTGCTCTTTTTGGCCACAATGTTCATTAAGTCCAAACGCCGTGACGTACACGGCACAATATTCCCAGGAACTCCGTGGAAGAACTGTCTCGATTGGTCATTGTGCGACCAATAGAAGTACTTAAGCCTTGGTCCTAAGACCAAAATTAATAATGATTGCTATATCTATCAGCCTTTCCAAAACAAGCTTATTGAAGTCTCCGAATAGTGATCGCGTTTAAAAAAAGTGGTGATATTTGTTCAATAGCTTTGATGATGATCTTAAGCGGAGACCAATTGTATTTGTGTCTTTTTGTCCAAAACCACTTCCTAGCAGTCATTACCCTATTCCGCAGTCCAAACTCTTTACTCTCCATAAGCTAACCTATCCCTGTCTAACCTATATACACAGAAGTACTATTGTCCATATTGCACACGTTCCTCTGTAAAATTTTGACTTAGGCTGTATAAGCCCAAATAAATTAAAGGGTCTTCAGCGGGTAACTACTCAACATGTTTCGGAGCCTTTTACCCGTACATGCTTCTCTGAGTAGCGGCTCCTTGTCTATGCTAAATATTCAGCAAAGACAACCCACATAATAATGAATAAATATGAACGTGGCGATTGATGAATTAGCTAAATACGCGAAGTTTTGCTTATAAATTCAGAGCTTCATCATGAAAGAAGAATACCTGTGAAACAAACCATACCAAATTTGTATAGTTCAGGTTCAGATAAGAAAAAATTGACTTACCCCTGAACCAATATGTACCCTTTCTAGCTGGACAGCTTCTTCTAGTTAAACCATCCACCAATGTTTAACTGAAGTGGAAACAAGCTGGGGCATTATATTCAGTCCCAGTGATTGTAAAATAAACAGTTGTAGCTAGACCACCTGTATAAACCATGGGAAATCCTAACATAAAGAATCAGTTATATTCATGCATGCATACATACATACATACATAGTATACATATATACATACATACATACATACATACATATATACCCATACATATTATGATAAGAGTGGGTATGTATGTATGCATGTTTTTAACTATATTACACACACATACGTATAATATATATATATATATATATATATATATATATATATATATATATATATATATATATATATATATATATATATATATATATAGGGGGGGGTTCCTGCAGCAGCTTCCGCCGTCTGGTCTCAGTAAAAATAAGTCCTTACTGCAGCAAATATATGGGTGTTTGATTTATCCAAAATATCAGCACATGCACATAACATAATTTCTAAGAAAGAGTCTGTCTCCGACATAATTAATAACATATGTGGATGCAATGGCCCTTTATGAAGGCAAGTCTGGCCAGATTTGGTTTTGGTGAGTCATTCATAAAGTGGTGGAATACAGAGCAAAATGTAATGCAGATTGTGAATAAACCAGCTTTGAGAAAAAATGGAGGCATACCAGGGGCAAGCACATTTGTAACATATCTCGGAAGTTAACGTCTGGCCAGTTCGTAAAGAGGACAATACAACAGGAAGTGACTCGTATCTTCCTGTAAGATGATAAACATTTAAGTTGCTGAATAATTTTAAGTACACCACTGAAGAGCGAAAAGGGAGTAAGCAGTTCCTTCACGACCACTGGTTGTGGCTGACTTAATTTATTGCATGGGGAGAAGTGATTCGGACACATTTGAGTCAATATAACCTGCACAGTTTCTGACATTTGACATTCGTGACAAGAAGGGTTGCGACTGTATTTTCCCTGACTACTATCTCATTAAGACAATCTTCCGTCTGCTCGCAACCATGCTGCATGATAGTCAAAAATGGCTACTCCCCAGTCATTTATGCATGCGCTCACTTAGCCCCAAGGGACCTCCCCAAGCTCTGTAAGCTTGCGGGTGGCAAGCTTACAAGTTACAGAGCGTGGGGAGGTCCCTTGGGGCTAGTGCTCACTCTGAAAAGATCAACTCAGGACAAGGTTCTTGCTAACATTTCACTGAGGAAGTGGGGTTTATTTTCCCAAAATTGCCCTCATTTACTGTGATAAGCTTACCTTTTCTCACTGTTGTGCAAACATTGTGGCAGCTTACTTGCCACTATCTTTTCACACACACACACACACACGCACACACACACACACACACACACACACACACACACACAGCGATCTGAACTGAACTTCATATTTTCCCATCACCGGAAGTTTGATCCTGAATAGGTGCCCATATTTGCCCTTATCAAGCTACTACAGCAAACTTTTTGTAGCTTACTCCACACAAGATTATATAAATATTTTGAGCAAAAGAAAACTATACCACCACATCAAATTGGCTTTAGAAAACAAAGCAGGACCTCTGACCATATTTTAACCCTCAACACTCTTATTGACAAATATGTGAACCAATATACTGGCAAAAAGCTCTTTGTCTACTTCGTTGATTTTAAATGTCCGTTTGACACTGTATGGCGTCAAACTTTATTGTACAAGCTGTTAATCATGGATGTTGGTGGAATTTTTTTGAGTCTCCTTGAATCAATGTATCAGAATGTAAAGTATTGTATCAAGACAAAGAATGGTATTACTGAGTCTTTCTCATCAAATACTGTTGTAAAACAAGACTGCGTCTCTAGCCCTCTGCTGTTTAATTCATTTCTCGCAGACCTAGCAGATATCTTTGACTATGAATGTGACCCTGTTACCATCCATGACATAAATGTGAATAGTTTGATGTATGCAGATGTTCTTGTCTGATTTTCCAATCTGCTAAAGGGCTACAACAGTCTCTGAATAAACTACATGATTATTGTAACACATGGAAATTAACTATCAATACTTCCAAAACAAAGGTTATGATTTTCAACAAAGGTAGAAGAAAAATTGTCAACGATTCTTTCCATTGTGGAGTTGACGAGATAGAAGTAGCCGACAAGTACTGCTATTTAGGAATTATATTCTGTGCCTCAGGTGTGTTCACCGGTTGCAATTAATAAGCTGCGTAATCAAGCATGTAAAGCTCTATTCAAGTTGAGAGAATTTTCAATAAATAATAATGTTACATTAGCTACCAAACTATTCAGGACGCTCATATATAATGAAATTATCTTCTGGCAGTGAAGTATGGAGCGTATCCCTATTCAAAGGTTTGAACAACAACAATTTCAACCAGCTGTGTAATAGAGACACTCCAGAAAGCGTCTAAAATAAATTTGGTAAATATGTACTCGGTATCCACAGAAAAGCAGCTAAAATTGCAGTAAAAGCCGAACTTCGTGGTTACCCTTTGTTGATACAATTAGTTTGTGGTGCGGTGAAATATTGGCCACATCTACAAAACAGTCACCCTGAAACAGTAAGATTTAAATGTTTGTTCGAAAATTATTAACTGTGTACAAATGATAAGAGCTGCTGGATAAAAGGTGTGAGAGACATTCTAAAATATGCTGGGCTGCACGAAATGTGGACAAATGTAGGAGGTGTAGCTCCTCACAGTTTATAGCAAACTAAGGCAGCACTTGTACAATATCTGTGAATTGAAGTGGTCAGAGCAAATTAATACTGAAGATAATAGTACACATAAATTACGTACATATTGCAAATTTAAAAAAAAGATTTTAACATGGAAAGTTATCTCTTGTGTAACATTCCTGTCAATAAGCGCAATAATTTCACTAAACTTCGTGCCCACACTTTTGAAATTGAAACCGGGAGATACACAAGACCCAAAACACCAGTAGAATTACGTAAGTGTCGGTTGTGCAATATGGACGCAGTAGAAGATGAACAACATTTTATTCTAGACAGTAATTTGTATTCTGATATTAGAGAAGAATAATGTAACAATATTACCAGGTGCTTTGTGAACTTCAGAGATCTCTCACAATCAGAAAAATTTCATTTCATTATGTCTTTAGGCAACGGCACACCATTTTTATGCAAACCAGTGCTGAATTATATCAACTGCGCTCCTGTACTATGGGCCATACCTAATTATGAATCAATGTAATTAATTTGTATATATGGTTTAGCCTGAAATGGTGGGGAAAATGGTTGGTACCACGGAGCACCTGTTATTAGGGAGGGTTGACAGTTCAACATGTGCATGTAACCCCTCATGTCTCCATATGGAACACTGGGTGCGCAGGTTATATGCCTGGTAAAACATGTACATATAAATTATTTGTATGTAGGTAGACTAGTCCATGACTACACTGTACGTACTTTACGGTTCATGTCAATAAAGTTTTACATGTTCAGAGGCATATAGTCTAGCAGGCTTGCCCCCCCCCCCCCATTCTCATGTGAATGGAGGCATGAAAGCAGTTGTGCACAGTGGCTCTACTTGTAAGGAAAAGACTTGAATTGCGGCTCTAGTTTTGTAGAAGTTGCCAACACTCGGTTTACGCACGCGATGGGATCTACAGATATCGTTAGCACTGCCGCGTGCACC
>OZ026627.1:23427446-23542446 GCA_964020975.1 Hermodice carunculata
GTAGTATGTTCCATAGGTATGGACCCTTGAACTTCATGAGTCCATGCTATGTCCACGCGTAGTTTTGATGCCGGTAATATATAGATTTTTCGTATGTCTTCTGTTGTGCTGATGTAAACGGTTCAAGGTGGTTTCTGGCAAGTCTTACGGTTTACTCTTCCAAACAAGGAGGTAGGAAAGTATACGCCATCATCTGTGCCATGGAGAGTAATTTATATAGGCTTGGCCTGTTTCGCAATCCCTGTAAAAAGATATGGATCTATACTTGCTTTATTTGGTTATTTGGACTGGTGTTATCTTGGTAAATCATCGACAGTTTACTATTTAGTTGTTTGTATTCGTGAATAGTTTGTGTTTTTTCTAGATTTAAATTGGAAGTCTTGACATATATTTTAATACCATGTGAGATTCTGGGGAAACTGCACGGGCTATATAGTACATTTTGAACAGCGGGCTGGAAGACGATTTTTTAATGTACTTACATGTAAAAGCAGTGTATGTTTAGCTAAGATGTTACAAGAAACTATTTTTCAGTGCCGATGCACCCATGTGTAATAGCGTCCGACCGTTACGTATCAACACACAAAAATTTGCCTTCACTGATCGTCAACCACTGAGTGTAGCAGTGAACAGAGGAGAGGGCTGAAAGAGGCAAGGGAACTTACCTGGCTAGGATCGAATTACCCTTTCCCTTCAGACGAAATGCTTTTGGTAAAACTGTGAGAAACATCTAAAAATTTTCAAGTCCAGCATTTCTGGTGGCCGAAATTAGTACCGTTTCTAAGCTACTTCAAATTAACAGTAGCATTTTAAGACTAAATAGTAGCTTCGTAAGGCAGAGCAGAGCATTCGTAAGTCGAAACGGTACATTCGGGAGAAAGAATCCACCATGAAAACAAAAAATGACGCAAGCGTCTAATACTAAGGAACCGACCATTTGATACTTGGAGGGGGGGGGGGGGGGGGCTATGCATTTTATTAAAAAAAAATATGTACGTCCCAACATTGCTGAAAAAAGTCCTTCGTAGTATCACCTGAAAAACATAAATTACGTCATTCCTCTCTAAAAAAATACTGCTTTAATAAAAAGATGGTATCAATAGTGGCATTTCGATTTTTTATATACGTACATGTATGATTCTCGAAATATTTGATACATCCACGTTCCTATTCTCGTTTTGGCTAACCAAGAAAAAAAACTATTTTCCCATCAAATTCCGTGTATTAGTGGGTCAATAGCTTTGCTTGAGAACTTGGGAGCCCACCATTTGTTGCGAAATGGCAATTTCAATGACGCAGAAGAGTGACCTTTTTCCATTGCTTTACAGGCTATATACATTGTGCAGATTATTCTGTAACCCAGTATGAATATGGCAATTCTATACATGTAAATGCAGAATATCAAATTATTAAGGAGAGTCCTGCAGTCATCACTCCACCCATTTGAGACTTAGAGTGAATATCATAAAATATCTAAATATTAATACAAGAGAAGGATTTTCACAATTCTGTTAAAGTTTTAATTTCACACGGCCACTCAGGTATCAATACTCTGTCCCCAGCAAAAGAAATGTGAAGCATCAATTGTTAAATAGTTCTTAATTAATGGAAGGCAATGATGGTAATTTTAGCAGTTTAATAGTACTATCCTGGTTTGGAAAGACACGTTGATAAAATTATCGATCTTGAATTTTCTTCCATTGGATACTATTGCATGGGGAATGTATGTACATTACTTTCAAACCAAGTGCCCGTAGACTTTCATCGACTTCCATCAGTCTACAATAGTCTTTTATCATGTGACAAGCCTCCCCATAGGGGAGAGAGGTCATACGATCTTCAGAGCTGAAAAAACATGGTGGATGCCAGTTGAAAGCTTCTCAAAAAGGAAAAGTTCCTATGAGTAAGGGTTTAATTCACATTTCACAACAAGTGCCTCTATTCAGTTAGAGTAGACTCTGTCAAAGGTGACTATATCATGCACTCAATCAACTCAACAAAATATAAGAGATTTGGTAGATAAGTTTTTAGCACTTTATTGCAGTAACTTGCATAAATTAGTCTTCACGTATTGCACATATGCATAGTATGAATAAAAATCAAAATTGTATGTGAATGACTTAGTTCGGGTTGCTATTATCAAGCCATCTGTTTGATACATCCAGGTGCTTGAACAAATCAAAATGGTCAATTGGTTGCAAGCATTTACGAGAATGGTAGGAAAATACAATATTTGATATGAATTTGGCTCGATAATCTTGTAATTCCTATAAATTTGGGACCGAAAACTTCCCTCAATAATAGTAACAAAAACCTGTTCAATTCTTGGGCTCTAGAGCACCCATGGGTGGCCAAGACATAAATAACTGCAATTAACCCTTTCAGTGCCACATTTGGACGTCGACTGAGTCAACAGCTTTCCTCGGCGCCCTCTGGGCTTAAAGTGCAACGCGCCCAAAGCACGCCGAGGAAAGCTATTGACCTGGACTGTTTGTCTCTCTGGGAACATAGGCATGCTGGTACTTGAATGAAAGGTCTGTGGATGGGGAATTTGAATCTGGAATGATGATAGTGATTCAGGCTCATCAGCACAACTTATGCTGTAATTGGCTCTCGAAGAGCTAAGTAATGGTGCCTTAAAAATAGCTTCATCTGAGAAGTAAAATTTAAAATAAAATAAAATAAAATATGGAACAAATTATTCAAGAGTGGGTATCACTGAAATACACGCGCATACCCATTAATCTCTAGAGATTTAACACGTCTCACCTATATTGCACAAATATAATAAATTGAAATAATGACAAGAATATCACACATACTAGTATTTTGATTCCCTCATCGAAATTAGAATACCTTTCAGGCACAATCATTCAAAATAATGATTATGTAAACACACACATATTTGCCGTTCATGGCTGCCGTGTACACCTATCACATCACAAGTTCTAGGTCATCATATAGTTATTTGGCGTGCAGGTGTCTGTGGTTTAAAGATATCTTATTTTCAAAATATGTTTAAACCACAGACACCTGTGCGCATAATAACCACGTGAAGAGCCAAAACTTGCGATGTGCTAGGTGTAGACAGGTCCATAAGGGCAAGCAAAACCTCTCTATTAAAGATCATGAGATTATTGCATATACTTAAAACTGCTACGTGGTATTGGTAATAGAAATAATGTGATCTTTGTAAATGACACAATTTATTAACTCATTCCACCCCAATCAATGTTTTCCTGCTAAAATCCAAATGTCGTCTGTTCATTTTCTGGCTATTTTTCCAAATTTTGGATTAATCTTGTATAGGAGATCCTTCCCAATTATATGCTCATGGTCAACAGCTTTTCGTGGCGTGGTCTGGGCGCAATGCGCCCAGGGCATGCCAAAGAAAGCTGTTGACTCAATCTTCCTTCAGGGGTTCACGGTTGGCAGGGCGGCCACGCTCTTGCCTTCCACCTCTGCGACCTGTGTTCAAATCCCGACCTTGGCGGCATGTGGTTGGAGCTAACTACCTCTCCGATCTTGAACGGTGGTTTTCCCCGAGATCTTCGGTTTCCTCCACCAATAAAAGGTAGAAAAGTATATGCCAACATCTCTGCCTTGGAGAGGGATTAATATAGGCTTTGCCAGGTTCCCAATCCATGTAAAACACATGTGTCTATACTTTTCCTTCAGGGTGGAATGAGTTAATACCATATTTTCTGAACTGGTTCATCCAGATTGGGTATATATTTATTAACTATATTTACTAAACTAGTTCATCTAGATTGGGTGCAGACTACAATTAGCTGGTGGCTTGGCAGGATACATTTTGGTGTGGATATGAAGAAATAACAAAAAGAAACACTACTTTTTCAGAATGTCACTTTATTTTTGCAGAATCCAAAGTACACAAGAATTTGTTCTAGCATTACTATATTTTTACATGTATACCTTTGTATATCTGAGACAGTCACTACATTGGATATAAATACAATACTGCTTAATATATTAGCATGTTTCAACTATATATATATATATATATATATATATATATATATATATATATATATATATATATATATATATATATATATATTAGAAGAAACATACAGTATTTTGGTTGCGCAAATAAGAATACATGTTTGTGTTGATCATGTTGACTAGACAAGATGCTGTATTATCATATTGTTAGTAATAATAAGCAGAATTGATTGGTTTATTAGTCCAAAATATATAACCACACTCAGTGTCTCATGCAGCAAACACATGGTATTTCATCAAACAGGTGATACGGTTTATATCGATATCGTTTTAGCGAGCGAGCCTTGCTTTCGCGTGCTAGCAGAAAAGTTTGTGCAGGACGAAAATCAAACAGGTGACCCGGTTCATATCACGGTTTAGCAGGCGAGCAACATAATTATCACTAAAGATATGATTAAATCGTTATCACAGGCTAACTTCACGTAGTACGGAGTTTTACTTGGTCTTAGTCAGCCATAGCACATTTGGGCTTCGCCCTATGTGGTATGGCTGGTAAAGTCAGGTTTAACTCCGTACTATGTTCAGCAAACCTGTGATAGTAGGTACCACAGAGAACGTGCCTGTGGGACCTGAAAAGTCCGAGAAAGCGACTTGAATAGCTCATTTTCATGCCTCATTTTAACAACTTATCCCTGACACTTTACAATAAAATTTACATCACAATAAAGGCCTAAATCTCTTCTTTATTGCTGTGGTGTTGTTATTTTCATTGATATGGATGTTATTTATTGAGCGCAATGTGAAAAAGTGACATTTTCAATGCTTTCACACCTTTTTCGCGTGTGTGGGCAATGGCCAAATTTGACCCTTTCCTTTGTTTCGGTCAGCGTCATTTTCCGAATGAGTGATTAAATTCAAAATTGCCATAGATAGAAAGAACAGATTCTAAGCTTTATTTTCGTATAAAAAACTTACGCGTACCCCCAGAAGAAGATTACAAAAAAATAAATTGAAAACTTTGAAATAAAATTTCAAAATGTTAGAAAAATAGTACATGATAAATTTTTATATGGTTACTATATGATATAGTTAACACTACTGACACCCTTACATACCAGCACCCAAGCCAAAGCCACGAAGACTGAACTCTGCCTTAATTGCCCCATCCCTTTTCCAATTCCGTTTTGAGGAAATTTGAAACTTTCTTGTCTGCAAAACAGACTTACTTTGCGTTATTGTTAAATGGCGATTGAAGTGCGTGTCGCACTGTCAGATCAATTATGTAAGCGAACACGGTTCGCCTTGGCTGGCAAGAAACAATTACCCATGCGTCCAAACTGTAACATCATCACCTCGGTCATGGTGTACTATTAACCTCTGTGTCTAATCTAGGAAACGGATAGACTTATTTATTCATATGTGACAATGCACAGTATTATCACCGATACAACGTTGAAACTAATGGATTTTCAACACATATAAGGCGTTCTGTGTGTGTGTGTGTGTGTGTGTGTGTGTGGTTTTTTTTCACTTTTTAAAATTCTAGTATATGCTGGGATTGATGTTTGTTTATCATTAACAGGACACTTGTCTCAGTCGTCATCTCGTCAAGATCATGATCTATGAAGACCCCTCATCTGGTATAGTGTATGCAGCAT
This sequence comes from Hermodice carunculata, assembly GCA_964020975.1. NCBI lineage: Eukaryota > Metazoa > Annelida > Polychaeta > Eunicida > Amphinomidae > Hermodice > Hermodice carunculata. The sequence continues at coordinate 23,433,071 of OZ026627.1, forward strand.
GGAACGTGCATACAAAATGACATCTCTCTTTCTCTCCGTCTGTTTTTGATATGGTTTACTTCTCTAAAGGAGGCGGGGGATAAAAAGAGGATTTAAAAAGAAGTCGGAGGCTAATTAAAGTGTGTGTGTCAACACACACTTTTTTGTTTTTCCTGAAATTCTTCCTTCCTTCCTTCCTTTCTTTCTTTCTTTCTTTCTTTCTTTCTTTCTTTCTTTCTTTCTTTCTTTCTTTCTTTCTTTCTTTCTTTCTTTCTTTCTTTCTTTCTTTCTTTCTTTCTTCTTTCTTCTTTACCAGCAAATTTGTCCGACACTTTTCTTAAATACTATTATATATAGAAACTCCAAACTTGGCATGATTGTATCTCCATACAAGGAGTTTGACCGTTTTATACAAAGGAATGAAGATGTTTAAAATTATGCAAATTAGGGGCATTTGAAATTTTAAATCTTATATATCTTCAAAAGTATAATAGATAGAGATGTGATTCCAACTTCTACTAGGGGGTTATTGACGATTGCGCATCTAATGAATTTAAAACAAACGTTGTAGCAATTTAAATTATGCTAATTAACAGCATTTAAAATTTTAAAACTTGAATATCTTCAAAACTATTACAGATAGAGACGTCATTTTAACTTCTACTAGGGGGTTGTTGACCATTGCGCACCTAATGAATTTAAAATAAAAGTTGTAGCAATTTAAATTATGCTAATTAGCAGTATTCGAAATTTTCAATCTTGAATATCTTCAAAGCTATAATATATAGAGATGCCATTCCAACTTCTACTCCTGTGTTATGGAATAGTTGGACATTACCATACCAATATGCTTTGAAGACACACACACTGATTTGCTATGCAGCAAATCATCTTTCCTAGTTCAAATTCTTCTCTTTGTTTACATAGAAAGTAACAAACATGTCTGACTGTACATGGAATAACATGAGAAAAAAAATGGAAATATACATATTTTTAAACAAATAGAACAGGGCTGGGACTGCCATATACATGTATATAGCGACCATGGTACTCTCTGTCTGTCTGTCTGTCTGTCTGTCTCTGTCGCTGTCTCTCTCTGTCCAGCAATCTTACAACTTATTTTCACAAAATAAAAAAATGCCAAAAAGCAAGACATACTGCCGTAGGCCTCGAGCAAAGCAGCAGTTAACTTGTCATTTTCAGAGAAAGATTTGAGAGGGACGGAGAGAATGGCATCAAACTCAAGGTCCAACTTGTCTGGAATGGCAATGATAAATTTTATAAGAATAAAGAGTAAAAATCAAACCCTAGCGCCCTCTCCCCGAAGTACTATATGCTTGGTCGTCAACTTTTTTTTTTTCATGCACATTGCTATCCGCTAGCTTCATTTTCTGTTTTCGTCCCTGATCATGGTCTTCTTCTTCTTCTTCTTCTTCTTCTTCTTCTTCTTCTTCTTCTTCTTCTTCTTCTTCTTCTTCTTCTTCTTCTTCTTCTTCTTCTTCTTCTTCTTCTTCTTCTTCTTCTTCTTCTTCTTCTTCTTCTTTTTTGTGTGGTTTGTTTTTTGTTTTATGCCGGTATGATCACAAGCATCATTAACAAAGATATGTTGCTCTTTTCGGCTAACGTGACTAATCCGCTTTCGAGTCCCCTTAGAAAGCTGTCGCCGTCGCGTGTGAAACCATGGTGACAGGCTTGCATTTATGGCTGCCCTTGATGTCGTTCGGGTAAATAGCTGCTTTTTAGGCCAATAAATACTATTGTATGTTGGAATCTATATATCATAATTGTCCATTGACAGGCCTTCGAAAAATTGCAACCAAAAGTGACCACGGTTGGAGAGCGATATTGTCATTCCGGCCAACAATGTGGGCGATAAGGGCCTCAAATTTTTCAACGCAAATTTCTCTGCTTTCAATAATGGTCTTTTGAAAGATAAATATATATTATCTAGGAACTTTTTTTTCTTTTTTCCTTTTTTTTTCTCCTTTTTTTGCTTTTTTTTTTGTTTTCTCGTATGACATGACATGTTGGGGGGGGGGGGGGGTTATTATAACTTTTATGTCAAAACACTGTATTAAAGACCCATTTTTTCACCGAACGATTATTTTTCCACACGAACACTACCTGTGAAGGACTTGTCCTCTTGGTCCTTGGCGCTGATAATTTTGTCACCAGGATTTCCATGAATCAGCATCAATTTCCTCAGACATGACTGGCTTTAAGTTTATCTGTTTGTTTACTTACATGCTTGTTGGCTTGTGTACAGAGTTTAGTTCAAGGATCAAAGTCTAATATTTACCGTAAATATTATCATTAATGCAACATGTATTAAAATGTGCTTTCGAATACCAGTTTTACCTGTTCGCTCGATCTTGGTATCATGACCGTCCGCTAAGCAGTTCAGTTTAGTACTAGCAAGATATAGTAATAATAATAATAGTTATAATGATAATAATTACAACACAACAACAACAACAACGAGATATAATAATGACAACAAGAACAATGAATTTGGAAAATTACCCCGTTACAACAGGGGCACCAATCAAGTGGGGTTATTTCATGGTGCGTCCACACATTTCCTTTGAATTCATTTGTAAAATACAAGTATAAACCATAAAAGTTAAAGTAGTCAGCAGATTAATTGCGTTAGCTAACATATGGGAAGGTGTTAAACGGAAGTGAAACAAGCGAAAGCACGATATTGCGAAAATAAGAAAACAAGAAAACGCTAATGCGAAAACACGAAAATGCGAGTGCGAAAACATGACATAATTTCTGTCGTATTTTCGCGGTTGTGTTTTCGCATTTTCGCTTTCGTGTTTTATATTTTAGTGTTTTCGCCTTCGTATTTTCTTGTTTTCGACCAAGGAAGAAAACAGTAAAACAAGAAAACGAGAAAACGCTAACACACTAACACGAAAATGCGAGTGCGAAAACACGACATATTTTCTGTCGTGTTTTCGCGGTTGTGTTTTCGCATTTTCGCCTTCGTGTTTTATATTTTAGTGTTTTCGCCTTCGTGTTTTCTTGTTTTCGCTGTTCTGTTTTCTGATTTTCTTGTTTTCGCTTTCGCATTTTTATGGAGAGAGAAAAATATTTTAGCTGGCACTTTTGTGCCACCATACGCCTGTGACCCAAACAAAGTGACCACAAGCGGGCCAGAATGCGCCGACCCGGGTAGCAGAAAGACCGTAATTGATTTGTCAACACATGCCGCTAGAGGTCGCATGGATGAGTTGCTTTTTCGAAGGGCTCCGCAATTTGTGACAAAATTTTGGAAAATAAGACCATTATTTAGGTTGGATTCACTGAGTTTACTTGGAATACTTTGTATGCTGTGGTCCGGATGTGAGTAATAGACTTTTTGTACTTTATACCTCACAAAACAACTCGAAAGTGGAGTAGATCGGCCCAGTGTCTTTGTTTGAAATCCCCGCTGCTGTACATTTGTACATGACGATGTCGATGAAGAGCTCACAGCCTAAAGTACACATTGAATCCAGTCCTACGGCACAGGTAGTAGAACCCATTTGTGAAAAGGACATAAGTAAAAAAGACTCAAAAGTGCAACCAAATAAGAATTACTCAGGGTTTGCTCAAAGACTTCTACAAACCCCAGGGCGTTTGAAGAGATTGATTTCACGCAATTTTAGTCCACCGACAACCCCAAACAAGTCAAACAAATCATCTAGTCAACCCACTTCTTTATCAAGGGATATGAGGATACCTGGAAAAGTAGTGTTGAACCCAAATTCTCCCTCATTTGAATGTGACGCTTTTAAAACGCAAAATGCTGGCGATTTTCATGAAGAAGAAATATCTCATTTATTGGACATATCGTACAACGAAGATGAGAATGACACAATAGTAGAGGTTGAACAAGGCCATCAACGCTCTGTTGATCTTGAACAAGAGTCGGCACTTAGACGCAGTGAACGTTTTAAGTCATGTGACAGCCCTAATCCAGACACAATAACCTCAGAAAAACAGGTTGAAAAACAACAGGGTAAACCCGAAGAAAAGAAAAAGTCGAAGGCAGGCGCAAAGAAAGACAAGCCTAAAGCCCCAGCAATGGGCAAAAAACTAACAGCGCACACCAATATGCCCAACACCAAACAGACAGAAACGTCAGAACAAACACATCTGTGTGCAGAAGGGTGTATACATCAAGGAAAGCATGTAACTGAAATGATTCAATGTACAGTATGCATGGTATACCATCATTTCGATTGCATACAAGAAAATAAAAAAGATATTTCAGCCATATGGTGCTGTAACGCATGCAGAAAAACTCCTAAAAAAGTGCAAGATATATGGAATGAAATTTGTTCTGTGAAAAACAAGAGTGTTAAGGAGACAAAACCGCAGTCACTTAACGCAGACGCAGCAAATGAGCTCATCACAAGTCATAGGGAGCTATGTGCAATAATACGTACACTTGAGACCGAATTGGTACAGAAATTCAGAGGGTACCATGATGAAAACACCCAAATTAAAATGGAGACAATTGCAAAACAACTAACAGACAAAGAGAACGAAACCACAAAACTAAAAGCTGAAAATAGCTCAGTTAAGAAGGAAAATGAAAAATTGCTTAATAAAGTGAAAATTGGAGAAAACAAGCTAGAACAAGCAGAGAAAAAGAACAGTGACATGCAAAAAGAGATAGAGAAACTGTCTTCTGCGAGTCTAACTATAAAAGCTGAACAAGAGAAGACCAAATTGGAAAAGCAACTGAAAGAACTCGAAACAGAGCTCAGTGCACAAAAGCAAAAATATGACGAGAAAATGGCGGAATTAAGCAATGACTTCCAAATTGAAATCAGCATGAGCAAAAGCATAAGAAGTTCTCTTCACGAGGAAATAGCTAACCAGTTCGACCTGATAGAGAAACAGAGCAAACAATTACACGCGCTGAACGACAGGCTGGACAAAGTGAAAGACGATGTCATCACAGCCAAAGAGCAGACCATTAGCTGGCAAATCCAAGCCCAAGGAATGGATGGCGGAGAATCACCCTCTCCATGGGCAAAGGTACCTGATTCGTCGCGGGCACCTAAAGACAAAAAACAAAACAGTAACGTAACACAAAACGGAAACCAGGGTGAAGAAACTCCAGAGGAGAACACGGAGAAGAAGCTGTTGATACTCGGTAGCTCTCAATTAAAATTTTTACGACCAGACAAACTTATTCGAGATTATAAAGTGACAAAGCAGACAACATACACAATAAAGGACGCTGAAGTGTACTTGAAAAACTGCAAGGACACATTTGATATTACCATCCTTCATCTAATCACAAATGATGTGAAAAAACTGTCCCCACAGGAAATTGCTGATGGTATTGAAAAACTTTGTGATCTCATACAATCAACTGGAATTTCCAAACAAGTTATCGTGTCGTCAGCACTACCCAGGATTGACGAGAGGGATCGTCATCTGAAAGCTAAAGCCACAAATTCTTTGGTGAGCTTGCAAGTCGATGGACGAGAAAACACTGTCTTCTGTGACCATTACAACAGCTTCATCACAGCTGATGGCGAACGGAGAAGAGATCTATTTATGGATAGTGTGCATGTCAACGAAGATGGGACACGCCTACTTGCAGCCAATTTAAAATACACACTAAATCCGGATCTACGCCCTCAAAGACCATACAGAAAGAGGGGACGTAGGTCCCCTTAAAGAGATAGATGATGCAAGATTGACTGGAAAACAAATATAGATAAATATACAGTATATCACTATTTAAAAAAAAAAAAAAAAAAAAAATGGCAGACACAATCAAGATTATGTCGTGGAACATTCATGGGTACAAACACAAAGTTTGTGGTCAGTCCACATCAAAATTTGAGGACTCGGACTTTGTTCGTCAAATACAAAAATACGATATTTGCGGCCTAACCGAAACACATACCAGTTCTGAAACTGATGTCAATATTGATGGCTATATTACTCATAAGAGTGTTAGAGAAAAACACAAACGGGCAACTAAAAATTCGGGTGGTATATGTGTTTATGTGAGCAAGCAAATTGTAGAAGGTGTAGAGCTCCTCGCAATTGAACACCCGGACATAGTTTGGATCAAATTAAGAAAGCAATATTTTAATCTAGAACATGATATTTATATAGGTACAGTTTACATATCGCCTAACAATTCCACTTTTTCCAGTGACGTCGATATATTTGAAATGCTATTTAAAGATATTTCCAATAATACTTTGAAAAATGGAAAGTGTATAATGATGGGAGACTTCAATGCTTCGACAAACACGGATAGTGATTATAGTATACCTGATAAAGCAGATACAACCTTTATTCCTCTGCCTAAAGATAGTGTAGATGATCAAATATTTGACAGACAAAATGAAGATGAACGAAAAGTAAATGATCATGGTAATAGCTTATTAAAACTTTGTATATCAACAGGGCAAAGAATAATTAATGGACGGAAAATTGGAAATTTGCATGGTAAATGTACATGCTACAGTCAGAATGCAAACAAACCTACATGCATAGATTATGTCACTTGTGACGAAGCATTGCTGCCTCTCATTCCTTATATGGAAGTACATGAACTTACCTGGTTCTCGGACCATTGTGCCCTATCATATGACCTCGCAGTCAGACACGGGCATGCAAATCATATTATTAACGCCAGACCCTACAGTGCACAATGGTCACGGTCAAGCAGGCAAACATTACACCCATTACCAGACAAATTTGTTTGGGATTGCACAAGTGACACTGCGTTCCCCAAGATACTTGACACCATTTGCAAAAATGATATAAATACATTTTTAAATAAAAATTTTGATATGAATCAAAGAAGCAATATAGACGAAATGGTTACAGATTTTAATAATATACTTTACAAGGCTGGGAAATTATCCCTGAAACTGAAAAAAGGAAAGAAAAAGCACCGAAAAACAAAACTTCCAAAATATGCAGATAATGAATGCTACAATCTATACAAAACTGTCAAGGATCTTGCAAAACATGTGTCGAGCAATCCTAAAAATTACACATTAAGACAATCATATTATTCAACAAGGCGTAAATTTAAAAGAATTTCGAAAGCCAAAGAAAGGCTGTTTAAAGATACTTTAGTTAATAATTTATTGACTATTAAGGAACGAAATCCAAAAGTATTCTGGGATATTTTAAATGAATTAGAAACAACTTCTGGATTTAAAAGTAATCCGAGTGAAAAAATCGACACTAATACTTGGTTCCAGCATTTCTCAAAAGTCATGTCAAACGGCTCTGACCCAAAAATGTCACCTATTTACCACTTGGTCAAAGATACTTTATCCTTGGATAGGACCCCGGCTTTTACGAAATTAGACTATCGTATTAATACAACTGAAATTCAAAATATTATCTTAAAACTTAAAAATAGCAAATCTCCTGGCAAAGACCTAATCTTGAATGAAATGCTGAAGAAATCGAAACATATTTTGATCCCGTCACTAATGAAGATATTTAATGCGGTCCTATCCAGTGGGTACTTCCCTAGCCTGTGGAAAACTAGTCTTCTAACACTAATTCATAAAGGAGGTTGTGCGACGGATCCAAGTAGGTATCGTGGTATATCTCTCGGAAGCTCTATTTCAAAGATATTCTGCGGTATTTTGAAAGTAAGATTGCACAAATATTTAAGTTCAAGGGGTCTAAGAAATGAATGTCAGATTGGTTTCGTTGAGCAATCAAGAACAAGTGACCATATTTTAGTTCTAAGGACACTTGTTGATAAATACACAAAATTATGCAAGAAAGGGAAATATCTTTATGCATGCTTCATAGATTTTAAACAAGCATTCGACACGGTTTGGCACGATGGTTTATTTTATAAATTGCTAAATTATGATATAACTGGTAATATGTATAATATAATACGAGACATGTACAATGACGCTTTAACACAATTAAAATTAAAAGATGGGTTGTCAGAATATATCACTCTCAACAATGGGGTAAAACAAGGATGTACCCTCAGCCCTACCCTTTTCAATATTTTCATCAACGACCTACCTGATATTTTCACTCCAGAGTGCCATCCAGTTACTCTATATAACAAATCAATTAATTGCCTCTTATACGCAGACGACTTGATTATATTGTCCGAAACCGAAAATGGCTTACAAAATTGCTTGGATAAACTCAATGAATATTGTATAACATGGAACTTAACAGTAAACATTGAAAAAACAAAGATTATGATTTTCAATAAATTTGGAAAAAAATTAAAACGATTATTCTATCTTGGAAACAAAGCGCTTGAAATTGTACAAAATTACTGTTATCTAGGTTTAAACATAAAGATTGATGGCTCATTTACTAACGCTACCAAAATACTCAGTGATAAAGCTTTAAGATCCTTGGCACGACTAAAAAGATTATTTTATAATACGCAGATCAGTTTACCAATTTTATTGAGTTTATTCCATAAACTTATATCGCCAATTCTTATGTATGCATGTGAAGCTTGGGGGCCCTACGAAATACCGATTGATAAATGTGTCACAAGTAATGAAATAGACAATTATTTCAAATTCTCTTTCGAAAAGGTCCATCTAAATTTTTTGCGTTTCTCTTTAGGAGTGCACAAAAAAGCAAGCAATGTTGCAGTGATAAGTGAACTAGGCGAATTTCCACTTGTACTAAAAATTTTCACTCAAATGTGTAAGAATTGGCTACGGATAGTACATATGAAACATGAGAGTTTGCTCTATGATTGCTTTCTTTGTAATGTGGAACATATCGATACCGGGAAGTTCAAATGGATCACATCTCTAAGAGACACATTTAACTTATTTGGTTTCAGCAAAATGTGGGAAAATGTCGGTTCGCGCACCAATTTTTTCCCTACTCCGATTTTTGTCAAAAGAATTAAAAGACGATTTATCCTTCAGTGGCAAGAAGCAATGAAAGGCAATTCAGCTCCAGACAAAAAACTACGTACTTATGCTAAATTTAAAGAAACATTTGAGTTAGAGAAATATTTATTAGTGATTCGAGATTATGCTTTAAGGAAAGATATTACACGTTTAAGAATAAGTGCACACAATTTGAAAATCGAAACTGGTAGACACAAAAGACCACACAAAATGCCTTTAGAGGAACGATTATGCGATACTTGTAATATACTAGAAGACGAATATCACTTTATAAGCGCTTGTAGAAAATATGAAAAGGAAAGAAGAAATATATATGGTGCACTAACCAATATTTTCCCAATATTTGATAATTTAGATGACTACGACAAATTTATATTCATTATTAGGCTAGACGATGTGGAAAAATTACAATAGTTAACAAATATTTCTCCGAGACACTGAATAAGAGGGGAACATTGTGAATATGTATATTCCCCCTCTCTTTTCCCCTCTATTCTTTAGACTATGTACCCTGTGTAAACATCCACAAGTATGTACACTGATATGGCTCTCGAATATATCTATGGTAATTTATTGTTTTGTTGTTTTGCAACGGTATTTGTATTATTTTCTTTCTTCTGTCTTGTGTGTAATGTGATTTGTGGGTATATTGTGTGATATGAGTTTTTTTTGGGGGGGGGGGTTGTGTTCTTGTAACTTGTGTTTTCTATTTTTATGTGTTGTATTAACATAATATCATATTTGTAATTTGATGCAGTTAATAAAGTTTATTCACATGGCCGTGTATAATCTATATCGAGCAATGACAATATGTATCGATGGATAGATGTATTGAAAATCTGCCGTGGGACATATAGATGTACATATAGCTTAAAGCATGGGATACCTGCGTGATTTGTGTAAACCTGTGCACTTTCATTAAATGCAGAGGAGTTGCGCTAAACCCCCGGTACCGCAGATTGGGCGGGTTTGCTTCTGACGTGGCATGGTTTGTCGCACTAGGTTTTTTTTAGTTTTTTGTGTTATAGAGTAGCCGGCGGCTACCATACCTCCTTCTGGTGCTATAACTCCTTCCGATGATACACATTCTTCGGCTGCCATACCTACTTTCGGTGTTATACCTCCTTCCGGTGCTTTGCCTCCTTTCGGTGCTATACCTCCTGGTGCTATACCTATCGTCGCTTTGCGCACGCTCGACAGTGGCTTTTCATAATGGTCCAGAACCACCACATTGCATTCTAGTCCAAGTGCACAATATGGAATAGTTGTTCGTTTTGTTACATGTCTCATTGGACCGTTTTGACCCAAGTGACCTTTTTCTTTGACACACCATAGTTTGGAAAATGGAGCGGTGAAACAATTTCTCTCCCCCCCCAAAAAAAAATAGACACTCAGAACAAAACAAAAACAATAAATAAATAATTAAATAAATAAATAAATAAATAAATAAATGAATGAATGAATGAATGAATGAATGAATGAATGAATGAATGAATGAATGAATGAATGAATGAATAAATAAATAAATAAATAAATAAATAAATAAATAAATAAATAAATAAATAAATAAATAAATAAATAAATAAATAAATAAATAAATAAATAAATAAATAAATAAATAAATAAATAAATAAATAAATAAATAAATAAATAAATAAATAAATAAATAAATAAATAAATAAATAAATAAATAAATAAATGAATGAATAAATAAATAAATAAAACCCACAAACAAACAAAAAAATCAATTTGAACATTTCAATCTTTTGAATGGAAATTCAAACACATTGTGTAAGAACTTATTCCAGCAGATGTCTTGTCTCTGTTTTGGGGAATTACTAAAGTTGACGCTATTCACAGAAATAAAATACGTCTCCCCTTCTTCATTATGCTAGAACGTTACAAAAATACATATTCTACGCAAAACTGAAATATATAATATCATTTCCTGGATAATTTAACATCATTTTCCTTTCACTTCCGGAATTTAGTACAGAGGTGACAGCTACTTCTAGACACGCATGTGACCGGACATTCATTTCGTTTGATTGTTGTGTTTTATATGACCAAGAGGCGGCGCACAATCAGTCTTAGACTAGACCTGTAGTATACGGGTATATTCCACTTCCTTTGATACATTTTTAACTTATGCTAAATGTCGAAATGTTCTCCATGCGGATATTTGTGGCATTTAACGTGTCATCTGGTAGCCTGACATTGATTACTTCAGCTTATGTTCTGACATATAAGGCTACTGATTGAAAAACTAGATTGGAGAGCCATTTAGCTATGACATAGCCTGTACAAAATTGATAATAGAAATCTGGAAACTCCTTTGCCCCCCCCCCCCAAAAAAAAGACAAGACAAAACAAAACAAAACAAAACAAAACAAACAAACCAACAAACAAACAAACAAAAAGCAAACAAACCCAAACAAACTCAGAAGTTTGTGCTCCTCTCGTGGTGGCCTTTGAAGTGTCAACAGTTTAAAAATATCGGAGTAGCCTACTAAACTGCTTCTTTTTCAATTCTTGAAAGAGGGAGATTGTATTCCATCTGCACGTACCTTAATTGTATGTTTCTCTAAAGGATTACATCATCTCAATATTTAATTTAGCCTAATATTTCCATTTTCTTATAAAGGGTTTGTTGCTTTGGGATATTTTAGGTCTAATGTTGGGACGTACGGAACAGCTCGGAATGAAAAAGAAATAATCAATTTGAAAATATCATTAACATATGACGAAAGAATCATCGTTTTTTTTTTTTTATTAAATTAACATGCAGAAGGACCAAAGAGGACATAATCAGCACGAGTGACGGTATCGCATCAACTGCACGATAATATGCTCAAATGTAAAATCAGCAGTCAGCAGACCACATCTTGCAGTAAGTCACCCAGCCAAGCATGTCATATTCGTATATATCAAGTGGACTCATTTGTCAACTTATTGTCGTGCAGTGCGTTTCTGGAGAATTTCTGGATGTAATCCGAAAGACCACGGTTAAATACACAACCAGAGGCATGAATATCTATTATGAGAATAGCAGCTCTCCCGAGCAACTGTACACTAGGCACGTGGAGGGTAGGAACTTTGAAAGAAACCGTGTGGGAAATGTGTCTACATTGGAATCCCCCACAAACATAAGTATTTCAGCCTGGTTACACACTCTACAGGCCGATAACGCGACATGGAGCTTTCAGCTGAATAGACGGGGTCTTGTAGCCTCTTCGAATGGCCACTCAAATAACCCGAAAGACTTTTTACTGTTTCGTTTGGGTCATGGTATTAGTGTATACGTTCCAATACCAATCATTATATTGGGGACAATTGGAAATGTATTTGCTTTTATTTTGATGAAACAGCCTGAGAATGCCAAATTGCCTTCTTGTATCTTTATGGCTATCCTAACAGTGGTCGACACCTTCATGCTTTGGGCATTCTTCTTTACACACTGGCTACTGTTTAACTTTTTGAAAGACAGCAACTCGCAGCTTCTGTGTAAAAATATGTTATTCTTAGCGCACGTAGGCACTAACTATTCGGCCTGGTTAGTTGTTATAATGACAGGACACCGATTTCTGGCCGTGTGTTTTGCATTAAAGGTTAAAGCCTGGAACACAGTTGGACGCGTTAAACTTATTTCGGCTTCACTATTCGGCTTTTTCGTCTTGAAGAATGTGCACGTGATCTGGAATGGCCACTATATCGACGACAGGGAAAGCGGCGAACATCATTGTGGCGTTGGGTTAAAAAGCAGGTCCACATTCTTCAAAATTTATCCATGGATAGAGACATGTATTTCGGCTGCAATTCCCTTCGTTTTGCTCATAATATTCAATTGTTGTATTATAGTCCAGATTCATGACAGTGCTAAATTCAGATGTAAGACGACGGGCATATCAGAAGGGAATTCAGAAGGGAGCAATAGCAGAGAGCGGGAAGTAACCAGGAGTCTGATAGTAGTGTCCCTGATGTTCCTCGTTCTGACGTCACCCTACTTTGTTCACTTGTCCGTGTACGCTTTCATAGACCGTCACAAAAATTTGTATCAGACCGCTATTTTCGAATTTACCTTCCATATTGTACACAAGTTGAGATACACAAACAATGCAGTAAACTTTTATCTCTACTGCATGTCCAACAAACGCTTTAGGAAGGATGCGGTTGAACTGCTTGCATGCGCCAGTTGTATTATTAGAAACAGGAAAGCGTCGAGTAACAAAGCAGAGATTTCACGGTAAGTGAGCTAAATTTATCAGGTTTGGTATTGTAAAATTATTGGTATAGATCTAAACAATTATTTATATAATCAATACATGTAAAATACGGCACACACTAGTGACTATAATAGGTTACGGTAACGGGACGTCAAGCAAGTATTAAATATTCCAAAATGCCAATCCAGTCTTGTTGGTAACCGTCAACGCCTCTCAAAATGCAACGTGCAGGATTACAAGGCGCAAATTAATGGTACAAATATGACAAGTCCATGAGGCTAAACCTTAAGATATCATTTTAAAATTTTGTGTTGACCTTCAAGCTCCAAATTGAAAAACAATCGTTATAAAAAAAAATCACAAAAGCTTGGTCTCTTGAAATCCTGTCGAACAATCCGTCTAAAGGATTACACCGAATTACTGTTCAATATCGTGGTAGAAACGTGTTAAAACCTCACTTTGAACATTTTGAAAGAAGATTGGGAAATTGGAATTCCAGTGGAATACGATTCAAGAGAATTTTTAATTCCACAAATGCTCTTTAGTTTACAAGGTTCCTGAAGCTGAAGGTCCTTCCTATATTCAAGAATAGCTGCGTTTCGCCAGTAAAGTTTCCACTCAAAATACTAGAGCAACCAGAAGATCCTTATTATACGCCTCAAAACCGAAAGTTGACATATATCGCAATTGTTTTTCCTGCTCCAGCCCACTTACACGGAGTAATCTCCTTACATCATGTTTGGCAACATCTCTGGACACTTTCGTAAGAAATTACTGGAGACATAGACTTTGCTTTTTCAAGTTGTCATTTTTTTAAAAGAAAATCTATCTATCTATCTATCTATCTATCTATCTATCTATCTATCTATCTATCTATCTATCTATCTATCTATCTATCTATCTATCTATCTATCTATCTGTCTGTCTGTCTGTCTGTCTGTCTGTCTGTCTGTCGATTTCACTATTGTAGATAGTGAATATTAAACCACCTTGTAGCTCTAGTACGTCAGAGGTTGCTACCCAGTCGAATAACGTGCAGTAATTACTAACTTCTGGCCATACACAGTTGCACATGAAGACAACGTGGTGGATGCATGTGTTTGGAACATAACCCGTTACGTTGTGTAAACCTATAACGAAATGTGAAAATGCAAAATACGGCAGTTAAACACAAAAATGATATAACAGATAAACCAAAAAAAAGCACCCCCCAAAAAACGAAAAAAAAACCAAATAAAACAAAAAAACAAAAACAAAAAACAAAAAAACAAAAAACAAAAACCAAAAAAAAAAAAAGCAAAAACAAAAAACAAAAACCAAAAAAAAAAAAAAAAAAAAAAAAAAAAAAAAACACACACACAAATCCCACCCTAATATATTTTGCAATTCGATATCCGATATAAGCAAATAACATGTTTTTCTTTTATTAGGCCCTCTGATGAACAGCTGCATATCTCAGACACTGAAACATTGTCTTGCTACGATAGCAAGTGAACGGGTTCAAGTGAGTATGACTTCGAAGTGGCAACCACTAGGAAGGCTTCACTTCAAGTTCAACCATTTAAGAGGGGCAAAACAAAAAGCCCGATATTGCATTTACCTGGTTTAAACTTCTGTGGCAACATGACAGGAGAAAACATAGGCCTACATCCTAAATGATCCGTTACGTCACCAACTTTGTAGCGTTTATAGTTCTTTCAAATTTTCTTATTATCGGCGATCATCGGCCCTCAACAGCTGTTTTTATGCCCTACGTCTGTTTAAAATGAAATAAAAAAAAGTTGGCAGCTAGAGCACTTCTAAGTCAGCAGGATGTGTACTACTCAATAGCCTACATTTTCTCGCCTTGAAATATTATTTGGAGATAAGCAGGCATAATTTACACGCCAGCCTCAATGAATTCTCTCACAACCATACAAACTCAATTTCAAGGGAATTATATTGACATATGGCGTTTGGGTAATAATACATGTAGCTCAATGCAGGATCCAGCTTGTCTTCTAGTGCAGGGACCTTGCAACACCTTCATACCCTATGCAATCCTGTATTGAAATATTCAAATTATAAAACATACATGTCACATACAAAAGTCACGATATTGTAAAGACATATTTAGCCGAAATTCTCCAAACAAATTACAAATTCAAGTTGGAAGTTTTATAAACTTTGCACTTAAGGACTGAAATTAATAAGCGAAGGGCTACTGTGACTATCATTTGAATCTTGGGTTTTGCCTCTTCATAAGACCAGGGAGGTGGAATTTAGTTCCACCTCCCTGATAAGACAGAATGACAATTGCATAGGCCTATATACATCTGCTGCACATGCAAGCTATATATCAGCGTTTTCACAGTTTTGTAGTCGTAATACGCTAATTGGTTTAAACATATCTTCATTTGGTAATTGAAAAGAAGGGCAGCGTCCTATATGAATTCCTCTTGCTAATAACAACAAAGAGACAGGAAAGACGAAACATCACAATTCCAAGCTGGGTAAATGCTTTGCTGAGATAACATGATGAAGATAAAGAATCTTACACGGCTGGGGAGTGAGTTACTATTTTTTCTCTCTCTCGGGATCGTTGTTGGTATGGAAAATCACTAGTGACCCGCGGTCACTCGTGATTTTCCCCACCAATTACGATCCCTCTTGAGAGAAAAAATAGTAACTCACTCTCGGCCATCGTAATTTTCCACACCAACAACGATCCTGAGTGAGAGAAAAACTAGTAACTAACTCTCCAGCCATGCAATATTTTGTTCATTCTATGTTTAATTGGGTATTTATCGCAAAAAATATGCCCTAGGCCCACTTTCAACGCCGACCCGGTGCTCCTTGTTTATTTACATTCGTGGTGGTTATTTCACGTCACGCGTGACGTATAATCAAAATTCAAAATTCAAACATCGCTCACCAACATTTGATTTTGTCTAAATGATAATGCATCACGTCACCGGTGCAGGTGCGTCACAATTTACTTGTGAGTTAATGTAGCAATGCTTAGGTCATATGATCTATAGTGAGTTACTTCTTTTGAATTTCGCTCTAGAAAATGATAATTCAACCTCAAACATAGCGTAAAATGAGAGGTAAGACCGCACTGAAAAAAACGATTTGCCTTAAAGTGAATCGGTCAGTGTGCCAACAAAGTGAGAGTTGTTGCATCGTACATTCAGATTCAAAGTTGGAAAACAGACATAACAGAAAACATGAAATCTCGGGGGGGGGGGGATGTAGGAAAATATAGTTCTTTGTATGAAAAAAATCTGCTGATAAAAAGGAAATGACAGGCAGAGAGGAAGAATTCTAGATAAAACAAAATACCAAGTGTCAGCAAAAAACAAGATTTTGGCATGTGGTGAGAAACTCTAGCTGATTCTCTAGAGTGCACTTTTCATGGCTACTTTG
Source organism: Hermodice carunculata (assembly GCA_964020975.1). Classification (NCBI taxonomy): domain Eukaryota; kingdom Metazoa; phylum Annelida; class Polychaeta; order Eunicida; family Amphinomidae; genus Hermodice; species Hermodice carunculata. The sequence goes on from OZ026627.1 coordinate 23,449,584, forward strand.
ATTCATTTATGGATCACTGTTGCAGTACAGCATGGAATTATGACAAAATGGTCACCGTATAGTGGCATGTTAGTGTTATGTCCGACATGAATTCAGACAACAAATCCTGGTGATGTACAAATGTATGTTATTGACATATGATGGCAGATTATGGTCTGTTGTATGGCTGGTATGTCACAAATATGCACAAGTCTGTCATCATTTCTCCTAATTTGAATTATTTCCATTTCAGTGATAGGGCCACACAGACGCTGCTCAGAAATTTTAGCTTAACTGGCATCGGAGTGCTCAGATCTGGGCAAAATTGATGATGGACAAATTAAACCTAGCATGTGAAGTTGGAATGGCATAACTATGCATAGTAGTTCAATTTAAAGATAACTATTCAACATTTAAAATTTTCAAGGTATGAAATTCTATTACTTTTCCTTATGGTTCACTGCATGTGCACACAGCAGAAACCTCGGAATTGAAGTTTGAATGACAAGCCTGCAATGAGATATTAAACATTTAAACTTCTCAACTGCCCCAAACTAAGATAAATTACAATTGTACAACTTTCGTTTGTGGTTCATTGGATGCGCAAACCTATATATCGAAGTTGGAATGACACCTCTGCGTGTTACAGTTTTGAAAACAGTCAACATTTAAACTTTTGCAGTGCCCCCAATTAGCGTGATTTAAAATTATACAACTTTTGTTTGCGGCTTATTTGATGCACCAACAGGATCAGCCTATAAGTTAAAGGTGTAATGGCACCTTTAACTATAATAGTTTACAAGATATCAAGGATATAGATCTTCAAATGACTCAAATTTGCATCGTTTTCAAAACTGTCGCCCCTTTGTATCAAAAGACCAGATATTATGTGCGGGAATATAGTCATGCCACGTTCGGAGTTTCTACATACAATAGTTTTCAAAATATCGGGCGAATCTGCTGGTAAAGAAAGAAAGAAAGAAAGAAAGAAAGAAAGAAAGAAAGAAAGAAAGAAAGAAAGAAAGAAAGAAAGAAAGAAAGAAAGAAAGAAAGAAAGAAAGAAAGAAAGAAAGAAAGAAAGAAAGAAAGAAAGAAAGAAAGAAAGAAAGAAAGAAAGAAAGAAAGAAAGAAAGAAAGAAAGAAAGAAAGAAAGAAGCAAGCAAGCAAGCAAGCAAGCAAGCAAGCAAGAAAGAAAGAAAGAAAGATTTCATTGAAAAAAGTATATGGAATTCATAGGAAAAACGGATATGTGTGTTGGCACACAGACATAACTGGACAGACAGTGCGGCGTTACAGATTGAGATTTATAATGCAAAATTGATTCCATCTTCTGGGTTATCTTCTAAATTTAAGTGATAAATCTTCCACATTTTTAAATAAATTCATGTGTGGACAGATATAAACCAATAATACTTTCCAAGTTGCATTTTGCATGACCACATGATCCTGTGTGGATGTTAAATTGAGCAAAATTAGAAATAATTGCATGAAGGTGTTTTCTTTGAATAATGTATTAAGGACAAGCAAAAATATGAAACCACCCATCTTAGACACTTTCGCCGCACGAACACAAAGGCAAGCCGTTGCTAACAGTTATATGCAGGTGTTATTTCAGCTGACTGAAGCCCATTCGTAATTGAAAGCTGTCTGTTTCCGACATTAAGCAGAGGAGGGTGTTTCACAAGAAAGCAAGGATTACCAATTAATTTTAGTCTGAATTGAGAGAGTGTTGGAACACTTCGAATATCTAGAGGCAATAAATCCATAATCTAGTGGCACTTTTCTGCAGGTGGAATATTTGGAATTAAGTTTTGCAAGTAATCAGGGGCTAGATTATGTACAATTTTGTACACGAAGACTGTTTCTCTTCTGTTAGCCAAAGTTTCCGACCGGTTTTGTCGTAGAATTTGTCGTTTGTCCTGGTTCGCATAGCACCAGTAACTGTATGGACGGTAATCAGCTGTACGTTTTTCTTGTAATTCTGGATCAGCCTCTAAACTACAATCTAAAATAGGTCTTATAATGCTACGCCAGATTAATAGTTTCTAATCTTTCACGTTTCAGTTTATATTCTGAATGTTTTCATGATATTAAGCTCTTTCGTAGGTTTAAGTAAGATTTTCTTATTATGTGACGTCCAATTTAGATTTGATTTAATCAAAATGCCTAAATGTGTGTCTTGTTGAACAACTGTCAGTAGGCAGCGCGCTAAGTTGTTGATTTTAGATTTGAGCCGGTGAAGAAAAAAAACCCACACGGGTACCGACTAAAGCTCAGTAAAAACGCGAGTGGACAAATTGCTACCCTGAGAATCAACGATTGGATGTAAAACTATTATTGTCCTCCTCCTCCTCCTCCTCCTCCTCCTCCTCCTCCTCCTCCTCCTCCTCCTCCTCCTCCTCCTTCTTCTTCTTCTTCTTCTTCTTCTTCTTCTTCTTCTTCTTTTTCTTCTTCTTCTTCTTCTTCTTCTTCTTATTATTATTATTATCATTATCATTATTACTGTTATTTAGTTTCGGCTCTGATGTGCAGAAGGCCAGCTGTGCTAGTCATATCTGGTTGGGTGAGTTCACTTAAAACCATCAAATTTTTTATTCTTGACTCAAAGTAAAGACACATGGAAATATGAAAATGCAGAAAAAGTTATACAAGGTAAAACCAATCAAAACCGGCTCAAGCCAAAATGTCTCTTGCACTGATAATTCTCAAAATAATTTTGGTGTAAATGAAAAAGAATATTAACTATAATATCGTGCCCCAGGGCAAGTGTCTTCCTTCGGGTCGCCGGGGTCCCAAGCGCAAAACTGTTGAGTCAGTCTTTATGCAAAGCAAGGATTAAAGAATGAAAGTTTGAGAAAGCTTCGCTGCCAACACGTTACTGGCTTCAATGTTTCCGTCACAGTTTTTTTGTTTTTTGTTTTCTATAGGAGAGTCTGTCACGATAGGCAGGCTATATCGTTACGACGGCTGACACCCTTAACAGGTTGTGTCGCTACGACTGCTTTAAAGCTACATAACTCGCATTCTAGTCACATCATAAGTTTGTATTTGTGAACACCTGACCCATTATCTGCAAATAGGACGCGTTCGGGACTCTTAGGGTAAATTCTCAACCCATCTAATGTCAAGCGACCTCTACGATAAGCTCGTCATGAATTTTCTTTTTCAAATACACAACCTATGAAGAATGTATTTTTTGTTAGGTTATATGTCTGTGAAACATTTCCATATGTATGAACAAAATAGCAAAGAAGACAGACTAATATAAAGGAAATGAAACATTTTGTGGAATCAGACAAAATGTGCTGAGAGAAGGGGACATATTTTATTTGTGTCCTCCCTACCCCTCCAACAAGCATTTTGGATAAATTTATGTCAAACACCACAAATAGTTCCTGTCTGTCAAGATTATGTTCCCAACAATTTCATAGTTTGCTTCGTCACCCCATAAAATGAAAACATAGCGTTCAGCTTATCCACAACAACACCCTCTGAGGAAAATGGAAGTCATCCTCAAGCTATCGATCTGTTGCTTGGAAAATAACCCCCCCCCAACACACACACGTGTGCTTAGTGCGAAAGACTATGATAACGCAATAAATTTGGGACACGATTTCATTGGTGTGACATCTAAAACAATAACATCAATGAGGTTCTTTTAGTTTGTAATAGTACTTCATATGAGAAGAAAATCTCAATTTTAAAAGAATACAGTAACTATGTACATATCATGCTACATGTACAGTCAGTAGTAGATTGTTACTACTACGTTCACATTTTGACTTCTTTTCTGCTGTAATAAGCATTTTGAAAGACCAGTTAAACTCTCACAACATAAAGACTAATTTTGAATTCATGCAAATACCGTTCACTGACGTATGAAAATAAAATATATTTTGTATTACATGGCAAGAAATGATAAGGAATCAAACAAATCAAAGACTAACAAAACGATAAAAGATCGTGGACCTTTTTATCAGGGGAATAATTGACGGTATAATTTGATTCAGGTTTTACTGGCGTTATGTGTCTGTAAACGGTTCATGGGTTTCGTTGAAAGTGCCTTTATTGGACAATGTTTCCTATAAATTTGAGCCATCAAATTGGGAAAAAATGGCTTAACATCAGCGATAAGCAACGGTTTACGTTTCTTTGTACTTATCCTCAAATCCCTCTGTAGATGCAACATGGCTCAACAAATAGGCTGTGTGTCCATGAAATTTTTCAGCCATGCTAGTTTAATTTCCAAACAGTTCACATTGTGCCAGCTGTACGGATTTCGATTTGTTGAGCTATACAGCGAATCATCACGACAATGCAATGTGATGTGACTTCGCACAGTGTTTCTGCATAGGCCTTGGGTATGTGGCAACACGGCCGTACAGTGTTATCAAGTTTATTGTGCAGGCATTTTTATGTAGGAATGCGGTCGCACAGTGTTATTGTGTTGGCTTCGTTACGTAGCAATACGGCGTACACTATTACTGCATAAAACTCGTTTTCTAAGCAATTATGGATGCATCGTTCACACAAACAAAAATTATGATAAATAAAAGAAGGGCAAGAGCGGAATATCAACTTAAGATATGAAGTACAAGCGCATTAACTGCGCAAATGCTGTCTATAAAACTACAAGGAGCACAGAGATCTAGTACGCCATGCACGTATTGAAGCATTCAGCTGAATGTGATTCTGAACCTGGATGAGAACACCTGGCGCTTTGTTCGAGTCCTCATTGTAAAAAGGGATCCACATTAACAGATGCTGGAGCAACAATTGTTGCAGGGATGACTAGAAAGTAACATTTTTCTCACAGCAGCAAACTACAGCACTCAAATAACAACGGAAAAAATCTACTTTTGTGCTTTGTTGTCTTTGGGAAGTAGGGACAACTTAAAGCTCTGTTTTTTACATGAATGCTTCAGTCTTTTGATTGTCAGGCATTCGTTTCACCATCCAGGTCAAACGCACCATTGTGCATCAAGAGTGCGGTCCTGTGGTACAAGGCACCCGTTTTCCCGGGTTGTCTCTGTAACTCTACATCATCATAAATATTATCTTGCCACTCTTTTATCTGCTCAGTGTCTTCATACAGACTGTTTTCAACGACGCCTTGAATGATAAGTTCACTGTCGTAATTAGGATAATACTGATCATGTCTTTTAATGACAGCATATTGCGCAGAATCTGCCTGGTCAAATTCCCCAGCGCACACCCTATGTTCAATCCCATTCTTCCACGTTGTGTGTGCGTATGCTACAATGGAAGTATCTTTATTTGTCAGTTTGCCCTTGTCCGTTCTATTAGCAACGTCGTGAAAAATCCCTTCCATGCAATATCTGTCATATCCGGACGCACCATGTCCTGTTGACACCATTTCTGTCTCATCTGGAAAAGGCATAGGGGGCCTTGGTTTATTTCTGTCGCTTCTGACTTCCACAGGTACTTCCTGTTTCATTCGTTCCTCTGTCTTCTCTGCAACATCACACTCATCAGCTGCATATTTACCCAATGTTGTTTCTTTCTCTGTTCGGTTTGATGCGTTTCTGCGCTTATTAACAGTGGCATACAAAGCGGCCACATTTTTACCCGGAATCGTAGTGGCTTCAATCGTTGGCTCATGGCCCACAGAATTGCTTTCCCCACCGTTTCTATGCAGGCTTAGGTCTTCTACTGTTGAATATTCAGGTTCTGTATCTTGCTTTATAGCAGATGTGTTATTTTTTGTTGCATCCCCAATATCTGTAACGTGGCGAGATATCGTGTGGGTGTCCTTTCGTCTGTAAATGATGATAGTATCAGTCATGGAGGTGAGGAAAATGGAAACATGACAAAAACCAAAACCAAAAAATGATGTTAAAAATAAACACAACGTGATAGTGATTATTACAATGATATATATAATTATAATTATAAACGACACGCGGGCTTCATCATTTTTCAATCTTCGAGCGTCGATAGGCAGGAATGTCATTTTCGGTGTCTAGCAAATCGTCACTGCCTTTCAAAAGAATATTGGACAAAATATCGCCTGAACAATGAACTGTTAGAGTAGGATTTACACCGGCAGCAAGAAAGTGACACACGGTGTTCAATAGACGGACTCTTTGCGTGAGAAACTTAGGACAAAATAAAAGGACAGGCTTAAATGAAAGGCGGGTTCACACGTTGAGTCTGGAAGGATGTTGACTTGGTGTAAATGGACATTTAAAATGCAAAAATCAAGACGCAGGTGTCGTATATGTTTAGGAGACTTTCATGCATGAAATATGAGGCCTTTTAGTCAAGATAAAAGAGTTGTAAATATAACTAAGATTTTAAATTGCAGTAGGGAATCACTGTCACGAACATCTACCTTGAGATTATTCCACAAATTAATTGTAGAAGGGAGAAATGATTCGCTGAAGCGTTTGGTGCTAATTTGGCGTAATTCTGAGCAATTTCTCAACAGGCGCCTAGTAACGAATGCAACATCACGGGCAATGAAATCATGTAGATATTGCAGAGTCAACTTATTATGCATTTAAAAACAAGAACAAAAAACAAAAACAAAAACAAAACAAAAAAACAAAAACAAAAACAAAACAAAACAAAAACAAAAAAACAAAACGAAACAAAACAAAAACAAATACAAAAAAAAAACAAAAAACAAAAAACAAACAAAAAAAAACAAAAACAAAAACAAAAAAAAGAAAAAAAACAAAACAAAAAAACAAAAAACAAAAAAAAAAAAAAAAAACGAAAAAAACAAAAACAAAAACAAAAACAAAAAAAGACAAAAGAACAAAAAAAAAAAAAAAAAAAAAAAAAAAACCTTAATGTACTTTCTCCGGTTTGACAAAATTCCACCCTAGGTCTTCAAGATGTAAGGCATAAGGGGTGTATCGAGTCGCGCCCAGGCACATCCTGGCTGCCTCATACGATACAGCTTTTACATATTGTGACAGGTTTTCGGTTCAATTGTAAACCAGGACACACCCATATTCGAAGATAGTACGGATCGTAGTAGTATACAACCTGATGAGAGTCTGTCGGGAGAGTTTGTAATGTGGCCTGCGTAGGAGGACAAGTCCTTGACTGGCTTTATTGATAAGGGGTGTGTTATATGCTGGTGCCTTGACAGATTACTTGCTGGGGACCCGGTTGTAACATTTAGCCTACTATTAGAGAATGGGCATCCAATAGATTTTATTCCAAGATAAGTGTGTTGAGTAGCTGCGGGTATCGGTGTGTTCACAAGGAGTAAGGTTGGATGAACTGGCTTCTTCTGTTTGGATGAGAAGATTAGCGAAGTGGATTTAATTGCGTAAAAAGTCATCAGGCAGGGCTTCCCCCAAAGATGGATTTGCCCAGGATTAGTATTTCGGCATTCAGCTATGGGAGCAGGCTCATGGACAATTTCAAGAATACTGGTATCATCTGCGAATTATCGGATGTCACAGGTTATTTTATCAGTGATCTTGTTTCTGAAAACAAGGAAAAGTAGGAGCAAAGGACGCAAACTGTAGGCACTCCAGCCTTTATGGGGAGATATCAGAAGGTCTGTCCTCCAATTGTAACATGTTATAGACGGTTTGAGAGGTAGTAAATTGTAAATTGGTAGATGGTATAACTGGTAGTAAATTGTAACACAAAATCTTCGAAATCCAATTGTTTCAGTTTAAAGTGTAAACCGGTGTGCCATACTCTATTGCAGACCTTGCATAGTTCCAAGAATATCATACGTGCCTCGTGGCCCAGCTCAGGTCCACTGTAAATAGCATAAAATATGCAAGCAAGTTGAGTTATAATAGAATCGTTTTTCTTAAAAAAAACCCCCACAAAAGTAACGTCTTGGGCAGAAAGCAAGTTGTTAAAAGTCAAATAGTCGTAGAAGATATTATACACTGAAAGCTCCAAGACTGTTGATACACTACATGGGTGTGAAAGCGGCCCATAGTTTCCCTTTGAAAGTTGTCCTTCAATGCAACAATAGGGCGATTAAGATGCTGTTATGTCCTATGTTACAAAAAGCTTATATCTGTATCACGTTGTCGTTCCGTAATGACGTACGCCATGCAGAAGTTAGCATCGCGAGGTGAAGCCCATATCGGGTAAGATTTTACTCTTAAGCTTGCACATACCGATTTATAGAGTCAACTTAAGAGCGCGTCAAGTGGCTGTTTATAAGGTACGGTTTAATCGTTTATTGAAACAAGATTATGAACTGGAAAAATATCAGTAAATTGTGAAACACTTTTAACACTTGAGCGTTCACACGCCTTTAACTTAGTCACCACAGTGTCCGTGTTGACCTTGGTCGTTACCAAAATGAACGTATTTAAATATATAAGAGACACAGTCTTTGAAAATTTTCCACAGAAATTTAGATCATCTAGATGTAAGCACAAATTAAAAATTCAAATTTTCCACAGAAATTTAGATCATCTAGATGTAAACAAAATTAAAAATTCAAATTTTCCACAGAAATTTAGATCATCAAGATGTAAACAAAATTAAAAATCACTGCATTATATTTTTTTATGGCAAGATTGCCCATATATGCTTTTATATCGTTTACATGTATATCTACGTAACCGTGAGCCCGTTGGGACATACAAAGGTAAATGAAAGGTTGCAAAGGTAGGCCTAGCATTCGTGTATTCACCAACACCAAAAAATTCAAATACCTTCACATACTTGCAACCGTATGCCAGGTATAGCCTACGACGAAACATGAACACACAAACGACCCATACTTATGCAAGGCTTGTGGTCTGGTTCATATCGTTTCTTCGTTGTGGACTGTGAACTCATGGTGGCCCCAGTTTGTCACACATTGAAGTCAGACAGTGCAGTGGAAAAAACCGTACCACTGTATTTTTCAATATTTGCATTTTCTATTTTTATTAAATAATCAATGTAAACCCCACCACCTTTGCTACTGTCCATGAAAAGGTGCCGATTATCCTGTTAAATACAGTCCCTTTCTGTAATGGTTTATTTGGGGCTTCTATTCCACGAGCAATTAAATCTTTCACTGTTTACTGCGACTAAAGTCTAACTACACTAAAGTATCCCAATGATGCCAGATTTCTATGATTCCATTGAAGACCTCCCATTGGAGTCCTAACATGTCAACAGTTCAAGAAGATTTGTCCAGGTCAACGGATTTCGTGGGTGCGCCGATTAAAACTGACTCTAATATATATATATATATATATATATATATATATATATATATATATATATATATATATATATATATATATATATATAGAGCTAAATTGTGTGATGATCTATGTTCTTTTCTAGGGCTGAATGGTCAACAAGACCATATTGCTTCCGGAGGACTCGGGAAATTTGAATGATGTGTTGTTGACACTTCACTCCCTGATGACGGGCGTCCACGCTCCATATTTGATATTAACACTCTAATGGAGGATGTTTTCATCAAGTACTTTAGATCTTAAAAGACACTCTCTGTACCTGATGTGCGCGAATGTTACATTTTGTTAGGGGTAGAGGGGCTCTGTATTTTGTTGAGGAAATTGGCTCACCCTTACCATCTTAAAGATATTGGATTATTATTTGGACTACGTATTTTCTTAAGGAGATTACCATACCTTACCAGTCTTAAAGATATAGCATTGTTGCTTTGGCTATGTATTTTGTCTAGGAGATTGGCTTACCCTAACCGTCTTAACGATATACCATTGTTATTAATCCACTATCTGTTTGGTGAACAGATAGTGGATTGTGATATAGGATTAACAACAGGACACCATAGCTATTCCTGGATTATTTTGTGCAGATGACCTTTTGCTCCCGGCCGAGTCTCCAAAAGAGTTACAGGATATGTTTAGCTTTGTAGAGAAATATGTAAAAATTGGAGGTTAGAACTTGCCCAAGACAAAAACCAAGCTTTGATATACGGAAAGAAACCAGATTGCAACGGAGAATGGAGACTTGGGTAATTCTAAACTGCATTGGGTGGAGAGCAGCTGATTAAAATTGGAAAAGTATATGATCATGAGTTTGCTAGGGGTTATGATAAAAACAAGAAAGGGTATGTTCAGGTGCCATATTGGAAAGATAAAGCAGAAAGCGAACCGTACAAAGGAATTGGTAAAAGCTACAACGATGGATAGTTTAAAAAGGACATTTACAGCTCGAGTGTTGCGGGATACAATAGCAATGCAATGAAAGCTATATGGTTTAGATGTGCAAAATATGAAGCAATTACTAAGGATAACCGCGTGTCCAGCAACAAAATGTGGGTCTATTTTTTTTTCATATTCATCGGTAGTTTTATGTAAGATCCTGCATGCAATATGCCCGTCAGCCTTTCCACACATCTGTTTCCTAATGTACCAACTTAACATCCCTGTATTATGGTGAAGTAACAAAAAGGACTTTTCGGGATAATTGAAGAATACTCACTTGCAACTCCTGGAAAACGAAACACGTTCGAGCTACAGATAGCCTTTTTATCACGTGACTGCTCGCCAATGGTCCAAGAGAGGTGAAATAAGTCACGTCTGTAGGTCACCTTAACTATCTCCCGTGTGCCGGAAGTCACTACGATACTGACCGTAATATCACCTGCCACCGTTTGCAAACTCTTGTCACGAAAAAAGGCAATATTGCTAAATAGAGCATCTGTCCGTTCTTATCATTGATTTGCAGTCATGTCATTTATTGATTTAATAAACATATTAACGAAATATTTTCTGCGCCACTTTTAATAACATATAAATAATGCGTGTTTCCTGTTTGGAAAGTAGTCGGCAAAATCCATTGATTTAAATGTTTCATTCCGTTTATTAGATAAAGCCCACTTTGGTTGTTGTTACCTTTTCAGCCTCCGAATACCAAGACAAGTCCCCACAATAATCATCACGGCAGCCGAAGTGGATATCACGCCAATAACCACTACTAGAAAGGACAAAAACATTGTTTCCATATATTGTTATGAAGTGACACCTGAAAGGATCCCATGCCTTATAAAGAACTTGGTTATTTCTACAATTTATATTCTTTCAAGACTTTGTGGAAAGTTCATCACAGAATTCACATCTAATCTTTTGTTCGAACAGAGTGTGCGTCTATGTGTAAACAATATCTATCGTCTTATGTAATATGGAACTTTAATAAACAAGTCATATTGCTGGAAAATATAAGATACGTCTTCGATTGTTTCCACTTAGTTTGTATTTGTGTTGATGTGTTGCCACAGATGCATTGATTTCATAATCACAGAAAACTGATGTAATGGAGCCCAGTAGTGAGTGTAAAAGCCTAGCTTTGATCGACTGAACCAAGAAGCTCATAGAGATAGGCTACTTGATTATACCTAGATGTACCAACTTTCGCTATCGATTGGGGCTGAATAAAACAAATAAAGAAGCAAACAAAAAAAAATAACAGACAAAAACAAAAGCAAACAAACAAACAAAACAAACAAAAAACCAAACAAAAACCAAACAAACAAACAAACAAAAAAGAACAGAAAAGAAAAAACCCCAAAACAATCAAACAAAAAGAAAACAATCAAACAAAATAAATAAGCATGTAAATAAATGAATGAATGAATAAATAAATAAATAAATAAACAAATAAATAAATAAATAAAAAAAAAAAAAAAAAAAAATAAATAAATAAATAAATTCAAGCAGAAAAAACAATCAAACAAAAAGAAAACAATCAAATAAAGTAGACAAGCGTGTAAATAAATAAAAAAAATAAATGAATAAATAAATAAATAAATAAATAAATAAATAAATAAATAAATAAATAAATAAATAAATAAATAAATAAATAAATTAATAGATAAATGAATGCCATTTTTCCTTCAACCAGAGCTTTGTATTTTAGATTAAACATAAAGTTAACAGAACGTTGTATTTTAGATAAGATTAAAGCTTAACAAGTTGCTTTCATTGGTAAGTTGGAATTGACTAAAATACATTCCTTTTAAAACGTAATTTTTCAAATTATGTTTATCAATACTCAAGATAATTTAAATTATAATTATTGACAAGGAACTAAATAAAATGCGTTTATCCGATATGCAATTTGCATATAAGGAACAGCATTGTACAACCTTGGCCACCTTAACTTTGAAAGGAACTGTCAATTACTATTTACAGTTCCTTTCAAAGCGAAATTCTCATGTTTATTGTTGTTTTTAGATGCCAGTAAGGCTTTTGATTGGGTAAGATATGATTTATCATTGAAATTGTTACTATAATAACACTTATATGCGTCAAAAATGAAATAATTAAAAGATTCTTACATGAGACTAAAAAGCAGTACAAAATGGTCTACACGGTAAGAACGTTCCAATTTTATGTAAGCAGTGCGCCAAGGTGGAATTCTATCTCCATTGGTGCTCACGCTACATGTAGATGTTCTCTTAAGTAGACTAAAAGAGAATGGTATGGGATGCCGGATAGGTCTAAAATATTTTGAAGCATTATCTTATGCAGCCGACATTTGTATATTTTAAGCCCGAGTCTCAGTGGTTGCAGGGTATGTTAGGTACATGTGATAACTTCAGCGTTGAATGTGGTGTAAAGTTCAATCCCACAAAGACACAATATATATATACGATTCTCAAAAACTGACACATGGGATGATAAAGTACCCTTGTATTTTGCAGTTCAAATATTATCATGGAATCAACTCTAAATCGTGTGGGGGGGATTGACTTTTGTTTAATTTGTCTGAAGAAGCAGAAATATCAACCAAAGGGGAAAGTTTTACAGTTCTGTGAACAAACCGCATTACTACATCTGTCTGTCATCTCCTTACAAATGGTTATTGATGTGATATGAGTGCTTATTTTCTCCTTTCTAACGATACTTGATATGCTATGCATAAAGGGCATTTGCTCCTAGGATTCACTTACAAAGATGTGTCGAAATGCCTGGCAGATCCATATGTGGAGGACGGGTGGTGGCAGCTGTAATAATACAGTAAGCCGCGGTACATAATGTAAAGATACAGTAAGCTAGGGAACATAATCTAATAATGCAGTAAACGGTGGTACATAATGTAAAAGTAAAGTCACCTGTTGTACGCAATGTAATAATACAGTAAAAGGTGGTACATTATTTTATCGCACAGTGAACTGAGGTACATAATGTAATAACAGAGTAAAGTGTGGTGCACAATGTAATAATGCAATAAAGTATGATACATAATGTACAAATATGGTAAAACTGTTGTACATAATGTAAAATTACAGTAAAACTATTGTACGTAATGTAATGATACAGTAAACTTTGGTGCATTGTGTAATAATACAGTAAATTGTGATACATAATGTAATAGTGCAGCAAACTGTAGCACATAATGTCGACTTTTATTCTCAACGGAGGACAAAAATGAAATTGATCTTGTTAATTTCAAGGGTCAAAGAAAAGACGACGGCAAAAGATTGCCCCAGTCTTGTACGTTATTAGCACACACAATGATTGAACCACCTAGGTTTGACGTGGAAGCATGATGTTGAAAAAACACAACTGCATGAAAAGAATATTTATATTATTTCTTGTTCATGCTCATGATAGTTAGAAATGAAATGAAACATTCGTAATTTGAACCAACAGTTCATGAATTCCGTAACTCCACATCTGGTTTGGTCTTAAATGTACAATCGTATCCGCATGGCTGCTACATCAGATTTCATGCACATTAAATCAGCACATCAAATATATTGTCATATAACGCAATATCTCATATTAAAGTCAATAAAGGGCACCGATTGGATAAAGGTTGTTTTCCAAACTCGGGGGGGGGGGGGTCTAGGCGCTGTGCCAAGGTGTACGAAATTTGTATACCCCGGAGCTTAAAAATTTGTAATAAGGTAGCATTGTTTTAATTTTGAAGCAGATGAGGAAAGTCTATGATGGAGAGCAAGCGCCGCTTTGCCGGCGAGGAAGATTTAGCATGAAAAAGGAAAAGCAATGATGCCTCACAATACTTTAATATGAGATAAAATTGTTATGACATGCACAGGCATGGTCCACAAGATTTGGCCACCTAAGCAAGCTTGTACACTGTAGCTTGCTTCGATGGCCAAGTCTCACGTGCTATGACCGTGCATGCCATAACTGAGAATGGCAAACACAACAGGAATTACTATACCTGATAGGGCAGTGACATTAGGGAGGCCCATTTCAGGGTTTGATGTGTCATTTCTTTTCTCCAGGAGTTACTGAAATTAAATATAGATTACAGGGCCAAGCGTGGTTCCAATAATTTTCACTCACGTAATACCAATAGTGCGTTGATTAACTCGTTCCACCCTAATGATGCTTTTCCCCACTGATATCAAAATGTCGTCTGCTTATTGTATTTTACTAATTTGGGGAATATTTTTTAAAATTTTGGATGAAACTTGCATGGAAGATTATACCAAACTGTATGTCCATGGTCAACCGCTTTCCCTGGCGCGTTCTGGGAGCATTGCACCCACAGCGCGCCAAAGGAAAACTGTTGACTCGTCCCTCTATCACGGTGGACTGAGTCAAAAGAAAAAAAATTACACATTGACGAGGTATATTTAAATGTTTGATATTAAATATGTTTTTAAAGCTTAGATATAAGAAGATAAAGAATTAAAGGGTAAAATTCAGGGTATCAAGCACTGTACAGGATGCATGGGAACGGCAAAACTTAATAATAGTCATCAACTTTTGGGTGAAGGATTGGTGGACGCCAGTTATAGCAATGCAGATAACATCATGCTCGGTCATAATGAGGAGGGTGGCTAGGTTCAATTTGAAACTGCGCCTCTTTTCTCCTGTTTACATATACCTAGACTTCACTTCCCCTAGCCCTACCCTTCTTTTCTTCTCATTTTGAGAGAAAGAGAGAGAGAGAGAGAGAGAAAGAGAGCGAGAGAGAGAGAGAGAGAGAGAGAGAGAGAGAGAGAGAGAGAGAGAGAGAGAGAGAGAGAGAGAGAGACAGAGAGATGGGAATTTAAGTTCGCAGCAAGTATCTGGTTACATGGGATTGTTACATAATTGTAACATTATGAACAACTTGCCCTAAAACAAAAGACCTGCAAGACCAAAAGGAAAGTAAACCTATGGTCAAATTGCTAAGGCCGATAATCTTCAACTCTAATCTGACCGTTTCTGTGAATTGTTTTGTAAAAATATTTTTCATCAGCGATCTCCGGCATACGTGCCAAATTAAACACTTTTTAACGTTGGTTAAACGGAGTGTTTACTGAATGCGCATTCTTCTGCGTTATACGGCAGACAGCTATACCAGCTGGTCTGGGCGATAGGTGTCTGGAGCTCGGCGGCTCAAGCCCGTGACCACAGACATATTTAGCCAGCAGGCTCCTTTCAAGCTTATTTTTCATGTTAGGTCCGTTAAAAAACACAAAGGAGAAAACTAAAGGACAATAAAAAACCACTATATTTAACATTACAGATTGCTAATCACTGGTTTACGACCGGAAATGCTTTTTCCAACCAGGTTAAGATTAAAGTTGAGTCCGCAACATTTTACATCATGTTATATTGACCGATGTTCGCCAAAAGTAAGTGGCGGCTTATGGCATGCGACCCTGATATTGGTTTCACACTTTGAACATACCTTTTATTTTTAAAGCAATATTCAAGGAAACAGATGGATGTAAAGCCTTAGAAATTGTATAAAGTGTATGAGAGTAGAAGCTCCACATGTGCTAAAACACAGACCAACATGAAAACTCACCTGATAGCGATTTCAACATCATAACGCTTGACGCAAAATCTCGTGAGCTTCCCTTGACAAGTACCAACGACATACTTCCTTTAAGGATGGCACAAATCGCATTATAAGACATGAAGATCAAGGAACTCAAATTAGGCACGCCCAACACTCTAGTTTCCTACTTTTGTGCATACATGTAAAAACCGTCATGTATATATATATATATATATATATATATATATATATATATATATATATATATATATATATATATGTATATATATACATACATATATATATATATACACACACACATATATATATATATATATATATATATATATATATATATATATATATATATTGCTTGCAAAAAATGCATCATTTTATAATACTTCAAATGAGCAAACTGTAAGCCTACTGTAGTCCATTTCCTCAAGCAACAAAGGGTTTTATTCTATTGTCCTGTTGCCTGTCCTTATGTATTGATTGCTTTTGTTCGATCCTGACTGCATTTCCTTGTGGCCGGTGTCCCACTTTGAAACGGCAGTGCTACAGGCTATTGGCGTGTTCTAACATGTAATGCAGGCTATTACTTGCGAGCACTTACGTATATTTCAATTAGAAAATGTTGTGGTTAGGTTGAACTTTAACCCTTTAGACCCAAAAAGACCAATTAGTGCAAGGCAGTGACACAGGACCAATATTGAATACTCCCGCTCTAATTCAGCCTCGCTATGCCCATGAGATCAACGCCAGGCAGTGACGTAGGACCAACATTGACTCCTTGCGTGCCTTAATTTGGTCTCACTATGCCCATGACGTCACTCAAGTTATCCGTATTTGCAAATCACATCAATTAATATCTTTTAGGCCGCTAGCCTGAGAAGGATAGACATATATGGTACGTGGTTAAAGTAATGTCCAACCTGACAAAGAGACCTCACTTCTGGGCCAAATATCACAGAAATATCTATATATGATCATAATCCATGCATGTGTATGTATGTATATCATAAAACCATAAATATACATTAAGTATAAATATTACCATTCATTTTCATTCCCATTTTGCCATCATGTTCTTACATTAATTCAACTAGCCCTTGTCTGAAACAAGTTTATATATGCTCCTACACTTCTTCAGGTTTTCAGCGGCGATAGGCGGCAGTGGGTGGCGGTGGACGGCGGTGAAGAGAGTCTGTGTCCATTTCTGCCAATGCTTAAAATTTAGGCGGCAGTGGGCTGTGATTGCCGCCGGCCGCCGTCCGCCGTCGATCGTCGCCATCCCCCGCCCACCACTGCCAAAATGTGCCATGCGCCGCCGAATGGTGTTTCTAGTGCTATATAATAAACCTATATAGCCAATTGACCACAAGACTTTTCATAAACAGTCTATACTAAAGATGGAGCTCTACATTTAAGTTTGTAGAAACACATGCTTTGGGGGTAAAATGATTTTTTCCCCTGCAATTTTGGACATTTCTTGAAATAAATTCAATATAAATGGTCTAATTTCGCCTACGACTGTTATGATTTCAACACATGAATCTACAAAATCTTATCACGGTTTTTCATGACTGCATCTGTATGTTTACAATGGTGACACAAAAATTGCAAAATGTCAGATTTTTGTCAAAATTGATAAGGTTGGTGGACTCTTCATTTTTAACGCACATTTGATAAAGAAGTACTCACTGAAATGATCCCTGATCTGGTCTGTTCTTAAGAATTTTTAGAGTGCATCTATTTTCATTTGATGAACATCAGATGATTCTTTTTGGAGAAATACCCACATTAACGTTACACATGAAACAGGTTTGCTCATTCCCAACTGGGACTGGACAAAGGCATTGGTACGTTAGACGTGCGCACCTTATATAGTTTTTCCGATTTTGATGACTCTAGTGCCGATAATACCATGTATATTATTATTTGACTGAGTGAGCTAACTGTTGGAAATGCCAATTACTTGAAATTGATGTTTGAGAATATCAAAATCATGGAAATGTGCAGGGAGGCTGCGTATGTTCATATGAAACAAATATAAATTCATTGGATCACTAGCTTCCGTGTAAACCATATCATTGAATGTATCCTCAGTGTAATACTGACTGTCACACATATTGTTAACTATATCAGGTTGATTGAAAAAGTTAAAATCAGGATCACATTCATAAATAGGTAATGTAGAACTACTGGTGTTACTTTCAAAGGGAATAACTATATTATTAATCAAAGTTGCACAATTTATCTGTGTATCATTAAACCATAATTGTGTATCATTAAACCATAATTTAGACAAGCAGTTTATGACGAGATCGTCATCATCAACATGGTTAAAAGGAAGTTCACTTTGTAGACAAGATGGACATAGCCATGCATCATCTGTATGATTTATTTCTGGGAGACATTTAATATGATAATGTCACAAACAAGACATGTAGGGTTGTTGATTACGATTATGAATATTAAACTGATTGCTGCATATTCCACAATGGATCATAGAATTAATGGGTAAAATAAATTGCATATATTCGCAAGGAAGCGTAGAGCATCTAAATTCTAAGAGAGATGTTCTTATATAATGCAGATTACAATCTTCATACGAACAACGCTGCAGAAACTGGATGGGAGGAATGTGTTTTTTTTCAAATCTGTATGTGCCTTATGGTAATATATATATATAAATATATATATATATATATATATTTATACACACACACACACATATATATATATGTATATATATATATATATTTATATATATATGGTTAGCACATGTAAACATGAAAGGATACTATGGAACAAAAGGAAACTTTGTAAAGTCAAAGTGATTGTGAGTAATAGCAAACAAAAAAAAATGAAAACAAAAAGAAGTGTAATATGGTCGTACATGGTGATTGAAGACTTAATTCATACTTTGGGCAAGGATGGAAAAAATTCTACCACATACCGGTACCAGACCAGGGATTCCATATTCGCTATATAAAATTGCATTTAAGTAAAGGAATACAAACCAAGATCCTTGCATATACATGCAATAATTTGACTCAGTCAATAAAACATATAAATATAAGTAAAATGAATAACACATTTGTTTGTGCACTTGATTCTCACAAAAAGAAAAAAGGTATGTGGTACTAATATGCTGAAAATGGAATAGAGCTCCTCATGTGAATAAAACTCAAAGGAAAAAGACAAGATATTGTCACCAGAGTAAATAGTTCATATATAGATTTACATAGATAGAAGCAGGTTCACTGACTTTAACCAAGTCCAGTCCATTGGGAGTGGGGGAAATCTTATTGAATTTGTCTTTTACCAAAATTCGGCCATCGTAGGTCCAAGCATTATTTATTTTGTCACGTTTCATCATCCTGGCTTTGTATAGAAGCTGAGAGTGGCGTTTGGTCAGGTCGTCATTGATGTATATTTTGTTCCCGTCGGTGGGTAGGGCATCAATCATCGTTGCACAGTTAAAGTTTCAGCGATTCTTGACAAATTATGCCTTACTTCTGTTGGTGGAAAATTTTACGATGATCGGGCTCACTTTCCCTGGAATCTTGGGCCTAACATGATGTGATCTACCAATTTCTGACTGATCTAAAGGAGTATCCATGTGTTCATTTGCAATTTCATAACAAGATCATCTGTGTCCTCATCAGGTTTTTCAACTATGCCAGTAATACGTACACCATTCCTTTGCCGTATTGTTCCAGGTCATCATATTTTTGTGACAGATCTTCGAGTGCCTCCAGTTGGTAAATTTTTGCATTTTTTTCTGCCATTTGACTTTGCAATATTTTGAAATGAACCCATATCTTAGAGGACACTTTATCTGATATTTCATCAGAATTTGGTTGAACGGCTTTTTTCAGTCTTGCAAGCACATTGTTATCAAACACGCTTTTGATTACAGCACCCATAATTTCGTCTGCATCAGTAGTGGATTTTGATTTTAGACTCTTTTTTCTGCCAGCCATTATTCACGCGAGTTTAAGATGCAATAAGTTGATAAGTATATAACGCCAAACAAGGAGCAAGTAGATGTGTAGTATTAAAGAATGGCCTGACAGTTACAAGATCCCAGTAAATACATATGTACACAAACATACATTGTCCAGAGTATGGTGGTGGCTTGAGGGTTAAATGATAGTTCAGTGGGTCAGTAGAGTGGGGTAATGTCCTGAACAATGGTCACTATCAGGACAATCATCATGTCACGCTCAAAGCACAGAATCAATGCAGAATTACTCCAATTGTAATCCAGGTATATTCATGAGAACAAATATCAGCAAAGTTCCAGTTAATAAATTTGTTCAGACTTTTGCCCGTCTATGATCAAAAGGTACTTACAGATCACTCCTCAAAAACTTGAATGTGAATGAAACTTAGAAGAAACCACCACTGGTCTGAAAGCCAGCCTGTGGCTGCCAACTGTCCTTGTTAAACCTCCTTTAGAAAGAGATATTAATCTGTCAATGCATATTGTGATTAATTGGTTCACGGCCAATAAGCTGTCCCTCAATTTAGATAAAACTAACTATATGGGGTTTTTTTGTTTTTTGTTTTTTCAAAATAAGTCTTGCACATTTGATAAACTTAGCTTGTCAATAAAAGTTAATAATGTATTTTAGAACAAAGAGAAAACTGTAAATTTCCTGGTGTTTTGATTGGTGGTAAGTAGAATTGGAAGTATAATATATCTCAAAATAGTTGGCATATTTAAGAAATTCGATGGAAACTTGGGAAAAATATTTTGACTCAGCTATATTACATCATAGCATTCCCATATCTCATTTACTGCAATGTTGCCCGGACTGCTAATTATATCAATAATTTAGATAAACTTGTCAACATACAAAAGAAATTAGTACGTATTATAAGCAGTGCTGAATTTAATGCTCATACATCTCCCACTTTCAAAGACTTATATTCACTGGCTTTTAATGAAATAAATATTTATGTGACTGCTGTATTCATGTTTAGGGTAATTGATAACCTCATGCTTGCTACTTTTCAAGATATGTTTCGCCATGTATTTGATGTACATTTTTCTATTACCAGACATTCAAACAGTTTATACATTCCACGATATCAAACAATACGATGTAAATTTGCAATTTAATGTCATAGACCTATTGTACGGAATACTATACCAATTTATCTGCAAAAAAATCTTCATTACATTCATTTAAAAGGAAACTGAATAGGTACTTAATTCAAAGTGCATAATGTGCTTTCCTATTAAATTTTCGTTTAACTAACCTTGTTTATAGTACAATATATGTAGAAGGAACCAAAATATGGCACCTGGCTTGTATATTTTGCTGTGTAATTTTAATGCTTTCATGGGGGACACTATAAGCTCCTCGGAGTTTCAGTCCCCTACATGTATGTATGGCAACTTAACCGACTGTGCAGTTGTGATTAATAAAAATTCAATTCAAAATTCGAAAAACTATCTGAAACTAGTTGAACTATAAACGAAATGAAAAAAAAAACAACCAACAAACAAACAAACAAGCAAACAGATGATTGTGTCAAGGAGTGACACCTACACTATTAGCACCTAGGAAGAAAAAGACCTGGAACTTGTTTGATTTTCCCGTAGCTGTAATAGATAAGGTTGTCGCTAGTTTGTTTTTTTTGTTTGTTTGTTTTTTTTTAAAGAGGAAATGGCCAAGACTATGACCAAGATGCTTCATTGTTTCACAAGGCAATAGACCATTCTTAAGGAATTAGATTACCATGACTTGTTGGCTTCTAGTCGAGTTTGCGACAAGCAAGAAATTTATTGAGGCGTGAGTAAAAACAAATGGCAAAGGCAATAAATCTTTCTAAGGAAGGGCTTCTGTTGGAAGTTGGGAACAGAAACTTGAGGAAGTTGGCCGGCGGCGAAAGAATAACACTGAGGCACCACAGGATACCACGTGGTAGTATTGTACTGCCACATAGCCTTACAATACAATGTGGTATTGTAATACTATGTGGTATTATAATTCCAAGTTTCTGGTTTCTCTGGTTTGTCTGGTTGTCACAAAAACAGGTAGCTGCACTGGAGGACATTCGCACCTTTATTGATGAGGATAAGTCAAGATGTCTGGAATCGATGAAAGAGAAAGCAAAAGCAAAGCAGGAAAAAGACACTTATTTGTAACCATTTCAACCCAAAAATTTCGAAACTGTTTAAAATCTAAGTACCTGTCCCATCCAAGTGTATCAGTTGTAGTCAGACAGGTCACCAGTCGCGATGTCTACTCCAGACGCTCTTGTCTATTTACCAATTGGTTACCAGTCGAGATAAGTAGCCATTACGCCCTAGTCTTTTTACTAATGAGTTACCAGTTGAGATAACTGATATTAAGGCTCCAGTCTATTCATTAATATGTGTATTTGTCAATAGGTTAACTGTCGAGATGACCAGTTGTGACGCTACAGTCCACTTATCAGCAGTTCATCTGTCAAGATGACTAGGCCTGACGCCCTAGTCCATTTACCAACAGATGGCGGTACCCGTCCAGATAACTGATACTGATCTCGAGTCTATTTATCCGTATGTCACCAGTCAGGATGACCAGTCCTGACGTTTATCTATTTATCGATGGGTCAGCAGTCAGGATCACTAGTCCGGAGGCCCAAGTCTTATTAATAGGTCTAAGAACCACTATCATCTTCTAGTTTGCTGAATTGAGTGGCAAAGCAAAAATCGACATTCAAAATGTAAACATAAATGTGGAAATAAAAAAAATGGAAATGTCAATACCTGCAAGGCTCCAGTCCTTAGCAACCTACCCTCCACAGTGACACCCTTATACTCGAACTGGGTGTCATTTGATCAGTTTGCTTGTGATACGATTGACAGGGCAACACCATTTGGAAGAGTGCAGAATAAGTTTTCTTGTAAATGAACTAAAGATTGCCTCTTCATGTCAGTATTTTTTCGGTTAAAGCAAATATTGCTCATTATCTCCCACTCAAGCCCCTTTCCCATATTAGGGTTCAGGCTATATGGGACAGACATGGGTGGTATGATTCCTATGGAATAACAAATTTGGTAGCTTCGCTATTGTGCAACTAGTATGACTCTCCGTAACTCCTGTGTGCTTATGAACAAGGATGGGTAGATTTCCAGCCATGGTAGAAGTCATCTCAATTATTCCCAAGAGTAGTTAAGCTCCCTTCTGTATTAGTATTCGAGTTTAGGCATATTATGAAGCGAAAAAGTATCCAAAATTGCAACTCATATTCTAAGAAACTAGTTAAGAACTACTGTATAAACAGAAATAAAAGTTTTTCCACCATGCTGTGCTGTCGGTTTGGTACATGCTTTTCCCTGCAGGATGCCGATATGACATCATGCATGACGTGAATTGTTACCATCAGGTCCATTTTGAAACAAATGCAGAATTGTTGTGTTTGATGTAACTGCGACTGAAAATATAAAGCAAATGATGAAGTTCACATGAAGGATATCAGATTTCACTCTTCTAAGCGGGATATCCAATAACCCTTGTTTTCACGATAGAGGAGTTACTTATTTAATAACGACAAGGCAGAAGAATAGAATTGTGTGTTTATTGACTGGTATAGAATTAAACCCCGGTAACAAATTGTTGCAGTGATGTGGCGGAGAACAACAAACATACAGTTAACTCTATAATAAATAGCCAAAAATGAAGTACAGTACTCTTCATGAAACATGCTGATCTGAACATTTTCCCTCCTTCTGGTACTGCAGATGAGTTTTGTTATGATTATAAGGAACATGGTTTATAAAGGATTAAAACCCGGAGAAGCTTGACCAAGGGGATTGTATCAGCAGATAGAAATGGTACGTGTGCCCCTAACGTCCTCACAATGTCAACAAGGGGGGGGGACTGTATTGCAGGAAACAAGATTGGTTACATGACGTTTTTCTTACATCTGATTTGTCTACGACTCCCATTCATCCAATATCATCAATGTTGCCCTCAATATGCAACCCAAACCGTGTATGTGAAGGTCCTTAAGAAAAGTTGCTATGCCTACCCTGAACTTTATCACTATTAAACTCTTCACAAATGTGGGCACTCTATTCAATTGTATCATCATGATGAGAAACTTGCAGTGAATAAGAAATGCGTAGAGGAAAAAAACATTACTCTGTTCATATAAACCAAGATATGGTCAAGACCCAGTATATCCAATTTGTGCACAATGCTTAACAGCTGACCATTACCTGCCACATATATTCAACTACAGAACTTGTAGTATTGGTCATCACCTCATTTAACATAGTTGTTGTTTACAAGACTTGAATGCCGTTACTATTAGAGTGCTGTATGATATTTTTAGTGCAGCAATGAAAATTTATGAGTATAAACAATTAAAAATTACAAATTTTTCACGGAGACATTGTCTGAACTTTGCAGACCCTTTTATGAACAATGTGTGAAAAACAGCCGTCTCCCAATGTACAATGCATAAAATGTCTCTGGACCAATAAATATGTAAGAAACTGTATGTAACCATCTCTATGTTTCAGAGTTTATATGATTTCAGATCAGTTGTACAAATAAATCAGTTATTGTTTCACAAGATATACAATACAAATGTTTACAAATTCTGGATAAGCTGGCATGTTTCCTATCTTTCCTATCTAACAGCCTACTAATGCATCCATCTTCAGCATCAAAAGAGAGATATATATTCCTTGCAGGGAGAAAAATAACTCTTCACCAACATATTTTATCTACACATGAAAGTAGTTAGTTTAATACATCTATGGAATTGGCACAGAAGAATGACTTTACCATAAACCTTCTGACATGTTCTGGGTTTACAGATGATCTGCAACAGTTAAATAATGATTTGTATTTTTACCAGCGAAATTATATTATCTGGCAGGCATGACTCTTTGGATGCAGATAGCAGCCTATCATTGAATCTTTTTACAACCAGCCAACTTAATATAGCTGGGGTATGACAAGGACGACGGCTCAACTGACTGAGCTGGGATTCGCAAACACTTACGACAACCATATGCTCTGCATGCTGATATAGGTCTATTATTCTTTCTTTCTTTCTTTCTTTTTTTTTTTTTTTGCAAATTACCCATTTGCATTTCATTGGAATAGCCCACCAATCACTACTGACGAAGACTCACATGTAGATGTCATGACGTCACAAGGCTGCACAGGAATACGTTTATGATCGTTGCAGTGGAGCTTTCATACCAGGGTATAAAATGTTGGCATATTTGCTGAACAACGAAGGCAGTGATAACCATATCAGTTATGCCGTTTCAAGCATCACACAATACTAAATCACACTGCCATCTTAACTACCAAAGTCCCGATAGCTGCAGCTATCCCCAAAAGAGCGAGCTATAGCAGTATCAGCTGACAGCAGATTTAGCGCCATTTGTTGCTCGTTTTGAGGTTGTTTTCTGTCCTATACACCAACAAGTTATGTGTCGGACTCTTGCTGCAGTGACACATTAAACATTATATGCAAATAAGAATAAAACTTTCCCCACCCAAATGGCCGGAGGTCTTTAAGCAAAATATTTTTTTTTTTTTTTGCTTTATATATCAATTCTAAATTTTCGATTTATACATAATAATTGGAACTTAAAATACACCCAACACTTGGCAACAAAAGCTCTTCATGTACTGTATGCAAGCCTGGTCTAGTGCAAGGTTTAATATATTGTACGTAAGTCTTGTTTGGTGCGAGGGCTTAACTACTTTATGCAAGCCTGGTCTGGCACAAGGCCTGATATACTGTACATAAGCCTTGTTTGGTCAAGGGCTTAACTACAGTATGCAAGCTTGGTCTGGTGCAAGGTCTAATCTACTGTACATAAGCCTGGTTTGGTGCAAGGGCTTAACTACTGTACACAAGCCTCGTCTAGTGCGAGGTCCTATCTACTGTATGCGAGCCTGGTGTGGTACAAGGTCTTACAAGCTGTACGTAATGCTGGTCTGGTGCAAGGTCTTATTGACATGATTTATTCAAATTCAACCTTATTGTAACCACGAAAGATCTAAAGCACAGAAAGAGTAAATACACACTGCTTAGAGCCTGGCACAATATACTTAAGGTAGCCTAGCAAAAGTTACAAGGCACTTTCCGTAGCCTGGTACAAGATACTTAATGTATCCAGCTACAAGATGGCCCTGATATACTTCAGAAGTGCCCATTTGTGACCACATGCATTGTATTAACATTGATAGAATTAACATGATTCAAACTTGTTTTCCGATGCAACGTGGAACATGTTAAGCTGTTCCTTTCAAACTAAACAGACATATATATATATATATATATATATATATATATATATATAAACTGAAGTTGTCCTTCCCAGGAACCTATTGACACTGGTGTTGTGTATTAATGTATTTCCTCTATAGTTTCCATTCTTTGATGTGTTCTCAAACTTAGAATGAAATTGCCAGACACTTTATTGTTGCTGCGGCGGTTCATTGTTGTATATATTTAATTGAACGAAAGTTCCTCATAGTTTCAAAGGAATGGCAAAAAGTTGCAAATTAAATGCTCACAGACATTTGCTTCCAACATAGTTATGGTGCCTGTAATGTAATAGATATGTGCAGTGTGATGATATGCTCTTCAGTCTGGTGATGGTAATACAATGTGAGGCATGGTAGCATGATGTGCAGTATGGTAATATGATATGCATTGTGGTAATGGCGATATAATCGCAGTATGGTAATATGATGCGCAGTGAGGTAATGATCGAATAATATGCTGTATGGTTAAATGATGTGTAGTGTGGCAATGTACCATGCAGTGCGGTAATAATGTGCATCATTAAACCACAAGCCTAGTTGACATCTTGCTATGCAGCATTGTAGATCAAGAAGATGTTAACTTGCCTTGTGTTGTAATGATGCACGTTTCTGGATGGCTCACACAGCAGGCTCATGTTACAAATGACAACAATTCCTAGACCAGAAACACAAAAAGGCAGCATTATTTATGTTTGAAAAAAACACTTCCTCATCAATATTTGATTGTACCAATGTTTTAGTCACGAGGTTATTCCTTAAATTTCCGCATCGTTTTTGACACATTTTCCTTGTGTCGACTGCCTATCAAAGTAAAGATGGAGCTTTTTCATACCACGCATGGGCCGATGGACACGTGCAATATGTTAAAGGTAAATTTAGGTGAATTTTTCTTTGTGCATTGACGGGAAACCAATCGGTCTGGCACGTGCACTCCTTAATAGAGTCACAAATATATTAAGTTACACTAAATCAGTCCACAACACCTTTAGTATTGAAGATTTAGACTCTATCTATCTATCTATCTATCTATCTATCTATCTATCTATCTATCTATCTATCTATCTATCTATCTATCTATCTATCTATCTATCTATCTATCTATCTATCTATCTATCTATCTATCTATATATGTATATTATTATTACTGTTATAATAATAATAATACTAGTAGTAGTAGTAGTAATAATAATAATATTATTATTATTATTTTTATTATTATTATTATTATTATTATTATTATTATTATTATTATTATTATTATTATTATCATTATTATTATTACACATATGTAATTATGTTCTATCATATTTTAAAATAGATTTATGGACGCCAAATAGACTGTGTGCTTACAACACAAGTGCCCTCAACTGTATTTATGGCAATTACAACTTGAAGGATGTTTGATGGATGGATGCTCTGGCAAACTAGGTCTTATACATTTAGAGAAACACGCAACGCGATGCAAATATGACATCAGACATTTCTAATTTTTAGAGATGTGCGTCAATCACGTTAAACACTTTATGCTGGTCATTTTCACAAATTATATTTGTGTCTTTTTGTCCAGAACCACTTCCTAGTGGTTCTTCCTAATAGTCATTACCCTATTCCACAGTCCTAACTCGTGAAACTTGGTGGAATTCTACCCCCTGGAAGGGAGAAGCAAAATTGTTGACTAGGTGGTGATGCTATTGACCATTGACAAAATTTTCCATTTATTTTTTATCTGTAAATGCATGCATTACTGTTGGTTACAGTCTACGTCAATGGGAATTACAATGGTTGTTTACACTGTCGTCTTTTTGGAAAACATCACTAGCTTTTAGATTTTTATAATATTTTCCCCTTTTTTAAATGCCAATATCATAAAATATCTTTTTCTCTTTAAACCGCATTGGTAGTTGCCTCAACATTGCGTTGAAACACTTCTGAGTACCCCTAGACAAGGGCAGGACTTTCCATAAGTTGAAGGTAAGCCGAGAACGGACTCATCACTTTTCTTTTCAGCTCCGCTGACTTGTCAATCAGCTGAGTTTATAGGATGGTCCGTCATCCGTCCGTCCTTAATACACATTTTCAACTTGTCAAGAGTCGTGCACTTTCCACGTGGCGAGCATGTACTTTTAATCGGTTTCAACCACATTTGTTTAAAGAGTCATGCTCCAGTGATATTAAGATTTTTAGAAGGATTTTGGGGGTTCATGTTTTGAAAAATTCTTCAAAAAATCATCTAATCTGAAACTGCTTTGCCAATTGCTTCGACATTGGATAGGTACACTTCTGAGGACCCTTTTAATTAGTTGAACTAGTGGTACTGCGTTTTTATACTTTTTCAGTGGTTTTACTATTTCCGTCTTCTTCAAAGTAGTCACTTAAATTGTTCTGAAGTTTACTGGAAATATGCCTTGTGAAAGGGTAAAACGCAGTTGTCCACTAGGTGGTCATGTTCTTTATTCTTGATTTTGAACTTTTTTAATATCGATAATTGTCAGTTTATTTATTCATTCCTTTTGACTATTACGTTTGTCAATGGGAATTACAAAAGGAATTCATATTTTCGGCTTCTCCAAAACCTTTAGCCAGATTCACTTAAAACCTGGTGGGGATATACCTTGGCAGGTTTCTTCCATGTTTGCCCAAATGATTACTATCCAGGGATTTTTATCTTGTTTACATTTTTTGCTCCTTTTTGGCATCTTTTTTCACGGAAACCGCGTCACCAATTGCTTGCATGCTTCGAAGTTGCACAGGGACACTTCCGATGATCCCTACACCTTTATTTAATCACCAGGTGATGCTACGATTATGCTCCCTCTACTTCTTTTTATTATTTTAAGCTGAGCTGACTTGTCAGTCAGCTCAGCTTATCTTATGGTTTTCCGTCCGTTGTCCGTGCGTCGTCCGTCAACATTTCCATTTTCGACTTCTAAAATAAAACGTCAGCCAGATCCACTTCAACATTGCATACATACATACGTACATGCATACATACATATATACATACATACAAACATACATACATACACATACATACATACATACATACATACATACATACATACATACATACATACATACATACATGCGTGCATATATGCATGCATACATACATACGCACATACATACATACATACATACATACATACATACATACATGCGTGCATAAACTATTTTTATCATTTTGACATATAGGTTAGTCGACAAGTAAATCAAACCAACCTTTTTTCATTCGAATGTTTTTCATGTAGTTTGAAGTTAACGTCCATATCTGCTGTTCACTGCATTCGATCCCTTTTTATTTTTTCCATTGTGTTTTCGTCAAACATTGACCGACAGAAAGATCTCCTTGTTGAAACGCTAGATACAAACCCCGCAAAATACTGTCTATATGCATTTTAACCTCCATGTTAGGGGTTTTAGAGCAGGAACCATAACAAGACCAAAGAACAGACGTTTATGGCGAGTTCCAGGATTTACTAGTAAGTCAGACACCATTGGTCCCAATAGATCCGCAAAATCCAGCACCTGACAGACACTCATCAGTATGACGTGATGATTATATTATCGCAGACGACCATGTTACATGTGAAATTTGTTTTAATTTGTAAGTTACGTTAGAAGGGGGACCATGACATATCCAGAGGGGCCACTTCTTTCCCTTATGGCGGTTTGCCTTCATGGAGGGACACTAAATACTTTCCTGGCGAAGAGTTGTAAATAATAATAGGTCGAAAGAATTCACCTTACTACATGAAGTCTTACATTATAAGGTTGTTTGCAATACAATATGCGTAATAAGTGTTTAGTGAAGGTTTAATTATTGAATCAATGTGGTATACAATTTATCATCGGATTTTTCTAGTTGCAGCACAAAATTCCTATATCCAAAAACTGCCTTGAATTACCTGGTGCAGGAAGTGCTGTGCCCCGCAACAGAGAAATTTTGTAACCGACACTGACATCCCCCGAAACCGCTGCATGATTATCTGATTACCCCGAGTACCCAATGATTTGCAACAAAGCCAAAGAGACTAGTCAGTCAGAATGTCGACCCTGAACCAACCCTCAAATTATGCCGAATATTTAAGCAATATAAATTAATCTTGCGTGTGTTTCTGTGTGTTATATTGATGACATAAATAGGTGGTTTGAAGACATTAACTAATGCTGATAATTGGAGGTGGCGACCTCTGGCCAGGCAAAAAAACATGAATCAGGGGCTCACATCAACCGATGGGTCTGTAAGAGGTCTCAAAAAGCTGCCTGTTTTGCACTGAGAGGTGCTGCGAGCCAATAGGATCGAGCTTCGTTTGAGGCCCACATTACAGAGGAATTGTGTACAGCTTTGCAGTTATGGAAGGCCAAAGCAATGTCAAACCAAACATTTTACATCTCAAAATGGTTTTGTCTTATCAATCTTGCTCACAACTGTATTGCTGGGGTTATGATTGAGTGTGTGTGTGTGTGTGTGTGTGTGTGTGTGTGTGTGTGTGTGTGTGTGTGTGTGTGTGTGTGTGTATGTGTGCTTGTTTTTGTTTTGCCTTCTTGGGTGTTTTTAAGTATTTTTATGTCTTTTGTGGAGGGGGGGCATCTCTAGGGGACTTTTCTGGAAGTACTTGAACAGTTGCTTTGTCACTGGAAATATTCATGGAGGCTTCCAGGGATATAAAAACCCTAAGGTTTCGAAAGATTTTGCAGCATTTTTCCGATTAATTGTGGATTTGTTTGTTAACTTTTAACTTTTTCAATATAGTGGGCTTAATATTGTCAATCATTGTAGCAGTGTGCCATGACTTGTCTCCTAAGTGGTCTTTGGTGGCTGATGGGTTTTGATCATGGATGGTTCTTCTTTGCTTGGATTTTCGGTACTTCCGATTTTGCCATCATTAAAAACTGTTGGCCGCTTCTATTTTTATGACATCTTATCATCTTTAGTTATTCAATAAATAATGCATTGCTTGGTGGATATTCAATTCTTGCTGTTATATCTGTTGATGTTCATGTTGATACACTTGTCAAGATTTGGACGGTTTTCGACTTGGACTGATTTTGGACTATGGTATTGACGGTCTTATACTACTGTTTGCTTCGCACTTTGAATTCACATGTCGATACACTCAGGGGAACACGTATTTGCATAATTATTGCAGAGACATTTGGCAAATGCACGATGGTGTCGGTGTTCTCCGACTCTCTTACCCAGATATTTTGACATATGCCCCCATGGCATATCAGTTTGATCGGACAGGGTCCAAATGGAATTGTAATGTGTAAAATGGAATTGTAATGAGCTTATCAGTCTCCAAACCTACGGTTATGAATGTAGTGGATAGCAGTCCCGCCACCTTTTAGAAATACCCAGAACACGTAAAAATACCAAGATTACTTGCATACTGTTAACGAATGTAAATAAAAAAAATAGCTGACCTGAGAGTAATTCAGATATAAAGGATAAATGGGGCAAAGTAAGAGACATCTTTCTCATTACCATGTCATAACAGGTCGATTGTCTGCATATAACTAATAATGAATAATACATGTTTTTTTTCTGTCAGCTGCAGGAATCTTCCCGGTATATAGACCCCTCCACCTGTTTTTGAGACTCAGGATTTCCCGTTTCTGATCATGTCTTATGTGAATCTGCTACAGATCGACAATGCTCTGCACAGTGGTGGAACGCTGCATGCCACAGTTGAATGCTGCTTTACTACTTTATCTTGGTAAATAAGCATGCTGTTTCATTTGAAATAGTTTTCAGTAGTGATGGCAAACAAATAAACACAAGAGTTCTTTATTTCTTTTGTTATCATTTTATTAAGTCATTTCTGACAATGTAATATGTTCTGTCCACCAGGACCTCAGACTAGGAATACAAGTTGCCAAATCTACAGCAGACAAGATGGTCTGCTCTGCAAACCACCAAGAGGCTAACAGTAGGTGCACGATGATTGTGACCTTTTGCTTAAATCGACTGTACCACACAAAACTGTTAACAATGAAAAGGATATTTACCACACAGGATTTAATACTGACAAAGATCACGGCAGTGTGTCCCCAATGGCCTTAGGGTGATCTCATCACAGCTTGGCTGCTGCTTCTGCCAGAGCCAGGGCTCGTGCAGTGCAGCCAGACATTTAAATCGTGTTTTGTTTGCTTATAAACGCAGTTTAAATTGTTTTGAAACGAAAAACGTATTATTTAAACAAGTTCCCTGGTAATGTAGTCTGAATGAACATCAGCACAATTAATACAAAACCAACAAATCTTGCATTGAACCACCTTGCTTTCTTTCCCTCGCAGTAAGATCATTACTGGGTCCAGAGTCCCTACACTGTAATATTTTGATACCAAAGTGGATATTGTAGGTATTTATTCTGCTGCCTCTCCTTTACAACCCCCCCCCTCCCGCCGTCCCTTCCACCACTGAGCAACTTGTGCTCTGGTCTAAGCTAACTTAGCACTACAAATATATAACTGCACCTGAACAGCTGTGCATCTCTCTGTTTTTTCAACAGTGGGAGGGGTGGAGGTGGGCCAAATCTTGTCCCGAAAAACAGCATTTTTCAGCACACCTTGAATGCGATAGTTGCATACTGCGATAAAGATAGCTTGTCACCCAGTCTTTAGCTTGGAACTGAAAGTGTTAAGTGAATTCAAGTCACTCCTGGCATACAATTGCCCTTCAGGGAGAGGTAGTAGTTAATTTGTTCACATGGGCTGCTGAGTCCTGCAGACGTCATATTATCACTTTTTGTAACAACTAGTTGATAGCCATGACCATATGTATATATATATATATATATATATATATATATATATATATATATATATATATATATATATATATATATATATATATATATATATACATACATGATTTGCTATGACTGTCTTCGTGTGCATATATTATTGAATAAGTTGGGTTTTTTGCTGCCTCGTCTTCAGGTTCGTGGCTTATATGTCATTGTGCGTAAAGGCATGTTTGCTTAGACGTTAATTTTTTCCAAATTGAAATATGCATGCATAATTATCCAGATTCCAGTTCTAATTTATTCGATGTGTAAATGATATGCCACTTCACTAAAAAAGCCGCTAAGAAATGGAACGACATTTTAACTTTAATATCCTTATATGGTATCATTTCATTGTTTTTCCTTTCATAATTCACTCAATTAGCATAATTTTCAAAACTTTTGCTCACTGTTTTGCACATGACATCAGCACAATTCTATAAATTAGAGTTGAAATGGCAACTCTCTCTAAAATACGATATTCGGATTCGCATTTGTTCTACTCTCCATATTTAAATGAATTAAAATGCTACACATTTTGGTCTGGGTTCGTCTAATGTGCATATGTCACAAACCTGTCAACAGAAATCGGGATGGAACCTGTATTCAACACCATCTTGAAGATGTCCAAGATTTAAAGTTTGTGTATTTGCCTTATTTGCATAAATTACAATGATACTACTTTGGGTCATCGTTCATTGGATTTGACTGTAGCACAAGACTATATATTGAATTTAGAGGGACACATTTACCTGTATTTTCGCAGATATTTGAGCTTTAGATTTTCTGTATTAACTGATCGGCTTAAATGAAAATGTTACAACTTTGGTTCATTGTTCATTGGATGTGGTTGATAAAGAACATGCTTATAAACTGCAGCTGGATTGGAAACTCTACCTATTATGGATTTGAAGATATTTCACAGTCAAGGTTTCAAAGTAACCTAATTAGCATAATTAAAAAAACCGCAAGTTATTTTGTGCCCAATTGAATTGGTAGGTGTCACAAATTGTACCTGCATGCAAAACCTCTAAATTTTCTAACGACAATAGTTTCGAAGATATGAAACTTTACAGTTTTAACTGCATCTGATTTGCATGACTTGAGCTTCCTAACAATTGGAAGTAAAGTGCCAAATTTCATCAAAGATGCAGTCTTCCTACCAATGTTCAAAGCTTTCTCTCTTAAGGTTCGAGAAAAGTGTCGTACAGTGGTTGTAAAGAAAGAATGGACTCCGAGAAAAACCGAATGTCCGTGTTTGCACACGGACACCTTGAACGGGCACATCGCCTGCTTGTTAATTTATTAATTCTAACTGGTATCGCATGGTACAGGAAAGCAGGGACGGACAAAGCATACGCCACAAGATGGCTGAAGTACAAACATAAACCTCCTTCATGCTAATACTTATACATTGTCTT
This sequence comes from Hermodice carunculata, assembly GCA_964020975.1. Taxonomy (NCBI): domain Eukaryota; kingdom Metazoa; phylum Annelida; class Polychaeta; order Eunicida; family Amphinomidae; genus Hermodice; species Hermodice carunculata. The sequence goes on from OZ026627.1 coordinate 23,483,775, forward strand.
ATTGCTTAATCAATAAATTTACTAATAATATGTACAAAACAATGATATACTCAATATAAAGACAACAAGCTTTTCCATCGTTACAATCTGGTTGCATTTCATTCCGGTCACTTAATATGTATACATTTACACTTCATAACATATCAACAATCATGCTACATTTTGTGAAGACAAAACCCGCATGCTTGCACAAAACGCAGTAAAATATCTTTAACCTTATTTGTTTTCAGATTTGATACTTATATGTCGTGCCCAGCCTACAAATGTCTCATAATGAGAATCCTAGCCAGCAAGCCTATTCATAGGACAACTGGATAGCAAATCTGTCCTGCCATTTCACCTTAATATTAAATCTACCATTCAGTGATACGTAGCCTGTAACTATTATATGAGCGCTCTGAATTCAGCTGAAAATGGACAAAGTACTGAATAAAATCACACGCTGCTCATTTTCAATCCACGGGTATATTTTATGGATACAAATATGTCGCTCTTCCAATATCCATCCTTCTTGCTAAACCAGTGACTTCCATTACAAAGAAAATTAACATGCTGCAACTGTCCTTATGATGTGCCATATTTTATCAGTGGTGCGTGTTAGATTCTCAATTTGCTGTCAAAAATAAGCACAAAACAAAAATCGTTAAGTTAAGGTAAAGTTTGCTGTACATATGTTGAATTAAAGCGGTGTCCATGGAGTGAGAGCAAATTTATGTCATGGTAAGTAAAATACTAACATAAAATAATCCAAACATAATTTGACGTCATGCAATATGAAGTATTCCCTGACGTCCTTGCATTCATATACATACATACATACATACATACATACATACATACATAGATACATACATACATACATACATACATACATACATACATACATACATACATACAAAGACCCCAGTGTAAATACTGGGGACAAAGCGTGCGTATTGATCCCTAACATGAAAAAACATATTTCGGGTAAATTGTTTGGTGTTGCCCGCGGTCATTCAGTCAAACATTCCAGTGCAGTCTACCAGTATACTTTTGAGTATATATTCTTTTCAAAGGGAACACTGAGCTGTGCGCGACTGGTGGATAGATGAGTTCTGAATAGCACGTCCCTGGTGTAAAACAGTCAATCACCATGCCTCATATCAGTATGGTACTGCATGAATACGATTTTAGTGATAGTATATAGTGGCACCGGCAGCCTTCTGTAAAAAACAGTCGATCACCATTCCTCATATAAATATGGTACTACATGCATACTATTTTATTAGTCACAGTCTTTTGCGGTACCTGCCGCTCTCTGTACAAGGAGCCTATCGTCATGCCTTATATCAATATGGGACCATATGAATACCGTGATAAGATGGATTCTTACTGAACCAAATGCCCTACCCCCCCCCCCTCCCGTGGTATGCGAAATAGCCCAATCCTAAGTGGAACTTTCGTCACCGATGGCAGCACAACAGCATTTCAGAAAGAATTAACAGAAAATAAAGAGCAATTCTGCAAGTTGATGCCGCACGTGATACTTTGTGATTAGCCTGAGGTTTGTTGTAACCCATACCGAAACGCTAATTCGGTAATGATCAGAATTATTCTCGTGAACACCTGCGCCCCTTTTGAATACTAAGCATTTCAATGATATATATCTGATAACATCAGAGAGAGCACGCCTGGCTACATTAATAATACGCACAGAGTTAACAAATTCGATGATGCTCCTACTCAATGACTTTAACATCAAATAACTGCTACTCTCGGTGTTTTTGGGACAGCAACCATGATGAGCCATGAGGGAAAAACAAACTGCATTTTTAGCGATACCTCTAGCTTGATACAAACATTTTTAACAATTAATTGATTTGAACAAGCACTTTTCTGGGGACATGTGTCGCTTGTTTTTATTTAAAATCTTCTAAGATATATGATATTGGACATGGCGCATGACCGTTTATATTCTAAAGTAAAGGTAGGAACAAAACTGCACATACAATTCTGTGAACACCTGTCGTGAGACGTCGGAGTCGTTTTACAAACCGAGTAATATATCATTGTATAAAAACGTAAAATTACAAAACACACACTCTTAAATAACGTGACCATACAGTAAATGATACAGATTATGTCATGCAGATTTCTTCTTGTTCATAAATAGAGTGTTATTTAAAGCGTACAATTCCACCTATGAAAAGTTTTGTCCTTCAGTATAAGGCGATGGTCAGTCCCGCTGTCCTGCAGACCGTGGAGAATTTGTTTGTCGAAAGACTTTAACAGACGACCTTACGTAACCATGTATGTCATCGTAACAGTGACCTCTCCCCCCACAGCTAAGTGCACCATTTTTGATAGCGCAACTAAACTAAGCACAATTCTTGTTCTCTAAACCGACGACGCGATGAGTTAAACCAGCACATCCTACTGTATATGACACACTTTTTGTGTATTTGAATCCACGAGAAATTGCAATGACCATCCTGAGGTAAATGACAGATGTCCACCCTCATTTAAATCGCCCATGATCAGAACCATGACATTTTTGAGGGTGATGAAAAAATGTAACCCAGCTGGTTATATGTCTATGTGTCGGTGTTTCATGCTGCCTTCGTCTCATTTTTCGGAACAAAAATACAAAAAAAAAAAACAAAAACAAAAACAAAACCCCAAACCCTCCCATTCTTTGATATCTGTATTTAAACAGATTACTATATTTCGTCTTGTTCCGTACAGTATGCTTCGCTGTGCCTTTTTAAGCAATAGCTGTCTATGCTTCCCCCCTAGTAGTCATCTGGAAAGACATCATCGAGTGAGTGGGCATGGAGTCTTTCTTCACCAAATATTCAATCAGGTTGAAAATAAAGTATTTCTCTGTTATTCATGAGTGTTGTTGAAAGAACAGTTGAGCTGTTGAATATAAATTCAGTCAGATACACCATACTTAATTGACCTGTGACCCATGTTTGAGTGCGTCGATATATATATATATATATATATATATATATATATATATATATATATATATATATATATGTATATATCTATATATATATATATATATATATATATATATATATATATAGGAGGACTAAAGGCACACCATAAATTACCCCTTATGAAAAGGTACCCCCGCGATGATACAGCAAAATATTCTGTAAAGAGTTAAAAATTTATGCACTTTCTACTGTCAGTTTATTTATAAGCAATGAGCCCGGTAATAAGAACTTTATTGTCATGGTTTGTGAAATCCACGGGCCACACATGAAGCATTTGTATGTCCATGCTCTTTTTGCCCTTGAACAAGTGACAGATGCCACCATTCGAAATCACGACTACACCCTATTTATTCAACTTGCCCAAATATAAATCTATAGCTCGTCCAGATAGTCCACCTGGTAGTAAGAGGGATAACAGGCCTTTGGTTATAAAGTATCTTTAATTGCATCCTACCATGCTACCCCCTATTACTTCACAAGGAATGTGACCAAGCCTGCCGAATATTATCTTACCAAGCGATCGGTCCATTTCAAGCCCATAAATCTGGTGTCAAATGGTACATAATTAATGACTACACAGTATGGCCTGTTGCAATGGAAAACTAAAATGGGGATGGAGCAATTTTTGGTCACGTCCCCTATTAGTGGTCCAAGTCAGGCCCAATATATGCCCCCGTCCCAAGCTTGGTCTTGGGAACTGGGACGTCTGCGAGATATGGTTATATTTGACAGGTGTGCTGTGAATGTCCGACTTAAGTGAACCATCTGTATATAGAATATAAATACATACATACATACATACATACATACATACATACATACATACATACATACATACATACATACATGAACCCTAGATTGCTTTGGGCTGGGTCCATGGATACAATGCTTATTCCCTGATAGCGTATCATTCACAGTTAGATTTTGATGTGGAAATGCCAATTTCAGCATTTGTAACAAATTCGAATCAATTTACATGCATACATACATAATGGGGGGAATATTACCGGAAAATCTAGAAACTTGTTTGTTTACAATTGACAAAACAGCTACTTTGAGCCACCTGATTGGTTGTTGGCTCAAAATGAGCGCTATTCAGGACAGCAGATCAAGGCTGCAGGTAACACTGCGTGGACCACATTGACCTGGAATCCTATCGTGTGGCTGATTGCGTGCATACAGTTACGCAAACATTTTACGTCAGCGATTATGTCAACCGGGATATTATGACGAACATTGCATTCCAACTGCGTGGATGAAAGTGTTGGTAGCCGCACAGCCAAGTTTAGAGTATATAGTTGATGACTTGACAATGTGTTCTTTGGTGATCACCATTATACTGCTCTTGTCGGCAATGCGCATGACGTGATGAAATATATAACATGTACGTCAGTTACATGATGCAGAATGTGCATGCAGTATATACTGCTATAGGTCTCTGGTGGTCGTGTCTTCACATACTGTATCACCGTAGAACTTGACCTGCTTCCTGTTGATTACCTGCCTCCAAATGCCTCAAGTGAGCCTCACAGCTGCACACCAGGCACATCGACCCAGTTGGCCTCTCGCCTTTTACTGCAAACAAGCAAAAATCAAGCAATATCAATTGGCATGCATATATTTAACTTCTAAGATTATACTAAATGACCGGCCACACAGATCACACGAATCAGGTGTCGGCCGAAAGAATCGACAAGAAATGTGTAAAATTGTTTCACACATTTAACCCGTTCACTCCCAACTGCGACTCAAGTCGAACTACTTGAAACGAACTCCTTTGAATTATAAAAAGGGTGTAAAATTCATATTCCTAGTGAAAAATAATTTTTAAAGTCCAGCACGAATGTAGTTACACGGAATATTATGGACGAGGTCAACAGCTTGTCTCGGCATGTGTTGGGTGCATTGTGCCCAAAGTGCGCCGAGGATAGCTGTTGACTCAATCCAACATATGGCGCTGAAAGAGGTAAGTAATGATTTGGGTTAGTACTTAGAACGGTAACACTTCTGGTGTCTACAGAGCACGCTATACAAGAACATAAGCAATCAAGAGTTAGGACTTACCACTTGTAATCTAAATAAGTACAAGACATAAAGATCAAAACTTTACAAATGTTTAATTTTTAAAAGGGTTTAATAAAATTGATTATTCATTTAATTAGTGAGCTGGTTAGTTTATTTATTTATTTATTCATTTATTTATTTATTTATTTATTTATTTATTTATTTATTTATTTATTTATTTATTTATTTATTTATTTATTTAATTAATTACTTACTTTGTTACCTATCTATCTATCTATCTATCTATCTATCTATCTATCTATCTCTTTCTCTCTCTCTCTCTCTCTCTCTCTCTCTCTCTCTCTTCTTTCTTTCTTTCTTGGAGGTAGGCTGTCCAACATGCCTATATCTGAAATCTGGAGTAAATGACCGATACATTTCTTGACAACATGATGTTAAACCCAGACAAAGCGTACAAATATGTTTGAAATATTTCCCTTTCTTCATCCGTTGCGTAGTATGCCGGATTTTGTCAGTTTTTAAAAGTATTTGGCATATGCAGATTCCACCTAGGCTGAGAGGATTTTCCAACCTTACAAATGACTTGAGCCCACTAAACATAGTTCTCGGCATGACCTCTCACTTGTAATGCGGGTGTTTGTGACGACAGGGATGCAGTGTGAAATGCATCCAATGGGCTAATAAACCGAATGACGGAAGTGTATATGGCAAGTGGAAAACGGAGGTTCTCAATAGAAAGTCGCATTTTGCTTGTCATTTTGGGCAGGTTCAAATTGTTCACCTTGTTCCATGGAGAACTTCCCATTGGGATATCCGATTCCGACCCTTACCATAAAAAGAAAACACAACATCAAATGTCTTAAATGTTATTATTAAACCCAAATTTATTAATCGACGAGACCTGGTTGCGGGTAGTTAAGCATAGATCTGTCATTTAGGTTATTGTTATGCTATACATGCTTCCGTCCAATTGTGTATAAAATAGTATTGTTCTCTTTCTAAAGATATTTCAAATTTCTGTTCAGGGGGAACAAAATTTTCCCAACGCTATCCTGGGACAGTAAGTACCTCATCTCACGCAATGTATGCCCCGCTGTGCTGAATGGCCTCCCATGCGAGGATGCTGGTGCACACATACATTTAATCACTAGCTGCTTCAGAGTGCTGTCTGAGTGACCAAAGAGCAAATTCTTCCGATTCCCGATCAAATGAAAAAAGTTCCTATTATACCTGACTGCCCCTCCCCTCGTTACTTGCCATCTGACCCTTGTTCATAAAGTTCGGCATCGAAATGGATCTTGCAATAAAACATAGATTAAGCAGCATTCTGAAATCTTAACTAGGTCAAACTATTTGGACTGTTTAATATGTTTCTACGTTAATTTACATGGGATAAATGCGCAAAACATATGGGTCTTAACGTGTCATATGTACTATTCCAGTGTCACACTGGCTCTATGCCTGGTTCCACCGAGGATCATTATCATACGTAAACTAGTTTGGGCATTAAAATGTTAGGCACGTTCAGATTATATCGTGAGCACTGTAAAACGAACATTAGTCACACTCTGGTCAAAATGCATTCACAAACACGTGATCCGCTACACGTAAATAAGAACTCATTTGTGTCTCACTTGGTAAAATTTGTACCTGCATATTATAAGCAGGTACAAATTCACAACGATGCATCCAATTATATGGCCTAGGACGGATACTCGAAGCAATAGAAGATACACCAGAAATATAAAGTTTAAGCGCAGCATGTTGACGTGTTGCAGAAGGCAGCAAGACGTCGTGAAACTCACACGTCTTAGCTTTTCATACACGTTTTAAGGTAATAATTGCACCACCCAGACCAAATAATCAAACTTGTTTTATGCTGTGTGTGTATAAGATCATCTCCAATGGGTCAGTCTGACGAAAACAGTCGGCTCGATTCATATCTTGAATGACACTTTGACGTAATACACTAGTTTACAATTCGGATGGTGGTTTTTCATGTTTATATAGTAGCATGCTAGGAAGGTCCGGGCACAGGATAGCTGTGACATTATTTTTTAGTCCGTTCCATCATTTGGTATGTTCAGATACCGAATTGCACGAATAAGTGTCAATGCTTTTACATAATGTTCAACCATAGGTCCACAGTGGACTTCTAAAAACCAAAAAATATCTATCTTAAAGTTCTCGACGCAAAAACATTACATGTCGGGTTAAATTTTCGCCCTTATTTCTCTGCCATGAAATTAGTGAACTTTACTTTTAGTTTTCGACGACGAAAACTACTTTGGTCTCTAAGTTAAAAGGAATCTTATTTTGAGAAAGTAAATTTTCTTTTCTAATGGATATATTAAAAATGTTGGCCTTGAGAACATTAAGGCCGTTGCTGCCTCTCTATGCATCAAAAATGATCTCATGAGCGAGCAGTTTATATTACTAAACAGTACTGCTTGGAATGTCTGCAGTTCAAATAGAACGCACAATACATAGTCACTAAACATGGCATACATGTCATCGACCAGGTATTCTAACTACAGTCAAAGAGAATCATACAGTAGTTAGCATTTATAATGACTTTTACTCAGGAGAGGTTACACTTCTTGGGTCAAAACGCGAGTGACGGCCAGGTTAGGAGCTATTTCGATTAGTAGAATTTGCAGCATTATTTTAAGCCAGTATAACATGTCATAAACGTGATATAACACAGAATAATTTAACGTGATGCCACCAACTCAGGCATAATTTAAGTGGGTGGCAACAAGGGGCCGGCAAGTCAGGTATGGCCGTTGTATAAATGAGCACCTCTATTTCTATCATACTGTTTTGTTGATTTTTTTTGGTTAAATCCGTTCACAGTTTTAGCTTCTATAACATTTCGTGAGAGTACGTTCCCATGGTTTATACAATTCTTTGGCAAGAAAAAAGGTCTTCGACAGCGTAAGGTGGCATGACCTTTCAGTAGTTTTTGGCCTGGCCCGTGGTCCTGGCATTTTTACTTAATTTGAAAAAATAGTTCCACTAGGAGAATTCGTATTGGTATAAGATCTTATAAACCTCGATAAGGTTTTCCCCCTAAGACGTCTTTCCTTGAATGTTGTTGGTTTTGCTTTTTTGTATGTTTTTGTTTTAATAGAGTAATATGTTTCATGCAGCAGACACCGTGAAATATTTTACAAATGAAGGCCTTTATATAACACTGCAGTCATATTGCTTTGCATGAGTGGAGAAGCCAAACAAGTACGTCTAACACTGCATATGTTTCCGGGTTCAAACGTTTATCAAGATGTATTCTACCCATGATGTATGCTATAAAGACTCTATAAAGCGTAGTTAGAAGCCCACAACACATTCAACACATAATGCCGGCCGCATAATGCATTCAGTCTTCACAAAAGCTGCTAGTTCAACTGCCGCCAAATTATGTTACGCAGCCCACAAAACCAACTTGTATTAGGATAGGGATGTAGATTTCTGACGAGTCCTGTCATTTCTAAGTACGCCATGGACTCCACTAACGACACGGAGAGCAGCTTTCTCCACAGAAGCTGATTATGTAAAACACATCTTATTTGGTATCGTCACTGCGTTACCAGCAAATGTGTTGAGACAATACTAAGTACCTAACAACGATCTAGACAAAGTATGAAAATGTCCCCTTTCTGCAATTTTTAACCTTGTTTAGTCCGTGCAGAAAAAAAAAGATGCAGCCAACTATACGCCGATCAGACTCTTTTGGCGATAGAGGAGGGTGGGTAAGGGGTTTCCCGTCCTGGCGTACTGGGGCTTTTTATTTACCGTTCTGGCGTACTGGAAGCCCTCTTATTTCACGTACTTCTTACAATCCAAAATTTTGAAAGATTTTTATTTTCCGTACTGCTTACTCCAGAAAAATAATTACCTGTGCCAGCGCACTGACCCCCCCCCCCCTTACCCCCCTTCATAGAGCAGGATTTTAATGGAATTGACCTAAACCATAGGTCCCTATATGTAGAAATGATATGATGAAAAATCATCTTTTAATTCCATGTTCCACATGTAGCAAAATACGCCAAGGCACAGAGCGCGTTCTTACATTACTCTGTATTCCAATATGATGTTATTTGCTGTGTTATCAATTCAAGCTGGATTTGCCGTTCTCTGTGAAACACCTTTTTTCTCACCGTGTTTTCTGATTCATACGCACCTAGAGTATCTGCCCCGCATCATGCTGAGCACTGATGACAATTTGGTGGAAATATAAAAGAGATAAAAAAAGTCACGTGAACATTGAATACACACGTGGCTGTCAATAACAGATAACTGAAGTGAGAAAATACATTTTTTTTTAAAATGTGGTGGCGTATTTTTACTGAACAATGCCCCTAGGTACTTTTCCCCTCCCGATGAGAGTTAAGTTTGCGCACACTCAGTACGACGCAGGTGGGCTATTCTTAGCTCTGACATTATTTTGGGACAAAGACCTTGCGACACGCTACGGCTGACGCCTGAGGTATGGCCCACTGATCCTGACCCGCAAATCATGAATCCCACGGTTTCTCTGTCCGCTTGGTGTGCTGGCAAGCTCAGTGTTTACAGCACAATGCTTAGTAGGTACGTGCACTGGTGCTTCGAGACGCATGTACCGCCTGACCCACCGACAACAACAATTTCTCTTCCTGTTGTATTTGGGTCTTTTTGTCCAGAACCACTTTCCTTTGAGTCATTACCCGCTCCCCCTGCCCCCCCCCCCGCGGGGGGGGGGGAGTACTCCCATTATTTACCATTACGGGCACGCTCTGCGGGAAAGACCCCGATTTTTTACCACTTGTTGCTCTCATAGACCACCTTTTTTCAAACCATCGATCCTAAAGGCCCCGTGTTTTTAATTGTCGCTCCCAATGACTCCCATAAATTGTACTCTAGCTCAATTACGACTCTTTTCCCCTTTTGACATGCGCACTTCTACCCCGGGACTGAGTTTCATAACGTCAGTGGAGCCTGCCCACCCTAAAATCTGGGCAGTGCCCTCCCTCCCTTCGGCAATTCCCTATTCCCTAGTCCGAACTATCTTTACTCCATAAACTAACCTGTCTCTGACCATGGAGGTATAAGAGGTATACCTCCATGCTCTGACTAACCTAGACATATATTCCCTACAGGTTGACCACTGTGCCCTTTGATTTTCTCACCACCAATGCCCACTGAAAGGGCCTTTTCTTGGGTAAGATTAAATGATGGAATATATAGTTTTAACATAGACACTTGCCACAGAGCAAGGTTTACATGGTTAACATGAATATTTCAGCTGAACAAGTTTAAGAATGGGATGAAATGGCCTCGGAACTGTTAATAAAACCTATCATAAAATTTCGAACTTATAATAATAGGGTGAGACTATTTTAGGGCAGTGAAGTTCGTGTAATCAGTGAAGTGTCTACCACAACTGGAATATTGGCGTTTTGCCCTTTAAACACAACACTTGTACGAATGTTTATATGCCAAGGAGCCATATGCTGTGCATATATATGAGCCCGAGCTGCAAAAATGTAATCAGTTTAAAGGCTTCACAAACTACTCAGGTGATTAACCGCAAAGTTGTCAGAACCCAATTGACACCTATGCATGTGTGGTGATCAGTGAACAGATAATGTGTGTGGGTCTCATTAATTTCGCCTGTAAAAGGTTCCTAACATCTTGAAATTAAGAATGCCTGGTACATTACCGATATTGACAGGCATACTGATAATTTTTTTTACAATTTATGTTAATGTTGCTATAGTTGATCTCAAATTTACTTTGAAGGTTGGTACTTTCAACATGCAGTACCCTATGCCCACAAGTGTCCACCCATGCGATGCCCTCTTGGGTCAGCTGGAGGTGAGAAAATTTCATGCTTTGCTGGTTCCGTAAGAGGAGTCAATTAAAGAGTCTTCAGCGGGTAACTATTCAGAACATGTTTCGGAGCCTGTACCCGTACATGTCTCTCTGAGTAGCAGTTCCTTGTCTAAGTTAAATAATCAGCAAAGACAACCCACATGATAATGAACAAATATATGAACGTGTCAATGCATTATAGTAATAAGTGAAACTTTGCTTGTAAATGCAGACCTTCAATATGAATTAATTATACCTGTCAAACCAAACATAATTACTAAATTTGTATAATACAGGTTCAGATAAGAAAAATTGACTTACCCTTGAACCTGTATGTTCCCTTTCTAGCTGGATACCTTACCTTAGTTTAACCACCTGCCGGTGTATAACTGACGTAGAAACAAACTGGGGCTATATATTCAGTCCCAGTGACCAGAAATATAAAACAAACCCCATGATGACACCTACTACTCACTTTGAAAGTCTCCAAACAATAAAGCTCTATTTCGCTGCCAACCTTGAGGTAATGTTTCAACATAATGCACCAAATTTGCGACATAATTATGAGTAAATAATGGCAATTTTCAGTAATTATGACATTGAGTACATGTGGGCTTCGACATGTCATAAAAGAATGAAAGTCATCAGAATTTAAGTCAAGAACATGCCATCAAGATGTAATCATTATCAACCAGATTGAGAATGATTATGCAAACTTCCAGCTGCTGTTGGGTATACTATAACATGCTTTCAATTGGCTGACACATACAACCATTGGGAATGAACCGCGAATCAGATTTTAGCGACTTGGGGAACGTATAATACACACGAATAGAAACCCAAAAGAAGTGGTGCATATTGCCACCTGTACCACACAAATCATGGACTGATCTGGAGGAAACGTGCATGTCAATAAACTGAACCCCTCGACCCCCCCCCCCCCATGACGGGCCTATATACGGGCCACCTTTAACCTAAGACCTCGTAATATTTGTTTGTGTTTGTCCATAAATTTTGCACTGTGCCTGTACGAGAGTGAAGTGTGCATTTTGACTATTATATCGCAGTGTGCTTGTTTTGAAGTGGGGTGTGATGTTTGTCCATACATGTTGCACTGTAATTGTATAGGAGTGGAGAGTGAGGTTTATCCATACATGTAGTTGTAGAATTTGGATTTATACCTTTAAAAGGTACTTGAGAAATTTTTATGTTGAATATCTATCTTCAAAACAATACTGTGTAGATGTGCTATTCTGACTTCACATCCTATGTTTGTCTGCCTTGACTTTTATCCAGAGTTCAGCTTTCAGATGCCACACACCCTTGAATCTTTGATCAGTGTGTGGCCCGATCAGTGAAGTTGAAATTATGAAAATTAAGAGCACCAATAGCAGACGTTTTCGTGTTTGTTATGGACCAGATATACTACAGGCCATGATCTGTCAACAGCAGGTATGTGAACATCACTAGGATTTGTTATTTATATTCATGTCAAACATACCACTTTTATGCCACTATATGGTGACCATTCTCTCATCAGTCTATGATGTAGTGTCAAGAGTGATACATAAATGAATCAAAGGTGCAGTATAAGCGTACTAGAATTTGACTTTTGCACTTGGCATTCTGTTTTGTCAAGAATTCTTTCTTTCAGTCCCGCATTTCCTTTTCAGTAGCAGATCTTTGTTATGCCAAGAGCCTAATTCTGCTATAGTGTTTCTTAAACTTCATGTTTTCTGTCATGTAGCGAGATTTGTGTGATTTTAGCCAGAGATGCAACATTCTGGTCATTTACAATTTTTCCACAAAAATTCCAACTGTCAACTAACTGTTTGATGTATGGAAGTCTTATATCAGCTTTGCACAAAGATGGAAAGCAATTTTGATGAACCCCTTGCATATATGGTAAATAAAGAAATGTTATGGAAAAATGTGGACAAAAATTTAAGAAATTGCATTGGCATAGTGCCCCATTTTGTATACCCTAGTCTTTTACAAGCTGCAGTGGAAAAGCCTGCTACCACTGATGAGGAAGTGGAATATTGAGCTGAGATGTGAAATTCAAGAAGTAGAGTGGTATTCTGTATCTGAAACTATTTATCTGACAACAATTTCCTCTGAAATCGGAAATTTTCAATTCAAGTTTCCCCACCGAATTAGTTGCATAAACGAAAAATTATATAGAGGGAAAATTCTGGAAAATAATTTATGTACTTTTCTGGGAAAAATTACATAAATAGTACTAGATATCTGTTTTGGAATTATCACGATATTACTCAATTTTGGAGTGTTTATAGGTCTCTCAACAAATAAAGTATATATTTCTGCATTTACAGTTCAGCAAGTACTTCTAGGGGATACAAATGTGAATAAGTTGAAGCGAAATTTGTGGTAAACTATGGTGGTCATTTGTGTAATTGTTTAACAAACATTGCAATCAACACGACATGACGAACGTGAAATGAATAACATTTGCAGTTTGTTAGCTTTCAGAAAATGTATAGTTTGCCATACTTGATATTTGAATTCAAAGTTATTGTCAGAACTTTGTGAGAGTCACTGGGAACTTGACATATATCATAAAGACCAATTTATAATTTAAGTTTTGTACTTGGGGAAAATACATAAATGAATGTAACAACAGAAAACTTTAATGGAGTGTATTGAACAATGTATAGAAGGCAATAAATCTAAAGTTTCCAAACCTGAACAAAAGTGGTCTGGCTTCGGTACTGCAAATTAGTTTATCCTATTTATGCTGGTTTATGTACAAATGATACCCGATATACTCTTGTGCAGTTGATAAAAATGGATGCATTTTATCATCTGCAATTACATCTTACTGTATTTAACGTGAACAAGAATGAATTTATATTCTTTTGAAATTATTCATTGATATCTGTATGTAGCCCTTCTGGGAAAATGAAAACATAAATGAAAAAATTTAAATTAAAAAAATAAAAATTCATTTGCAAATACATAGTGTTGACCAATTATTTTTCTCTAGAAAAAACAAAAACAAAACCCCGATATTTTAGTGCGTAACTTTTGAAGTAGATGCAATGGAACAATGTCCAATATCTTTGCGAAAAATTAATATGTATGTCACACGCATAGTAACCACCGAAAAAACGGCCTTCAAGCCTCAGCCCATCACTTCGTCAGGCTTTCGTGGCCAAAGTAGAAATATACATGAAATAAAGTATGTGTTATGCTGTACTACATTGTTCTTGTACCACAAGCTTATTCAAAATTTTAAATGATTTTGTTTTTCTGATCCCGAAGCTTTCAGACCAGAGAGATAGAAATATTTAGAAGAAAGTTTGAAACTGCGTGTCGTGAGAGAATGATATATTTATATATGTATTAATCAAACTAAGGAATCTAATTAGACCTGCACTATTTATAGTGCTACAGCCAGAATGGTTAAGGATGGCGGTAGGCTGACAGGCGCAACACAATAAAAGATGTGCTGATGAAAGGACGTAAGGACTCAAACTGACTTTGACTGTACTAAATATACAAATTGATTTTTTGCTCTTTGCTTAATGTAGAGTACAAATCCGCACACAGGGCTGCCATTTCTGTAAATTCTGGCAACATAAATGTGCTGAATATATTAATTTGCCATATTGCCTTGATCAGAAATTAAAAAAACTGAAATGGTGCGCTTTGTCCAAATGGCGTCTGTATATTCTCTCAAAATCTAGGAAAATTAAGTGCGTTATAATTGGCCTGGTAAAATATGTTAAAGCGTCTTTTTTAGCGAGCTAAACATCGTTTTTCTCTGGTAACGTTTGCTGCATAAAGGAAAAAAATACATTAACACGGGAGAATACAAATTGCTTGATACCTTGATTTTTGCAAGAGTGTTTTATTATTGGTGGCCTCATGGCAACCGAGTCCCTAGAGGGTTAATCAGAGATTTTTTATCAAGTAGATGCGTAATTTCCAGCAACAGTATCATGAATTATATTAATATTTGTCAAGACCAGTTTGCATTGACCTTCATTTGCAAACAAGTCGTCACAGTTTTTAATTTTGCTTCCATTACAATGCATTCCATCTACTATCCACAGTGTGCTACATTTCAACAAAATGTTGGATCAAATATTGTGCAAAGGAAAAAGGTCATCAGCTCACCGCTCGACTGCGGGAGTCAATTCTGCTCCACTTGCTTCTGACGGCACCATGACGTCCTCGTAGTCTGTCTGTGGACCTGCATTGCGATTGTGGGCATTTTGTTCAGTGGCTGGTCTTTGGCTGTAGTAGGTGTTCAGTTCAGAATAAGAATTGTTTGTATATTCCAAAGTAGGCGTTTCATATTCGGCGCCAGTTGAGTTTGGAGTGTTTCGCTGTTTCTCCTTTCGCCTTGAACAAATGGCAGCAAATAAATTAGAAAAAGAACATCAGATAGTTACACATGAGTCATAACAAGAAAAGGAACTTTACGTAACTTGGATAAAGGACACCAAATGGCGATTCTGACAAACCAAATATGCGCAGAACATCAGAGTACCATACATCATAATTTTCACAACTGCAGAATTTAAAGTCAATGTGATGATTTTCTTTTTAAGAATTGCAGAACTATAGCAAGAACAAAGTCTGGTGCAAAGCTTCTTTGTTGATGTGATAACGTCAAGTGCTGGCGATCTTATTGCTGAAAAGGTGGTAAAATCAAACACAAATATGAACTTACATACCAACCCTACTTTCTCTTGGAATACTAAATACACTGTACGTCACGAAGTGACCACTATTCACAAAAAAACTACAACTCAAAGCAAATGATTGACAACGTATCGTAACATGTTTAACACCACAGAAAGTGATGTTCACGTTGATTTAAATGATACTGTTCTG
This sequence comes from Hermodice carunculata, assembly GCA_964020975.1. Taxonomy (NCBI): domain Eukaryota; kingdom Metazoa; phylum Annelida; class Polychaeta; order Eunicida; family Amphinomidae; genus Hermodice; species Hermodice carunculata. Next base: position 23,499,506 of record OZ026627.1, read on the forward strand.
TACATTTTCGATTTGTTGTCTTTTAATCTATATTGACTAATCATATTTTTAGAACTGTTGGTGATGCTAGTTTTTTTTCAAACTATGCAATGCATTCTAAGAGTCTTGCATAGCATATTGTGTGGTGAGCATTGCAGCATTGTTCGAACCACCGCCCAAAACCACGATGACATTTTATATACTCACACAATATTTCACAGAAAATGTCATGTGGCCTGCAACAATTGGATTAAGATAAATGATCTATTGAAACGACAGTGGCATGGCGTCATTAGTCATTCTGCTGTTTTTCTTGCAAAAGTTTGAAATTGCACTTTTGTTTCGCAAAAGTCGGCAATATGATGTTTAGCTACATGCTTCTCCTTTCATATTTTAAATGGCGAATGGGTTATACATTCTAAACCCCTCCCAGTGCAATATTCCAAGCAACGGTGGCCGCAAACTTACTTTTTTATAAGGAGGAAGAAGACAACAGCCAGCACCACAATGACGACCAGGATAACCACGGGGGCTACAATTGCTGCTATCGGCACTACAATGTAAAGAAAGAACAAAGTTTAAGGTATTTCAAAATGAAGGGTATAAAACGATAAGCACGGTAAAGATTTGTAAGTATGGAATAATTGTCCGTTGTAATGTTGTCAAGTTTGTAAATTTACATCTTCCACGCAAGCTTCGTTGCTTTTGAAATTGTCAATTGAGATTAAAAAGAGTATAAAAGTATTTGGGGTTTATGCCTTAATGTAGCTCAGGTTTCAGTGAGTGGAATTAGATATAGGCCTAGGTAGCATTATTTTGAAACTTTGCAGTTTAAAGACCTGAGTCCAAGCACTAAAACCACCGAGATACGTTTTTTTGCGTGAACCATAAGAACATCCAGTGTTGCAATAAAATCGCAATTGGAATCTGACAAAGAATAAAAATATTACCTGCCTTTTGATTGGTGAGGCTGCAAACCTGCAAGTGCAATTTAACTATTTCATTTCCTTTGTCGGTAAAAGTGGACTTGCTCTGAATCGACCTAACGTTGCTAGATTTACATTTTTGGCAAAAAGACCTATAATTCAATTACAAACATATCGGCTGCTGCAGAGACGTAGCAGAGACCATACGGATGGTCGAGGTCTACAGCTTTCCTTCTCACCCTTTGGGTGCGAAGTGCCCAAAACGTGCCTAAGAATGCTGAAGAAGAGGATCAAATTTAAAAACAGTATTCTAATTTGCTAAACTCATACCATCATGTTAATTCTAAAAAAGAAAAAAATATATCGGCTGCTTCATCGTGAAACATTATTTTACGAAAAACATATAATAAATGCAAAAAGCATTTAAAATAACATGAGGTTTAATCGTGGTCATGAGAGTATGGCGCAGGTTTAGGCAGTTATGAAAGTCTAAGTTACGAATCGCTGGTTGATAACATGTGTGCAATTATTGAATGAATTATGTTACTTTTTGTCAGAGCTATAAAATGTTTCAAGGGACTCAGTCTTCTTTTTCCTTCCTTGCAGATTATCTGATATTTTATAACAAAAACACTCACAGTGCTATGTATTATGAGTTATTTATCTTTATTCCTTCATACCTGTAGTTGTGGTGGCCACTGTTTCTGTTGTAAGTACATCTGCAAAGAAATTATCACATTCTTGACCATTATCATAACAAGTTTGGAAAAAACATTTTGTTTTCACTTGTCATACTCTATAAATTTTCATAAAAAGGAAAGTGGCAACGTATATCCATTCATTCGACTGTGCTTTGAGTATTATCATGTGCTATCGCATTTTACATACATGTATATGTGTTAAACCACTGGACGATGATATCCGTCTTTGTATACTGTGCTGCAATTTGGATGGACCTGTCAAACAATATTAGCACGAACATTTTGACGGTAGTTGTGATGGTAAATCATTTATTGGTATAATTTCGCGTGAATTATTTACTTGCTAACATTACTTACCTGATTCACACAGGAAGGCTAGCTTTCTTGTGCAGTCAGGATGCACCGTTGTCTCATTGTTGTACTTTAATGATGCACATTTCCCCAATACTTTTTCTACAATGAAGAAAACAAGAGCTAGAAACACCCAAAAGGAATAACAGGTGTTTGCGTCAGTAAGATGTCAGTTCAGCATAAAATTTAGTAGTTTCGGTATTAGTAAGTAGTAGTAGTAGCAGTAGTAGTAGACCTTACCCATAGAGGGTATAAACCTGGAGAGCTTACGCTTATCTTCCCCAGGACTCTCTAGCGCGTCACTCCACCAATCATTCACACACGTGTGTGCGGGGATCTGCCGAGAGTGCATTCTCACAGCTGCCAGTACTGAGTCAGGAGACTTGCAGCTTCCATCATTGCCCCTGACATAACCAGGTAGAGGTAACCCAAACATGACCCACAAAGCCTTTGAACAGTTAAGTGGTCAATGCATGTGAAGAATCTGGGATGAATCTCTTTGGATCCGTCGGGAGTTGGACCCTTTACCTCTCACCCAGAAAGCAAGGATGTTAACCATTTGGCCGCGGTGGCTCCTTAAGTATATTTACTTCTTGACCACCATTGCCAAGACCTGATTGTCTGGCCAAATTGGATGATACAATTGAGTTAAATTACTCTCTAACTGTCCTGGTGGTGCCATCTCTCAGTTCCCTGTGGACCTGATGGTGTTTCCTGGTGTACATCCTTCTTTGTACTTCCTTCCTCTTTGATGATTGGTCAGTTGACATCACCTGCGTGAATGAAGTGGTGTGGTCAGGTGGGCTTCTCTGATGGTTTAGAGGTAAGTATACTTGCTTATTTTGAAATTACTAAAATATGCACATACTAGTTATGCACTGTTACCTCACAACCACCATGGCTGATATACAAACACATTGGAGGAGGGTGTGACATGACTGGCATACTGGCCAAGGACCAATGGGACCGACACCCTGGGGGTAAACATTGGTCCATGTGAAGAGGCAATGTCTGAAGGGAAAACCCCAGTGGTACATGGATTTGAGGCCACAGACAGCAGAATCCAGGCCTAAGCCAGGAAAACCTCTTTATCAACCAACATGGGATCACATGGGCCCCCACATCACCCCTGTGAAACCACCTACCAACCTGATGGCTGTCCACCATTTGGGTGATGCCGTCAATTTTTACTCCTTTGGTCCTGGAGACCTAAGAGGACCATTGCGTTATGAAAACTGGTTAACGCTGTGGGTCAGGTTCATAATATGGTTCTGTCAGACAGTGTCCAAAACTCGGTGTGACAGCTCTAGGCTGAGGATGACTGCCCAAATTGGAAATAATGCCCAGGCCTACTCTTGATATGCCAACCTAAAGGCTTCTGCCTAGTCAAAATCCAGAGGGTGACATATGCTGAAACCCAGTGACAGCCCAAGGGGACAAGGAACAAGAATGATGAACTTATGCAAAGGAGCCCTCTACACCAGCAAAGGTTTTCTTGCATTCCTCAGGCACTATCAAGTCCCCCAAGTAGTGCCCGGCGAAATGATCGGCAGCAGCAGGCCCTTAGGATATTGACAACAGCAACATTCCTTAGGGTGCACTAAGCAGTATTAAAGGCTCCCACCTTGTAAGCTCCAGCCGAGACTTCTTCTAAGGCCCTAGGCCTATCCAAAGCATTCTGGTAATCCTTCAGGATGATCTGCTTCATCCATGATCCTTTTGTGGCAAACTTGCTCCTTCCAAGGGTTACAGAGGGGCAAAAAGAGGGCAGACCTCTGACCCCTGGCACAGTCCATGTGAGACATGTACCAACTTAGCGCTCTCACCAGGCGCAGGGCTCTCTCCTCTGTGGGAAAATCCATGTGCATAGCACACAATGTGTAACCCCTAAGGGCCATAGGAGGATATCAAACCACTTGGTTCTTTGCAGGGAAGCCCAAGTGAAGCCTCAAGGTCACTTGGGAGTTGTCAGGTGACCATTGGATTCAGTCATGTGCTAGAGTGTGGATGTTGCTTCTTTTAACTCCTGTAGTGAGTGTTAATAGAAAACAAGTTTTCCACATGCTTAAGGTCCACCCATGTGGCTTCCTCTAAACACTCAAAGGGCTACTTCTTCAGCATGACTAAGATATGGTGGGACCTGCCCGTCCGGTGGTCTGTCTGTGTAGAAGGACTCAGTGAGTGCTGACAGATTAGGATTGCTCCCAAATTAATTCCAGAAGGTCCAGAGACCAATCTGTACTCAAATGCCAGGGGCTCACCAGGATCAAATTGCAGTCTTCTGGCCGAACCTCCAACAGAACCCTTGGGAGGATCTGTGGAGGTAGAAATGTGTATGCCCAAATGTTGCTGCAGTCCATGGCTAGAGCATCCACCACCAGGGCCTGTTGTCGCACATAGCGAGGATGTGCTCCACAAGGTCCTGGAAGTGAAATAGTGCCAAGCATATCACCCCCAGTTCCAATCAGTTTATGTGATGGGACATGAACTGCCTGGGCTAACTGCCTGAAGCCCTCTAGCCCTCTGGATGGGCATGGTGAGTTGCCCTTGAAGGAGTCATGTCAGTCCTGACATGATATTCTCCCAAACTGTCCACCAGAGGAGGTGCCAGCCGGCCTCTGGGAGGACCAGCAGCAGGGATTGCTAGCCTTAGTCCATGGACCACCTGTCCCACAGGGCATGCTGCAAGGGATGGCAGTGAAGGTGACCCAGAGGTACCTGGGAGTCCACTCAGCAGTGGCAAACATGCCAGCAGGGCTAGATGAGGACAATGTATTCTCCCACAGCCACTGTTTCTCTCCGAGCTTGAATTCTGCTTGTCTCTCAAAAAGTGAGGCAGGGCAACTGGCCTAAACTCATGCCACAGAAGAACTGCTAGCAGCTCACTCAGAGAAGGACCCAGGGGAGCAGCCTCTGGAGCCAACACAAGGGCCAAAAGCACCAAACATGGTACTTGAGTCGGGTGGGGTGGGGGTGGGGGCTGCCATTATGGAAGCCAAAGACTCACTATGAGGAGAAGATGCCACCACAGACTTGCATACTCTCTGTTGTGCTCCAACATGCCCAGACTTTGGACCCTCAGTCTTGGAGATCGGGAAGTTGGTGGGGTCTTCAGTGTTCTGGGATGTCCAGACTTTCTTTGTGATGTTTGGACTCCAAGTGCTTGGACGGGAGGTGGGGTGGGGGTGAGGTGGCTCTTGGAAGATTCAACTTGCATTTAGTCTGCCTGTTCAGAGGGGTCCCCTTAGTGCTGTGCTGAGAGGGGGTGATCAGTGCCCTGACCATGTCAGCCTGCATATTCTAGCCATAGACTCCCAGGCAAGGACAAGCCTTTGGTCACTGGCTAAAGGGGGACTGGTCATTGCCTTGCCTCCCTGCTAGTGACTACACTGCTTCCTCCTGTTACTTCCCCTGGGGGGTTCCGGTTTAGAGACAGCAGCCACCTGAGTGTGTGAGCGAGCCTCGATAATTCATCTGCACTTCCCTGGTGGAGTTACAGGGGAAGACTTGACAGAGTCACAGTCCAAAGCCCATTGTTTGGCTGCAAGAACTTGACGCCTACATCTAGCTTTGTCACTCTTCTTCTGGGCCTGCCTGTAGAGCAGCCACTTATCCTCTCGCCAATCAACACAGAACCAGCATGTTTTCTGGCTTGAACAAGCAGGTACAAGTTGCTGGTGACAACCAAAGCAGTGTTCTTGGATATCCCAGGCAGCCATTAAGTGGTTCCGTGAATTTATCTTCTGATGTTTACCCAACAAGGGTGAAGGAAAAGTGGTCACTGGATCAACCCTAATGGCACGCTGCCCAGCAGTGATTGCCTGGTGGGCAGTGTGTTCCTGCTCTCTGTCATTTATTCATCTAGACACAATGTTGAAATCTTGGTTTTAAGCCAAAATGAACAGCTCTACTTCCATGTTCTTAGCCTCCAAAGAGTCCTGCACTACTCAGAAAAGATTTTCCACTGAAGGAAATGTGTGTAAAGCACCAGTACAGTGTTTGTGAAATATAGTTCAAGGTTTCAACTCAACTATTCAATCATGCCGTTTAGGTGCCCAAATAGGAAGGAAGTACAAGGGAGCAAGCACACCAGGAGTCATCACCAGGTCCACAAGGCACCGAGGGATGGTGCCACTCTGACCGTCAGGTTTTTGGGGAATAATTGAGTCAGTAACCCAACTGAATTGTGTTGGGCAATTTTGGCCAGGCGCAGAGGTCTTTGCAATGGTGGTCGAGAGGTAACGATATGACACTAATACTGTTCTAAATACTGTTAACTGTCTAACATCAATCTTAGCAAAAAGACTTATAACTTGTGATGGAATACCTCAATAACTGCAACAGAAAGTTTAACAGGTGAGGCCACCTAGCACTTGGGGAATACAGCCATTCAAGAATTCAATACAAAATACAAAAAAGGTTTGCCCAAAAGGTCTGGAAGAATAGCCTGGAGGTGTCAGCAGAGGCTGTCCATGAGTTCTGCTGTCACGAATCCCAAGTACTTGCTGCCTTGAAAGCCAAAACAAGCCTAACAAAAACCTAATTTTTTTATGAAGACCACAAAAATAAGAATATCATGATGTAAACGTAGCACAAATCAGAGCAGGAGAGCACAAGTTATGATCCAGTGAAAGACATTGTTTTAACATTTTGACAGCACACTTCAGTCAACCACCTTGGCCGAATATTAATCCCATAACGCAACAGTGACAACACAGTGTCCTCACAAACAAATTATCAATAGACTATTAAAATCACAACACTTCAAATTGTTTGATTATATGTTGTCATTGTGTTTTGCTGTTTCAATTGTGATATATGTTATTTCAAATGCAGTTCACGTAAGTTTCTTTGTCAAAATTTCAAACCCAGCCCTAACAGGGTGCTGCATTCTGAGTTATAAAACTGCAAAGATGGCAGCGTGCAGACCACCATAAAGTGACATTTCGCAGTAACCATAACGTCTGCTTCAGTCATCTGACCTGTATTATCTTCATATCAAATTACTTCAATTTTGATCAAGTTTCATAAAAGAAAATGTTCTGAGTAGTGTTTATTTTGGCCTTAAGCTGACCGCTGTGCATGTATTACACATTCTATCCACATTCTTCCAGTGCCACATTGTGTGCTGAGTCAACACCTTTTCTTGGCTCACTTTGGACGCATTGCGTCCACAGCGTGTGGCGAGGATACCTCTTGACCCAGATTGTTACCTTCTATGTCACTACAGGTACGTTGGTACTTAAATGAAAGGTCTCCTTGCCAGGAACATGAATTTATCACCTTCATTTTAAGTCAGAGCGGTTCGTTTTGAGTAGTTCGATCTCTGTGGCAGTAGGCGACAAATGAGTTAAGTTAATCTAGCACGCTTATCATAAGTTGGAGCAGTCCGCATTAAGTAGTTTGACTTTAGTCACAGTTGGCACTGAAAGATTGAAGTTTTAGTTTTAACTCTTTCAGTGCCGCATGTTAGACAGTCGATAGCTTTCCCGGGCGCGTCCCCAAGAAAGCTGTTGACCTGGACATTTTATTCTATGAAACTAGGCATATTGGTACTGGTGCCCTTGTTATCATTTAGTGCTATCCATTTCATGTAGTTTGACTTAAGTCGTAGTTGGCACTGAAAGAGTTTAGCCAACCCACTGTGCATGTACTTCCCCATCCACACTTCATTTAGTTGTATTTTAAGCTGACCCATTGTGCATGTACCTACCTATCTACACTTCCTTTAAGTTGTGTTTTAAGCTGACCCATTGTGCATGTACTTCCCTATCCCCTTTTCCTTTAAGTTGTATTTCTAAGCTGACACATTGTGCATGTACTTACCTATCCACACTTCCTTTAAGTTGTGCTTTCTAATAATGTTCACGCCGAATGGTTGCAGAGGATCCGTCATGAACACCAGCCTGGACCCTGAGGTCAGACACACTTGTTTTGCTTGGTTCCAGTTCACCCTAACTTGGTAAATGTAATATTGTTTGCCAAGGCGATTTTCTATGGCGATGCTTCCTAGAAGAAAATATGAAGTTTTGTCACCATGTAACATGACTATTATGTAGGACTATTCCTATTAACTATGTTGTTTGAAGTCACTACCTTTTCTATAGAGAACGAGGATTAGTTGACCTGATAGCATCCTTTGTAGACCACAGTTCAAGTATATTTTCTAAGATACATCAAATTGCCGATAGTATTAAAACGAAGGCTTGCTCGTATACGGAAAAACAGAGCCAAAGTCTTAATAAGTAATACAAAACATGAATTTATTTCTGAAGCAATGAGTAAAAAGCCCTATACACTGAAAAGAAACGGAAAGATAGAAAGATAGATAGATAGATAGATAGATAGATAGAGAGAGAGAGAGAGAGAGAGAGAGAGAGAGAGAGAGAGAGAGAGAGAGAGAGAGAAGGAAGTTTATGAAAAATATGAAAGCAGTCTAGGTGGTTTATGATTTTTTTCTTTCTTTTTTTTTTGCTCGTGTACTTGTAAGTTGGCCACCTATGGGGCAGGACTTGTGACGATTGAGAATGATATTCATAGTTACGATTATGGGAACCAACGGCAATTGAACTACGTTAGGAATGTTAGAAAAAAGTGTGTATTCATAACAATCCACATGCCTTGCAAATGCTTTGGGTGTCTTGCATAGTAAACAGTATATTAATTGTAGATATTAAGTTTGATTCCACAGGTAAATATATTATTAGCCCTCTGGTTTTATATTTGATCTGAGTTTGCTGCTGGTGTAACTTGCGCTCGCCATAACAGAAATAAATGAAATGATCCTTTGAATAGGACCAATATTAGAGACGGATAATTTCATTTTGTTATGCAATATAGCTAATCATGTAAAAATATGCTTCAAAGGCAACGTATTCTGTTTTTGCTCTAAAAGGAATGAATATACTGTTTGCCGACAAATTTACGTTTGTCTCCGCGGTTCAATAAAATTAGCCAAGCGGTAGGTAGATCAACCATGCTATACTTGTGTCAAAGAGTCATGAGGAGATGACAGACCTGCTTGGCAGATGAAGCTCCTCGTGTGATAACACTCCTGGATTTGATAGGACACGTTATTCTGTATCATCACGCAGCTGCCCCGCCCTACAGCCTCCACTGCAACGGAACCACACGCATGTGTAAGTATAACTCATTAGTCCAGGATAGATCTACATTGTCCCTTGAACTCTTTCTTTGCCACGTACGACAAAAGTCGATGTCTCCTGTAGCATATTAGCAATTAGATGGCCATTTAAACATTGTTTAATGCATAGCATCGCATACGTCACAATTAACAAAATTAATTGATCATATCTATTGTTCATTTCAGTTTGTTTTTTCAACTTCATGCCGTACATGTAATACATCTGATCGAAATCTTTGTCTGATACTGAAGAACGAAAGAATCTCTTTCTCACTCTTTTATTTCGGACAGGAGTAATTTTTTTAACTTTCCAACAACCACGTCAACGTGTAATCTGTATGTACATGGCACTTTGCCCAACAGCGGATCTCGTGGTACTATTCTTTGGACTCGAGAGACTCGAGAATTTGAAAAAAATTTAGACAGTACAGCAGCTGAGACCTGCAAATGACATGCCAGCGTTTCAGTTGTACGAACATTTCACTTGATATGACAATTAAACTACTCGAACGAAAGTACGATGTGTTATTCTATTTTAAGCCCATGCCTGATGTATATATAAATGCAGTAAAGTCTCCCTATTAACACCATCTAAGGGACTAAACTATGGTCTGAATAGGAAGTGGTCTTCCTGGGACTTGGTAATTCAGGATAAACAAAAATTAGTCTGTAAATTGGTGGTATGGTTATAGAAATGGTCTCCTTATTTAGGTAGTCTTAATTGAAGTTTCTACTCTCTCTCTCTCTCTCTCTCTCTTTCTCTCTCTCTCTCTCTCTCTCTCTCTCTCTCTCTCTCTCTCTCTCTCTCTATATATATATATATATATATTTATCTCATGTTTGGGTCGATTTCAGTACCATAACAGACTTTAATATATGCCATATCGGCTCGGCCTTGGCAAAACACAGGAAGGGTGCTATATGCACAATGTTATAGAACTCTTCCGGGAGTCCCTATAACCGGAAGAGTTCTATAACTAGACCGGAAATGATGTAGGCCTAGTTCAAAACGCAGCGTCTGCTAGGCCTACGTGGTCTTCAAGTCGCTAGATAAATTTACCATTGTGTTATTTGAACTTAATCGACACAAACATGAGATAAACTAGAACAGACTGATTTTCCAACAGAAAATCAAATGTCTCCCGGTGGAACACTTACGTCTCTGAATAAGCTACAGGTGATAACAAATTACAAATGTCCAAGTTTGCTTGAAAATTACAATCCTATTTTAGCTCTCACCTAGATACATTACTCTTGCAATTTTCATCAAGGTCTTCAAGACTTATTGCAAAGAAACCAATTTCACATAAATGACCCTGTGACCTTGAAAATTAGGTCAAGGTCATCCAAATACAAGCCCAACATTGGTCTTACCTTGATACGTAATCCCACCAAGTTTCATCAAATTCCATCAAGTTCTTCATGACTTATCGAACGGAAACCAATTTCACATATGTGACCTTGAGAATTCGCTCAAGGTCATCCAAATACAATCCCAACCTAGGTCTTGCCTAGAAACATAATCCTACCAAGTTTCATCAAATTCCATCAAGTTCTTCAAGACTTATCGCACGGAAACCAATTTCACATAAGTGACCCTGTGACCTTGAGAATTTGCTCAAGGTCATCCAAATACAATCCCAACCTAGGTCTTGCCTAGAAACATAATCCTACCAAGTTTCATCAAATTCCATCAAGTTCTTCATGACTTATCGAACGGAAACTAATTTCACATAAGTGACCCTGTGACCTTGAAATTATGTGAAGGTCACCCAAATACAATCCCAACCTAGGTTTTGCCTAGATACATAATCCTACCAAGTTTCATCAAATTCCATCAAGTTCTTCAAGACTTATCGCACGGAAACCAATTCACATAAGTGACCCTGTGACCTTGAAAATTAAGTGAAGGTCACCCAAATACAATTTCAACCTAGGTCTTGCCTAGATACATAATCCTACCAAGTTTCATCAAATTCTGTCAAGTCCTTCAAGACTTATCGCACGGAAACCAAGTGTTGAAGAACCTGAACAACAACAACAACAACAACAGCAACAACAACAACAACAACAACAACAAAAAGCGGAAGAAACGGGCACTAAAACAATATGTCCCCCGGCTTCCACCGGGAGACATAATAAAGTATAGTATAATTTGTTGGCGATATGAAGTATATGGACTCGCACAGATACCATATGCTTCATATCGCCAACAAAGTGTACTATAATCTATACATATATATATATATATATATATATATATATATATATATATATATATATATATATATATATATATATATATATATATATATATATATATATATATATATTCAGTTTTATATTTGTATATTGATAAGTACATTATATGCCATGAGTCCATATAGGCATAAGAAGTTATTCTTCCGCCAGTCAAAAACATTGGTTGTTTCTGACACAAAAGAGAACTTGTCTTAACAAAAAATGCATGCTTTTTCTTTCTCACAAAAATCTTTATGCCAAACCATATTATCACTTACAAAATTGCATAGTGTAGACGGTACAGTATAGTACAGTACAATACAGTACAGTACAGTACAGTAAGGCTGTAGTTACGACCACAAGGTCTTAAATAAAAGATGGGCAAGCGAGATGACCGTGTACATTCATAAGAAGTCAAAAGAGCTGATTTTACACGATAGAAAAGGGAGAAGGCCTCGTACCGTCCTGTGCTATCCATGCGGTGCCCATTTCCCTGGCATGCATAGTATTGAGTATAAGTTGGCGTTGGGGCCGGGACTCAATTGCGGCCAGTCTCGTGTAGGTGCTAGCACACGTTGTCATGGCAACAGTGGCGTTGACCGGCTCATGATGAAACCTATACACACGTCCCTCGTGTATCCTTACATAGGGCACTGGAATAAAGATGCAGCATGTTTGATAAACTGTGAATATTGATCAACCGTATGACGCCTTTCCCTCCTATATACCCTGCTCTACCTGTTACCTGACATGTCTGGGATGTGAAGTAAAATATCTTACACATATACAAACACCCACAAGTATAAATATCATGGTTGTGAAGTAAATGTCCTACGCATATACAAACACCCACAAGTATAAATATCTGGGTTTTGTAGTAATTATCCTATAAATGTGTAAACATTCACATGTATGTATATATGTATACACATATTTTTGAAAAAAAAATGACATGAGAGAGATATAGTGTGAGCACCAATGGGTGATTTTCTCACATCTTTATAGGCTCTGAAATTTGAAAGCATCAACTCTGTTACTACATTTTAGTGTCGACTCCATTACTTAACGGGGTTGACCAATCAAGTCCGTTACGTAACGGAGCTGACTTCACCATCTAGATATACTATTTCTTTTGTATCTGTATGTATCACATGGGAAGCATAATGGCAAAAAGCACAGATCTGTTACCAACAATGTTAGACACCTTTGGTAGAAGTTTTCATCACAGTTAACACAATCTGTAGATTGTAACGGAAGTGTACTGTTAGCTGTGACTTCAGTAATGACAGTGGGCATATGTGATATAAAAAAAAGTTGGCGACATGGCACCATCCTTGTGTGCTTTAGTTGATAAGGAAATTAAAAACTAAAAAGTGAGGAGAAGTACTCAATTTCCTTACCAGAACTGTACCGAAATAGGCCCAAGTTTCATATACACGTTGCAGTCTGTGTAATGCAAGTTGCCCAAGTGGATCACATTGCAGAATGAATGTTATTAAAAGGGACAGTGGGTATTCGCGTAATGTGTAAAAAGCCTTTATAGCTATATTTGAAACGTAAGAAAGGGAGGGTATTAAGTTGTCAAACTGTTAAATACTAATTGCTGTAAAGTTTAATATGGTATAATGATTTTTGTCACTCTAAATGCAAACAAAATGTCTTTAAAATGTAAAGAAAACATGAGTTGAACGCATTGTAAACAGGATTCTTTTTGCCCTCCACTCATTGCGTATGAACAAACGGCTATGCATCACTGAAATGTGAATATATATGACCTTGGCCAACACAATGAAGGCCTTTGCAAATGCTCCAAATTTTGAGAATTTAACTTAAAATAAATTAGTGAGTGGAAATTAAATACGGTACACTCGAACTGTCAGCATTTGATATGGAGCCAATTGACCACAAGTCTGGACAAAAGATCCCAAAAGTGCATGGCTGTGGGTTTTTTTTGTTTTTGTTTTTGTTTTTTGTCTTTGTTTTATTTTTAGTATTGTTCCTGACCTTTTAGTTCCTCGTGCTGTCCGCAAGCTCCGGTCAACTCAAAACTCTTAAACATTGTAACTGTTCACATGTAAGTTATCTCAAGTAACAATAGTAATCATCACGGCGGGTGTGCACCTTTCATCAGCAATTAACATATAAATACATGCATCCGTTCCCTGAACAGTTTGAGTGGGTAAGGTAAGTTTCCAGTATAGGCATAGCATGGACCATAGATAGACTGCGCACGATAATTATGAAGTCCATTGCTCTCATGAGCAACGCGTGGTATCGTGATGCATAATACTTTTATATTTACTATGAAGTTTGGAATCAAGAATTTAGCAGACAGCTAAAGTTGAGTAGGCGTAAGGAAAGAAGCATGTGGCCTAAATGAGAACTTTAATTGATAAGTCACCAGTACAGTTCATTTTCTACTCTAGATCGTGACATATCGGCTGTCGAAATAAACAATCCCAGCACTGCAAAAAAAAATGAAACGGAATTGAAGTTGTATTGGTGATACTTTGCAATTTGAGAATACGTAGCAAATAAGTACCCATTAGGGCTACATTAAGTGTCTAAATCAATTTATCTGTGAATGTTTGATCCATTTTCCCAACAGATCAAATTGAAACTGCTAGGTATGTAAACATGGGCATTTTCAGCAATAGGCATATCTGCATTTTGATAATAGTAGGAAATTTCTCGAAATTTTCAATTTCACAGACAGGCTCTTGTCTTTTATCATTGGATGTGTAGGTCTACGTGAATAAAATCAAATAAGCTATTGTTATTAGACCCAGTACTTTTGTGCTTTCATTGATGAAATAATTTTAAAGTTTTGGGATCTCTGGCCTTGATTAAATTCAGTATATCTGAAGAATATTGAATTGCCTGTCATTGAAATGCACACCCCATATGTATTACTGATGTGAAGAATATCAAATTTGAGCAGCTGGGTTGACATGTCGGTAATTTCATCGTCATCTCCTGTCTATGATTACAAATAAAACTGTGTAGTTTAAATGAAATTCTTCTGATCAATATTGATACATTGAAATGTATTTTTTTCACCTTATACTTACTGTGTTAACAGACAATACAACCAATGACTGACATGGAAATGTTTCATTCATGTTCTACTTATTTTTATGTACTAAAAACATTACAGCCTAACTCCGTTACACAATTGTTCTATAATTGTTTGATGCATTTTATGCACCTTGTACCCTCCGATATGTTTCCTTCATTGCTTCTGATGAATATATATATATATATATATATATATATATATATATATATATATATATATATACATATATATATAAATATAAATATATATATATATATATATATATATATATATATATATAAATACATCATGTGTTATGAGATAACTTGTGCAATTATGTATGAAAATAGCTATCTAGCAATACGTCTGTATGTCTGCGTCTACCTGCAGACCTGACTGGCTGACTGGCTAACTAGCTGTCCCTCTGAAAATCTTTGCATATCGATGTATTGTGCTTGAATAGAAGGTGTGCTACCTGTGTGTACATTACTTACAGCTATAGCCATACACCTCAACTTCACACAGTACCAGATGTCGACTCTCTGTTTGGTCACTTGGTATGATTGACACATATTGGCCGTCCAAATATCTATAACAGCGAAATAACTTGGCTGTGCCTTTTTCGACGCTTATAGACTTCTGGCACATGTCACCTTTCCAATGTGGCTTTGTTGTTTCTTTGTAGGCTCCAACAAAAATGTTCAATTTAGAGAGTGAATCTGTGTGAAAATAATGGCACCAATGTTGAGTGATGAGACATATAAACAGAATTTGCCTTTTTTGCTAGCTAAGCTGCTATAATATTTGTGCTCTCCCTCTAAGTGCTCAATAATAATAACTTGCTTTCCATTGCATTTTGGAACTCCCACCTACAAGGCCATCCTTAATTCAGTACTGGTTTTATATTTTTATTAGCTAAACATATTCTGCCCTGGTTCTGAATTGCAGACATCTAATCATAAAAACTCTCATTTACACCTACATTTCTTTATTGGATTTCAATAACTGGCAATTCTGAGACTGAAAATGTAAATCTCTGTTTAAAAGGCGTTGACAATGATATACTGGAATTGTTTGTGGTTTCATGCAGTGTGGATATGTGATATACCGCACAATTATTGAAAATGAATTAGTCATCAAATAATTGTAAAAAATACCGAGTAAATGAACCACATTGTGTTCTTATTATCGCTTACACAATTGACTTACGTTACATCGGCTGTACAGTTTTTTATTTTATTTTTTTTAATTTACCACCAATATAAATTACCTTTATGTCATATTTATAGCAAAAATCCGTTATCAATTTGTGTTTGAGTTAATCAAAATGGTAAATTTTGTTGTCTCAAATTTGGTATATATTATTCTCATTCAGAAAAAGGAGGCCCCAACATCAGCTTAGGTGGTCCTTGGTATTTACGTCAGTCTATATGAATCTGACAGAACTGACTTAAAAATCAAAATTTTATTTCGATATTAAAAGCTTGAATATGTCATCTTGTCAGGTTATGAAAAAACCTGCCTGGATTTGACATAGAAAAAAAACCTACATACCTTCATTACTGGCTGTGATTTTAACACTTTCCACTCTGAAAGCATTTTTGAGTTTAACACTCCAGTATTCATCCAAACCCTTATTTGTCTTGGCACAGTATCCTAAAGTCACCCCTGTATTAACTATGCCGTCAATGGCAAGCGAGGCTCTGTTGGATTGAAATGTGCTTTTTTGAAACGCTGTCCCATTGAAGGCAAGATTCTTTAGCTGACTCGCCATTGCTGCAAAGAAAAATACGACATGCAATTTATCTATAACTCCCTCGAGTTCCTTTTGTCCCTTTTACTTTTTTTCTGTTATTTTGGATCAGTCTTTCACACATGGAATCAGTGAATCGTATGATAAATCACATTCAGCTACCCTATGGTTCTTGTACACATGTATTATAATCTTAGACAAAAGTCCACCAAACCCATACACCCGCAAAACATACATGTGCCTAAAATTGATTACAAGAAAAAGTTCAATGGATATAATCATTACTCAAAACATAAACTAATTTGTCAGAAGAAGAAAAACTCATCAACGGTGGCCAGCAATATTTCTGCCTTCCACTGTATTGTTCCTCAGTTTCGGATACGACGTGTTCTGAGACAATTCAAATGTTCAGTGGTTATAATTTTAGGCCGTATTGCGTTGAAGTCTATGCAAAGAAAAAAATGTATGTATGTACAACCAAAAAATGCTAAACTACTAAACATGATAATTGTTCACAGCCCATAAGGAAGTGCAAAGAAGTGAGCACTTTTTACGCACTTCATCTCTACACCTTGCACTTCTGTGGAAGTGCTGCTGAAGGGAACGCACTCCAAATGCACTTCTAGGTCTAAAGTCTTGACAGTTTGCAAGAGCGCACTTCAAATGCACTTTTTATAGTTACAATCAATGACTGAAATGACCATGCACTTTTGTGAACTTCTGGGACACTGAGCTTTATAGATTAAATGACAATTATTAATGCACTTTTGAGGAGTCTGCATGTTTGTATCGAGGTCAGGACATTGTAGATTTCAAGCGAAATGGAGTGGTTTGGGGAAAGCGTGTGTGAACGTGAATTGCATTGATTACATCAAAGGCCAAATTACGAATATGACCAAATATGATCGCTCTGGCTACAACACTGAAACGGGGCCATAATATCCGCTGCCATGTTGCAATTAGAAAATAAACCATGACGGGGCGGAATTATCAGGAATTTGATGGCCCACGGGCCTGGCGGACCGCGGCCATCAAATTTATGAGAATTTCGCCCCATCGTGGTTTATTCTCATTCTAACAACATGGCAAATTTGATCGATAAAAACGCAAGCAAAATCACATTGCGGCTAGGCCTACAGCAACTAGAAACCCATCAGTGATCGAAAAACCCTTCGGCCCGGACAGACGGACAGACAGATGGACGGACACGTAGGTGACGACAATACCCCTCCGGTAGGTCAAAGCTACTTCTGTTTGACCTAATAACAAAGCTTTTGTGCAGATGCAATGAGCAGAGATATCATGGCAACGCCATTTTTCTTCAATGCAGCACTGTGACCTAAATATGTGACCGAGTGACCTAGTTTTCAATAGGCACCTGAGGCATCCTTACGACCAACTGTCATAAATAATTGATGAAGCTACATTTAATATGTTTTAGATATTGTGTTAACGACTTTTTTCCTCAATGTAGTACTGTGACCTAAACATGTGACCTAGTGACTTACTTTTCCATAGGCACCTGAAGCATCTCAATGGCCTTCTATGACAAAAATTTGGTCTCTGTAAAGTGAGTATATTTGGAGATAGTGCGTGGCAAGGCCATTTTTCTCAATGCAGCACTGTTCCCTAAATATGTGACCCACTGACCTAGTTTTCACTAGGTGTCTGAGGCATCCTTAGGACCAGCCGTCATAAATAATGGGTGCAGCTACAATGAGTGATTCAATATTTAAAGATATCATGGTATGGCCATTTTTCTTCAATTCAGCACTGTGACCTAAATATGTGACCCAGTGACAGTCTTCAGTCGGGCATCTGGGACATTCTGAGGACCAACTGTCATAAATAATTAATGAAGCTACATTCAATATTTTTTAGATATTGTGTTAACGGCGATTTTTTTCTTTAAAGTAGTACTGTGAAATATAAATATGTGATTTAGTGACCTATTTTTTCATAGGCACCTGAAGCACCTCAATGGCTCTCTGTGATCAAAATTTGGTTTCTCTAAAGTGAGCATTTTTGAATATATGGCGTTAACAAGGCATGGACGGATGGACGGACGGACAGACGGACAGACGCGTAGGTGACAACAATACCCCTCCGGCCTCATGAACTGAGGTGTAAAAACCACAGCACACGCTTCGAAGTTCGAGCAGCGTGTGTATATATGTGACGTAATCGTTTCGCTGGTGGAGGATCATACGGGATTTAGGAATGAACGTACCAAACGAGCAAACAAGGACTATGAAAACTAATGAAACAACACCCTTATACACTGTACATTGGGTTTTTTTTATGTCTTTTATTATGACCTTTAAGTACGGTTGCATAAAGTGTAGCAGCCTTTGAGAAATATATCAGCTACATGCGCAAACACAGTTCTAAACAGAAGCAAGAAGTCAAAGTTCCCAAATCCCTTAGCACCCCCAAACTTTTGCTCGGAATTAGCAAGGCAAGAACAGAAGGTTGAAGAATTGCCTGACGGAGGGCACTGGAGTCAGTGGAGGGCTAGGGTTGTGTATTCCCATTACTTTGTTATTTTCAACCTAATTACTTGAAAACTACTGCACACAGAAACACAAACTTTCAGACAGTAAATTTAGATGCCTTACTAAATACCGCAAACAAAATATAACCACATCTACAAAAGTTACTGGTATATTTGAGGTTGCTTTAACATCCAAACTAACGGGAATACACAGCTCTAGCCCTCCAAATGTTTGTGTATTCAGTTGTATATTGGGGCGAATATACACCTTAGAGCTAATTCTGACCTTTCCTATTAAACTGATACTTATCGCACGTCATAACGCACATGCCCCATTTCCACGATGCTGACTGTGGGGTCCACAAGCATGAGTTTATGCTGGTCGAAATGGATTTACCTTTGTTTGAAAGCATCGGTTTACAAAGGAAAAGGAATTGCGTATTGGCAAACTCTAGTTATTTTTTAATGAATTTTAGTTTCTGGATCATAATTTGAAAGGATGTTAGGATACAACTATGAAATTGCACGATTGGAGTGTTCTGTATGGGATTACATATGGGCAACCTTGATCCCACTCCCAAGGTCTCAAGTCAAATAAAGAAAATTTTGCAACGGATCATAACTCAAAGGAAAAGTTTCTTTTTTTTTTTTTTTTTAGTTAGGAGTCCCAAATTATGCACAATTGTATTCCTCCATACAATGTAATAGACTTGCATCGAATGGAATATTGGTGACTTTGACTCACTTGCCAAGGTCACAGGTAACCATCAGTAAATTTCACTTCCCAAGGTCACAGGTCATCTTTAGTGAATTTGATTTCCACATTATGAACTGGAACATTTTCAAATTTGGCATGATTAGCATCCTCAAGAAGGGCAAGGATAAGATTAGATATTATGCTATTTTTATGCCAGATTACTTGTATGCTGGTGCCCTCAGTGGTGTACAACACCACCAGCTACACCATATTTTCAAGTCCAAATTCAATTATTTTTTTTTTATTTAAAGTGATTTAAATTTTTTTCTTTAGGTCAAATTACTATGAAGTAATCAGATTGAGCTGTATTGAATTTAAATTGATCTGAATATACTGTATATGCTTACAGTGCACTTCTTAGTCTGTTAATAAATTGTATTGTACAAGTATATATCTTGGCAATCTAGGAGGTGCAATACACGTCCAGCTTCCGTGGGCCACAGTTCATGCATGCACTTCTTAGTTGTGCACTGCATTGTATATTTGAGCATTATGCACTCCAGCCTCACCCAGGAAGTGCAATGCACTTCAGTAAACTTCCATCTTCATTTACATATTTGCACCCGGACTTCCAGTGCACTTCTCTATTATGAAACATGCAGCCTAAGATTGCACTCAATAGAAGCGCACTTTTCTTTGCACCTCCATGTGAAGGGCGTTGTGCACCTTTCTGCACTTCCTTGTGGCCTGGGTTATAAAACATGCAGACTAGGATTACACTCGATAGAAGTGCAACCATTTCTAGCGCAAGTTTCTTTGCACTTCCGGGTGAAGTGCATTGTGCACTTTTCTGCACTTCTTTATGGCTTGGGTGTATTCGAGGGGGCTCATATTTATATAAAGAATATTTGGTCCTCTCAGAATGACAAACCGCCCCACTTTGCCTTTGTGGTGTATGTTGGCGTCTCTAGGAGAACTTTCTTTGTGGTCACATGGACCTCTGCCCGTTTTTTTATTTTGGTTTCCAACAAAAACATGCTCCAAGCAATCTGTCATGTTGCATAAATATTGAAGAATCTACAATTTCTGTAAATATCTCTGTGCTCTATTGAAGAAAAACCCTACCAAATGTTTCAAACTGTGGTGCAGTTCAATGATCTTGGGCCTATTTCTCAAGCATCATTTTCAGTTTAGAGTTAATAGTGTAGCGCATTACACATAATGGCAATGTAAGTGGTGCCATGGAGAACAATGTTATGGTAGATAGGATAAACTGGATCTCAGGTTTTCAACCTGGATTCCTTTCTATATTTACTGTGAAATTTGCACAGATGGGAGAGAAAGTCCATCCCCTGTGATTGTTCGCACTTCTGGAAGCAATGTCTTGAACCACCAACTTGGGATGAATGGGGCTTGACACCGGGAACGATGCCATTTGCGCACTACATTTAAATCAAAGTGTTCGACGCATGCGTACGGGTAATTAAGGCCGCAAAATGGATTGCATGATTTACACAATCATAGTGTGCAAGAAAGCTGGACACTTCTGGTGCAAATCATGGGGAACCGTGATTCACTTGATTCATACCGGTTGGCAGAGTAAGAACTTCTTTACAGGGGATTGGCTTGACAGAGTGAACAGAGATATTTACAGAAATTGTAGATTCTTCAAAAAAAAACCCGAAAAGATCTAAGATATAGACCCCCGTGCCTCGTTGATCTCTGCGTCAAAAAGATCCATCAGTAGGACCGCCCCCACGAATTCCTGAGGCCTCGCTACCGCGCGGGGTTTATTATCTTCACAAATCCTTTGACAAATACGAAACTAAAACAGAGAAGCCCAGACAGCAGGACGATACAAAATTATGAATGCACATTGAAGCAGAATTTTAAGAACTACAATCACGGGAGAATGCTACGGCGCTCGCTTGTGCTTCAAGGGTAGCACCAGCTTTCTTTTGGCTCATTGTTTTTTCACTGAGAGAAGCCTTGATATTATGCACCCTGTCAATGTCTGTAGCATAGCGTTTCTTTCCAACTTAAGTTTAGAACTTGGTGTCATCAAATTTATTTTTTTTCTCAATTTGTTATATGAATTTTTTTTAAAATTATCTCAAACTTTGAATTAATGATGATTTTGATATACCTGTGGTTTAAGGATTGTCATACCTTGCGGACTAATACATAACACCAAAAAGAGCGTCAGTGGAGAGGTCATGGTCCTTGGGCAAGTGCAGCAGCTTTCAGTCAGTCGCCCAAGTTCGGTTCATCCAGTACTTCACCATCAACATTCAGCTGCAGGAATCAAAGACAAGGCGTTTGCTCGTTACTTTCCCTTTGATTAGGAAATGTGATGACACAGTTATTCAAACATATGATATATTTTGGAAGCTAAAACTATTTGTGGCCTTTAGTAAACATGTGGTGTGTCATTTATAGACTGTCAAGTGCCCTGACTCATGTACATTTTTCCCAATGAGTCATGAACTATGAGTTTGAAATAGGATAAAATGATAATACATGAACAGCATGAGAATACACAGCTCTGGGTAGTCATCAGAGAGCAACAAATGGCAACTAACATAATTCAATGGAAAATGTCAAGTTATTCTTGTTTCATATATAATTTGTGAGACCAAGGCGACTTAAACTACTTAGTGACCATGGAGCAGTCGAAGTCTGCTTATTCTGAAAGTAGAACACCCAGGAACAAGAGTGCAACTTCAACGTGGGCAACGCAAATCTTAAACTGGGCAGCACCCCAACAAGTGAACAAAAGAAACGTTTTGGGTCATTCAGGGCAAGCCTTTGGGCCCAACACTCTAAAGTATATATCACATCATGCTATTCAGATAAAGCAAGGCTAATGTCCGTGTACGTACGGCAAACAATATGATGCAAAGGGTATTTCGGCATCAATGATTCTGATAGGATATTAGCCCCCTCTTACGAATATACCCAATTTAGAGCAGGGGCACCCTCTATCAGTGGACAGTGGAGGCACATTCACAATATGTATAATGGGAGGTCTATATATGGTGTAAAATCAATAAGCACCGAAAGGAATGCATGTTGTCCGTGGTTTGAAAAATTTGAACTGCGCGAAAACATACAAAGGTCAAGGTATAAAAATCTACAGAATATTTAAAGACTTGCCACTACGCAACCGGAGACACTGTCGTGGCTTTGAGACATTTGCGTACTTTCGTAGAAGCAATTAGGACTATATGGAAATCTATTCACATAATTGCTCCCTATAGTATCAGAAAAGCTTAGAGTTTTGTCACCATCACAGTAATCTAGATCAATTTTTAAATAACATACTTTGGTGAATATAGAAGACCCTATAAAATGTTCACAAACATAATATAAATAACTTTCTTTCAATCCCTTTTCGAACTTAAAAATAAGATCACGTCTTAACTCTCTGCGGTGATGTCGTGTTAGGAGCAGATGCGAGACATCCTCTACTTCTGCCTAACATATGTCACATCTGACGCCACTAGTGCTCCAACGCTTTTCATTCGGACCAACGGGCTCGAAATATATTTTGGTTTCCATTGAAATCATACATATTACACATGTGCTTTCCTGCTCAAATTTTCACTTGAAAACTCTATATAAATCTAAAGAATGAGTTGGGGTCGACAATATGGAAAAACTAAGAATTCAAGGCATTCACCCTGAAATCCATGCTACGATCAATCCGTTTTGCGTCTGAACTTTCCAACACCCATGCTTTGCCAACCCTGTTTAATATTATATG
The DNA here is from genome assembly GCA_964020975.1 of Hermodice carunculata. NCBI lineage: Eukaryota > Metazoa > Annelida > Polychaeta > Eunicida > Amphinomidae > Hermodice > Hermodice carunculata. Next base: position 23,522,616 of record OZ026627.1, read on the forward strand.
TGTACATTAAAGCAACATCCAGTGTTCAAATGATTGCCATACGTAAAACAGGGACAGTTGGAAAGCTTACGTGTTGAACATCTTTGAAAGTATAAGAGACAGAAGTGTCGATGTTACCCCAGTTCATAAGTTAGTCCTAAAGGCACATCCAATGGATTGAAAGTCAAATCGTAATTTTTCGCTGTGCCAAAAAATGGACACACATTCGCCGTATATTTGTACACAACCAGGCAAATAAGATTGCCCGACAGCAAATCTGTCGGTGGGCTTTAAAATTAGCAAAATTTAAAATGTGGAAAAAATGTGTTTAGTGATTATCAAATATACATTAAACACAATCCTTGGAGTAGAAATTTTACTTGCTTCTTCTTTTATAGTTTTGAAATGGTCTAGCATTTAAATCGTGCGCCTGATCCTAATGTGAGTAAATCAAAAATTCTACAACTCTAATTATCAAATTAAAGAAATTTAATTAATGTTAATTGGGCACATTTGGCAAATTTAATTGTCCAATATCGTCAAACGTGTTGGAGAGGGAGGTGTCAAACCACCTTCCATGCACATGCTATAGATTTATCAAATAAAATTGAGATGGAAGTTGTAAAAAGTGACATTATGGTCATAAGGCATACTTCAGAATTATAAATGTTAATGTTTCCAATGGTATTATTGAGATAAGTGTTGATCGAACTTAAATTAATTGGTTTGCAATATAAATAGATCCATTAAAAGGAAAATGAGAGTTGTAGAAGGATGGGGGGGGGGGGGTAATACGTGGTATCTGAAGGAGACCTTTAGCCTGATGTTCTACATACACGGTGTTTTCAAATAAAAGGGGTCAAAATGGCACATTCTGTTGCATAGTGGAGTCCAAATTCTTCTTTTAACTGATAAAAATATATGGACAAAATTATTTATTTTCGTTATGTATTTTCGAGCGAAAATGGTACAGTTTCCGTCCATGAGGTATGCAACCGGTTAAACTTGCCTTTGATGTCAAAAATACAGATTTTTATTCATTGTTTTAAAGGTGTAAATTTTCCAGGTTGATTGCATAAAATAGGAGGTAAAAACTCTATATACGAAGTATTTTCCGAGGCAGCTCTATACATATTACTCTTACCTATCACTATCACACTATACTTATCAATATATGGGTAGTGCTCCCAACCCAGTACGAAATTAGAACGCCTTCATGTCAAATTCAGGGACGGCCGTTTACAATCGTTTTGGGCATACCTTACACCCATAATCCTCCATGACTGCAATTTGGCAGACGCTTGCCTTTGGGGGAAACAGCACTCTAGGTTCGAAACAAGGCCAGAACGTGTTGTATTTTAAAACATATCTAGAACGGTCAGGTAGCCATAGCAAGGTGTTGGCAACAGCTGGCACCAAAATTAGCGTTACGGACAGACAGACATCATTGTGCATGTGTTTCCTATCCTGTCGCCCTCCATCTCTCTCGCTGTGATCCTGCGATAAAAGGAAGCAGCAAAGGCCAAGGCCGCTTCTCAACACAAAAGCTAAAAGATGAAGTAGGTCGTGTGAGGCGTTCATGCCCCACCGGGTCTAAAGATATGGGGACAGGCCCGTTCCACAACCTGCAAAATTAGCTATCAATAGTTGTACCAAAGCTACCTTAATGATGAAAAAGTCATGTATGGTTTGGTCTTCTGCCACTATGCAAACAAATTTTAACTTGTTTGTTTTGCAGGTGCGGTCAGGAAGCAGAACTTTTGCTTCAGGTGAACGGTCGCAGTCAACTGCTTTGAATAGACGCAAAACAATCTTAAAAGTAGACGCTCACCGTTAGGAAGTCATCACTGTCGCCACAAAATGACTGGTCGGGAACAATTTGTATCCCATCCTAAATATTGAGTATATTCCTTTCAGTTTTTCTCACTTTGACATCAGAAATACAGGTCCTTTTTGCGTCTCTGGTGGCTAGAGACAGACAACGTTGCTGGCGTTGGGTGCTGCAAATAGCATATTCAGGAGGCTCATTCGGCCGTGAAATGACCTTAGCTGAACTGCCTCATGATTTTGTGTCTACAACTGGAACTTCCAGAGACATGTCACATGATCTTCGAAATACCCTTCTTTACTCTTGTAACAAGGGTACCATTTCAAAACTTAAACAGGGCATACCTGCATAATATGATGGACAAAAAATGTGTTCAAACACCACAAAAATAGAAACATTGGAAGTAAATTACCATAGAATTCATCTGTATACTCACACATATATTAGCAAATGTATGCTCTGAATACAATCCAATCATGTGATAAGTGTCATTGTTACACAATATATTTATTAGCAAAAAGACACAATTTTAAGTTGAATATCCCACAATGGGGGGGGGGGGGCACAATGCAAGCTCTAGTACACCAAACACCTGCATTTGGGGCAATTCGTAAGCACAATTTTATGAAGTACTCCACAGTAAAAAACAACGACAATGACAACAACAACAACAACTGTAAAAAGTTTGTAATCCTGTTGGTAAACAATGACTAAATAATTCTTTAGCATAAGAGTCGTTAACCCTTGAAGGTCCGACAGTGTTTGTAATAGTAATGGAACAGAAAGCTCACGCCTTGGATTGTAACAAAAAGGAAATTCGTAATATCATGCCGTATGGTGAGGAATAATGACGGGAGAATCAATCGAAATTTTAATACACACACACACACACACACATATATATATATGTGTGTATATATGTATGTATATATATATATATATATATATATATATATATATATATATAATATATATATATATATATATATCCAAATCTAATGGGAAGAACCTCATGAGGTCGGCACGAATATCTGTAACATGTTTCATATATGTTTACTTCCAAATATCCCGCTCATGTCAGCAGCGGGTCCATCTTAATTTGTGCACGTAGGCCCTATAATTGATTGCATGCATATGCGCTCAGTTTGTTTCACGGGGCCACTTGTTATGCGACCATAAGACACTGCATCAGTGTCTGGCACAATTCCAATTTTTCCTCTTAATTTTAAATAAGGCTCGTCCTCCTCCGTTGGACACTTTCCAGTTCTCTATACATGTGGAGGATCGAGGCGAATGTGATATCCTTCACACATGTTGTTTACGCTCTGTTGAAAATCAGGTACGTCTTTCATTAAGATACGTTTAGCTTCCACCGAAACGAAATTAGTACGTTTCATGTGGTCGCGTTCAATATATTATTTGGACCACATAGTCATGATTTGTGCATCAGTGTATACATGGACGTGTACTTGCTATTTAGTCATCAACAACTATATGGTATTTAGGATCGGAGAGCATAAACTATCATTTGTAATTGACCATTTCGTTAAATGTATCTGTTATGGAAGTTTGAAGATGACAAAATGCAAAACATGAGAATCCCATTTTATTCAGTAACTGCTGACCAAAGTGTCTTTTAGAACATATTTAACCCTGCGATATAAACCGGCACTGTAGTTTCACCAAACCCACAAAACGAGTACTTTGCCATGCAGTGTGCAATGTATAAATATAATGATATTCTGAGGATAGCAAGTTCTCTTATAATCTTCCATCGGAGTGGAACGCTCAAGCCATCACAGATACAGCAAGTGGATATGTATTTTCTATCACTGCACATGTTTTGGCTGCAACCACAACCGCTAGTGTACCCTTGAGTTTATGCCATACACGAAAAAAAGGAGATTTAACCCTGTGCAATCTACTCAGGCCCATGCTGCTCAACGACAACGTAAATCGGTGACATGTAACTGTCTGTTTTGTCAAAGTTGCTTGCACTACGCATACTTTCTAGATAAAATTCATAACAGTGGTACCTGGAGTCGTTATTTTCTACTGATGATCAATAGAAAAGGCTATTAGGTAATAGGTTTATAAATATACTGTCACCTGAAAATGGTTGGTGCGTTTGATTCGCACTGGTCAACCTCTTGCACCTAGCATGCACAAAGAAGACGAGTGCCATGACAAAACAAGCGCAGTCTAAAATGATTTTGCGGGAGCACTGGGTTGTTCAAAGACTGTGCATGCCAAATTCTCCCACGAATGGAGCCGGTTAGAGCACTATCGCGCCCCCGAAATTCGGGTATTGCACAGGACCGCGGTTGCACATTTTACGAAACGAAACCATTACTCCTGTATCTCTTCATTAGTCAACAATGGTAAACATTATATAGCTAGCCTTTCTGAGACAGAAATTTTTAACTCTTATTTTCTAAAGCAGTGTAACCTCGATACATCAATAGCACCTATATTAGTTCCTCGACAATGGTAAACATCATACAGATAGCCTTTCTCAAACATAAATTGTAAACACTTATTTTCTAAAGCAGTGTAACCTCCATACATCAGTAACACCTAATTTACCTTAGCTTATCTGACCTGTTAAGACTTTTAGCGATATTTTCATTTCAGAGAATGAAGTTTCAAATGTTATAAATTCTCTTGATGTAACGAAGCCTACTGGATTGATGACAATTTGACCTACACTCGAAAGAAGCTGTTCCATGGATTTCCAAATCTTTTACATTTCTTTTCAACCTATCCATGCGAAAAAATATAATGTTTTCGAAATGGAAGAAGCAAATGTTTGTCCGCTCTTCAAAAAAGGCGACACTACCCTGTGTTAAAATCATAGGCCAATATCCGCTCTTAGCTGTACAGGAAAAGGTATCGAAAAATAATTTTCAAGCATGTTTTCAATTTTTTTAAGTGATAACTTGGCAATTGATTCTGCCAAATCGGGCTGCATGCCGGACGATACCACTGTCAGTCAATTATTACCCTTACACCATTAGCTTTGTTTAGCTGTGAACCTTCAAAGACAAGTCAGAATCAAATTTCTTGATATCACTAAAACGTTGACAAAGTCTGGCATGATAGTTTTCTTTACAAGTTAGAAAAAAGTGGCATAACTGGACACACCGTTTCCAGGTTTTGTAATTATCTGTATAATTGACAAGAACATGTTGCTCTTAATAGCCAGTGCCCCTTGTGGGGTGCTCTACAAGCAGGTGTCCCTCAAGGATTAGTTTTTGTTCCGCTCCTCTTTTCCATTTTCAATAATGATGTAGTAGATGTGGTCAATTCATTTAACGAAGTATTTGCTGACGATACGGCTTTGTCCCTTTCCGTGGATAATCCCATTAACTGCTGCCTCTGCTGTAAACTCTGATCTTTCTTCATTTGACATTTGGCCACACGATTGGCTAATCCCTTTCAACGCTTCCTAAACAGACACGTTGCTTCATCTTACGTTGACATGCAGTGGGCGGTCATCCACCATTCGTTTCCAATGATAGTATTTAAATTCGGCTGATACTCAAGCATACTGGTTTTATATGTGGTAGTTATGCGCAAGGAGACGAATTACCTTTAGAAGGTGTCCAAGTGGCTGCGGCCGAAGGAGTTACCAGGCATATGAAAACAACACCATCTGGTAAGTTTTACAAAGAGACTGGGTAGGATTTATTGTGCAAACGGCGTGAAAAAGCAAAGAATCCAAATGTATAAAACAGTTCATCATTTAACTCCATATGTTCTTCGTTATCATACACCACATATTCCAGACTCTACAACAAAATATATTTGTGGCTACATTTTGGAAGATTTTTACCATTATCTCTTTACCTGTCTGTTTGCGTAGCAGCCTGTAACAAACTACATTCTACTCTAATTTTAAATATAAGTTCAGCTCCTATTACGCCGGAAACCGTAGTTCACAGTGCCACTGAATGCACGTTATACCAAAACGAAACTAATACCTCTGGCTGTACACGATTATAAAGAACTCCGCAACAATTCATGTGAACGGAGTGCGCGGCACATGATTTTTTGTAGCAGTCATTTATTATACGCCAGCGCTCACACGCCTAGCATTTTTTTGCTCAACGGCCTCATTATCTGTCTCATGTTGCAGTGTTCAACCTCCTTACTGTTTCTGGATCACTGTGCGTCATTCACACTAGATGCAATCCAGTTGGGACACGGATCTGCCGCAGTGATGTTACGTTTGTCCTATTTTTGCCTTTCTCGCAAAGGAGATTTATGCAGGGCAACGCCCCTCTTCTCAAGTCCTCAATAAAATATGTGTAAACTAATTGTAGCGCAGATAAACAATGCGTGTCATGTAAAATGAAGAGTCAGCTGCATACGTGTATATTGTTCAGAAAACGTCATTTCATATCGGTCAGTTGTTTTCGAAAACACAAACGTTCTTACACAAGAAAGTATCTGGCGGGACTCTTTCCTTTGCTCCTTTTGACATGGTGCTAATTTTACAAAGCCAGCTTTGTGCAACCTGTGTTGACACATCAACATGTGCAGGAACCTTATGCGGCGGATAGGTGTCAAATCATTCTAGGGCGACAGCAAATTTCAGGGTTCGTCTGCTTCAGCTATTTTGTTATACATTTTGTGGAAATCCAGTCAAAGACAATTTGAGGAAAACCTTACCAGTCAATGGTCAACAGCTTTCGTAGGAGCGTGGCTGAGCCCGGGGAGGCTGTTGTCTCGCTTTATTAATTAATTGGAGCACACTTTGCGCGTAGGGTGTGCAGAGGAAAGCTGGTGTCTTGCTCCATTAATTCATTGGAGCACACTTTGCGCGTTGGGTGTGCAGAGGAACTGGTGTCCTGCTCCATTAATTCATTGGAGCACACTTTGCGCGTAGGGTGTGCAGAGGCAAGCTGGTGTCTTGCTCCATTAATTCATTGGAGCACACTTTGCACGTAGGGTGTGCAGTGGAAAGCTGGTGTCTTGCTCTATTAATTCATTGGAGCACACTTTGCGCGTCGGGTGTGCAGAGGCAAGCTGGTGTCTTGCTCTATTAATTCATTGCAGCACACTTTGCGCGTCGGGTGTGCAGAGGCAAGTTGGTGTCTTGCTCCTTTATTTAAAACCTTTCAGGTTACAATGTGTCACAATTGCTTATTATACAATTCTTACCTTTTTTATGTATAGTGTAATAGGATTCTTGCTTCGATGGGGACGTTATATGCTCCCACCAAAACAGTAGTATATTTTAACTTTTCTGTTTTTCCTGAAATTCTTTATTTCTTTCTTCTTTCTTCTTTACCAGTGAATTTTTTCGACAATTTTCTCTCACACTATTATGACAGAAACTCCAAACTTGGCATATTTGTACCTCCATACAAGGAGTTGGGCCTTTTTATGCAGAGGAATGAAGATGTTTAAAATTAATTATGGGCATTTGAAATTTTAAATCTTGAATATTTTTAAAAGTATAAAAGATAGCGATGTCATTCCACCTTTTGCTAGGGGGTTAACGACCATTTGCGCCTCTAATAAATTTAAAACAAACGTAGGAATTTAAATTATGCTAATAAGCAGCATTTGAAATTTCAAATCTTGAATATCTTCAAAACTATTATAGATAGAGATGTCATTTAAAATTGTACTTGGGGGGTGTTGACCATTGCGATTGTAAAGAATTTAAAACAAAAGCTGTAGCCATTTTAATTATGTTAATTAGCAGTATTCAAAATTTTCAATCTTGAATATTTTCAACCCTTTAATAGACAGAGATGTCATTCCAACTTCTACTACGGGGGTGTTGACCATTGCGCACCTAATGAATTAAAAAAAAAGCTGTAGAAATTTAAATTATGATAAATAGCACCTTTAGAAATTTTAAACCTTGAATGACTTCAAAGCTATAATAGATAGAGATGCCATTCCAACTTCTACTCCTGTGTTATGGACTAGTTGTACATTGCCATACCAATTTGCTTTGCAGACACACACACTGATTTGTTATGCAGCAAATCATCTTTTCTAGATCAGTATGCTCCTTTTTTATGTCCGATGACTTTAAATCAGAAGTGCATATTTTCTGAAACCTTTGGCGTGTTTTTTTGTCCTGTCGAACTGGTGAATTTACATTCCCTGTGGCTGCACAATTATAAGTTGATCTCATCTATCATTAAAATAGCTAAACGTTGGTTTAAACGTATTTCATTAAAAAAACAATTGGCCGACAGGCTCACCAGCCTATATTAGGGCCTCTTGTACACCGGCTAAACGTTATTAAACTAGATTTTAGTACCGTTTGTAACTTTTGTGTAATGTTGTAACGGGATGACTCATTAGCGACTCCCTTAACTTAGTAACTAAACGCAAATGCAAATTACCCAGAAAACAAGTGAAAAAAACAGCATTGCCCCGGTAAGGAACACTTTTGTTTTGTAAAGCCATGCAACAACATATCTAGTAATCCATCAGATAATTATTTAAGGGTTTCACAAAATAGGCAGCTTGTTTAGAAAATTCTCATGATTTTACAGATTGCAAAGTCATTTTCCTACATGTGCATGATTAAAATAATATTTGATTTTGAGTTTCATAAATATGTATACCAGCACTGTGGCTCCATTCTATGCTCCACTATTTATAGGTCCTTCATGCACACCAACACCGTGGCTCCATCCGGTTTTCCACTTTCTATGGGTCCTTGACGCATACCTGCACTCTGGCTCTATGCCGTGTTCCACTCTCTATATGTCCTTGATGCACACCAACACTCTGGCTCCATCCCATGGTCCACTCTCTATAGGTCCTTGATGCATACCAACACTCTGGCTCCTTCCTGTGTTCCACTCTCTATTGGTCCTTCATGCACCGTATATCAACACCCTGGCTGTACCCCATACTCCACTTTCTCCAGGTCCTTGATGCACACCAACACTCTGGTTCCATCCCATGGTCCACTCTCTATAGGTCCTTGATGCACAACAACACTCTGGCTCCATCCCATGGTCCACTCTATAGGTCCTTGATGCATACCAACACTCTGGCTCCTTCCTGTGTTCCACTCTCTATTGGTCCTTCATGCACCGTATATCAACACCCTGGCTGTACCCCATGCTCCACTTTCTCTAGGTCCTTGATGCACACCAACACTTTGGTTCCATCCCATGCTTCACTCTCTATTGGTCCTTGATGCACACCAACACGCTGGCTCCATCCGGTCTTCCACTCTCTATAGGTCCTTCCTATGTACCAACACCCTGGTTCCATCCCATGCTTCACTCTCTATTGGTCCTTGATGCATACCAGCACTCTGGCTTCATCTCGTACCCTACTCTCTATAGGTCCTTCAACTGTGTGTCTATATACATCAGTTCGGGTTTTATTGACAGGAATAATAATAATAATAATAATAATAATAATAATAATAATAATAATAATAATAATAATAATAATAATAATAATAATAATAATAATAATAATAATAATAATAATAATAATAACAATAATAATAATTTTTAGTAGCTTACATTCATAAGTATGATTTGCTGCCGAAATCTACTTTTACATTAACGGAAAGTTTCATTTGAAAATTGCTGGACACTGTTATCAGTGTCCACTTATGACCTAAATTTCAATTCGAAAGTGCTGGAGATTGTGCCAGTGCTGATACATTTACTTCAAAGCAGCCGTCACATTTGATGTTTATCTATCATCACTTTGGAGAAACCGTCACATTTGATGTTAATATTTTCATAATTTAAAGAAAGCCGTCACATTTTAAATGTATCTCTTCATAGCTTTAAAAGCGTTAGCAATTATACTTGATATTTATCTATTTATAACTTAAAATAAGCCGCCGTATTTGATGTTTATTAATTCATAGGTTCCCTCCAATATATCAAGAAATCACGAAGGTCGCGGCACGCATTAACGCATATCAACATGTGCCCACCCCCGCGATGCCCTCTCCAGTCGGGTAGTGGAGAGAAACTGATGTGCTTCGTTGGCTCTGTGAAAGAAGCGAATTATTCACCATGCGTGTCTTCATAGTTTCCAGTCTTTTAACCCGGATGCATTGCGGTTAGATGCATGGTCGTTAGAAAAACCAGGGTCAGAAAATCAGGATAGACGCATGAGTGCAGTTGCTCTCTATTTTTGTATACATACTGTGTATTGCCCTTTTATTGACCGTGCCGACTATATTTTGTCCATTCACGAACCTGCCCACCACCGACTCAGAGTCCGGAATGCTCGTTGGGAAATGAGAACAGACTTCGACTACATGTAATTTCACACAGCAGCACTGTAACTTCACAATGTCAACAGCTGCGTTCACGTGGCTACAATGTTACGCATCCGGTACTTCGAAGTTTGTGGTTTTTGTTGGCATTTATTAAAGAATATAACCAGAAACTTCGTAAGTTTTATGACATAAAATATTTAAATTTATTTATACAGGCGGACCCATTCAGTTGCAGACTCTAATTGCACGGGTCCCAGTGTAAAACATCAGTAAATACAAACAGTAAAATATGTACAAAATGGACAATTACTAAGACATATAGAAGCACGATTATGAAAAAAAAATAACAAGAATATTATACAAGACGAGGAAAACCCATAAAAGAAGCAACATTGAAACGCAATTGCTGATTACAGTTATGATGACAATATAAATCTTTTAAAAAGCGAAACTTCCATATATATATATATTACGCTATCACAATTCCTTAAAACGTTGAGAAAGCTCTTGTTGAGGCAAGCACTTTCATACACAACGGTAATCTTCTTATTGGTTTTGTGTGTGTGTGTGTGTGTGTGTGTGTGTGTGTGTGTGTGTGTGTGTGTGTGTGTGAAAAAGGAGCATGGAATTCAGCAATTCGTAGAAAATAAAGCAAGGTATATGCTGCAGCAACAAAATTAACCTGGTCGCCCAGGTAACTGTGTGTTGAAACTCCGGCACATTTCATCATTACGGTTCCCCTGTTAAATTGCCGTCGTTTTTTCACATGCGCCAAATTTTTGGGTGACGTTCGTGCATGGTAAAGTGGTTACCTTGAATATTAAATCTAACGTTTGTTTTGGGTAAAAATGCATAAGCGTCTTACCACAGCAAGTTTTCCATAACGTTTGTTTGCGTCTTTCTGACGTATTCACCAATTCAGATCTTCGTGGAACTAGTAACTAAACATATAATACATTGCAGTTGTTTCATTGCTTGACCATCCAAAAAAGCTTCTGGATTAACTTACAGTTTTCTCTTCCCTTTAATGAGCATTGTACTTCACTCGCCCGACTACCTTAACTCACAATTTATTGCACTGATAACAGAGTTTGTTGGTTGGTTATAAATTTTCTGCTTACCACATATCCATAGATTTGTATCCATAGTTTTTTTTGTGCAGGATTGGAATTGTTTGAGATTTTGTAGCATTCTTTCTGACATGGTAGGATTTTCACGTTATTCGCACAGAAGTTGCACAATTTTTGTTCCAAGTTGAAATCAGAAGAAATTGAAAATATAAATCCATGTCCAGGATTTAATTCAATGGTGAGTCCTGAAATAGCATAAATAAAAGGTTAAAAAAATTTTAAGTTAGTCCTGACAGATTGTTCATTTTCTTTCTATGATTGGCTCCAAAAGTCATTGAAGGGGTTGTCAGAAACAATTCCTGGAAACCGCTCCTGGTGGGATATTTTTCTTTTGATGTCCGTTGATTTTAATGTGATGGGGCATTCGTATGTTTGTCAGGTGAGATACAAATTGCAGAGGTTGAGCAAAAAACAGTTCCGAGAAAAATCGCATTGGAAACAAATGTTGCCAATTCTAATGCCTCAATGGCAGTAATATGACACATACTCATTTCATTTGCCCTGTGTTTTAATTATTATGTAGTATAAACTTGTATCTTTGCTTCTGTGATGTTGTCATTCAAAAAAAGAATATTTTGTGGCTTTAAACTCTACTTCTTTTAAACTTGGGAACATCACACTTGGCTTGTTTGGGTGTGGGTTCACATGCACCTTTCCATATTTGGGGCCCAGTAAGTGGATTGTGCTAATTTGTTTTTACATCAATAGAGAATTTCAAAGTAGTCAGAACAATGGCAATGACTAGTCTGTACTGGCCCATTCTTCTCTGCATAGTTAATGGTTTCATGGTCCCTATGAAAGACCCTTGTCGGTGGCTCAATTGATTTCCAGAGGTCATGGACTAAAGACTGTGCAAACAATGACATGGTCCACTATTAAGTCCATGCGAACAAGCCCCATGTGCTCAGCACTGCTGAGACTGTTCAGTGAAAACAAAAGTTTTGAGCTCAATTTTCTCATATAAATTTTATGTTCACACATTTGAGTTTTTGGAGCATGTAGTTTAAGTATCAAACTATCAAGACATATTAAAAAAAGTGATTAGAGGTTATCTAAGGTGCTGGCTTTAAACCTTCCACCTCAACAGAAATGTGGTGCCACAGGCTTGAGTTACTTAATGAGGAGCATGCCCTCCCATATATATATATATATATATATATATATATATATATATATATATATATATATACGCTTAGCCAACAGTATTTCAGAAGATAAGATTAGGACACAAAAACTAAGATAAATAAATAAATAAATAAATAAATAAATAAATAAATAAATAAATAAATAAATAAATAAATAAATAAATAAATAAATAAATAAATAAATAAATGAATGATGCTATCTCAAGTTGCAGAATGTCTATATTTTTCCCAAAAATCTTGTACAAGGCCAAAAGACAAACAAACAAACAACGTAATTAGCAAAAAAATCGCAAGAAGCATTGTCTATATATTAAACGATACCAATATTTATATATTGCACAATTTCATTCACATGAATTGCGAAGAGCACCGGACTACAAGCTGACTTTAGAGTTGCCCCAACACCATCTTTTCCTGGACTGACATATTGCCTTTGCAGACAACCACCTGTTTAATGGTAGATATATTTTTTGGAAAACAAGGCCAATTCCAGGTCTAATTTGTCATATTTGGCAAGCTTGGCTTCACGAATATCCTGACTAATCACATCAAAACTTTTCTAGAAATGAATCTCAAAAAAAGAAAAAAAAGGAAAAAAAGAAAAAGAAACATGTCACTGATAAGATCGTCACTGATATTTGAATACCAGCCATCAGTGACCTTATGCAGACAGGACTGAGGTGAATGTTTACTGAGATATGGGCTTTATTTAGTCTGCACTGATGAAGTTTTCTTTAGCAAAATAGTTGTCCTTGAATACCCTTTTCAATTATTTTGCCAACACGACATCCAGCTGATATCGGCCTGCGATTTCTCCGTTTGAGTATTTGGTTTTCATCTTTATAGTCCTTCTTGATATGTGGCATGTTTCCGCAACTGTACTCTTGTTTGGGGACATTGACAAGTGTGGAACACGATCAATCTCTTTAGCACCAAGTCGCTTTTCAGTTTGGTCAAATCTGAATATTGGTAATGAACTTACCTGTTGAAGTTGAAGGAAGTTGAAGTGCAATTCACGCACCCCACTTGTACCATTAAATTTAAAAAAGTCAAAGTTGTATATATCGGACAGATCCTTATCCATTATATTCGCTCCCACATAGGTATTTAATCAGAAACGTTTAGACCAATTTCAGCAAAGTATTTGTTAAAATCATCAGAACTTTCTCTCAGGGAATATCATTCTTTGACTTCTTAGTAGCTAAAACCTCTCCAATCTGCTTCCATAAAGAGGCTGGCTTTTCATTGTTATAACTTTACATGTTTGTAAAATATTGCTGCTGTAGTAGTTGAAACAGTAACGCTATTTGCCATACACTTACATTATTCCCAAGCTTGTATTTCACAGATACTAATGACAGTAAAGGGATTCTGCAGTGATAATTTCCAATTGTTGAGTTTTTTACATAATAAACGTGGGCCCATATAAGAAAATACAAACTTTTTTCCCAACTGGATAAGCAGGTATCAAGTTTTCTTAGATATGTAAATAAGGGGTTGTGATGTCACCTGGACTAATTGCTACAGGTTATGCAATGGGAGCTGAGTGAAACTCTGACAAAAACATGGAAACCTGACCAAGTACACATATTCCACTTTTACTATGAATGAAGCCGTGCGTGTAGATATCATCAAATTTACTAAACTGAGATATTTGATCATTCAGTGAGGATTATTAAGGAAAGAAAAATGCAGAAATCATTATACATAATCTAACAGCTCCTGTGGTTGTGTATTCAATTACTGAAGCAGGCGTCAACTAATATACCACACTGATAAGGTCAAAGTGGGTGAATAGCAGAGTACACAAGTCATTATGATATGCCTGCTAATAATGTTGTGTATCTCAACTTGGTGCCCCCTCTAGGTTTGTGTATTATATATGGAGGGTAGCCCAGGTGCCATCACACGTGAGAACACCTTCTGGAAATGTAAAATAGCTCTAACTGAATACCTGTTTGAGAAAAATGTTGAAAATTTGTCGAATGAACACCTAAAATGACCATTAATGAAAAAAAAGTAAAAACTATCACTGCTGTTCCCCTTTAATATAATCGATCCCATGAATACACAATTTTTGTTATTTTTTATTGAACAAGCAATTTCTCCGATCTTTATGTCGCATACCGCATTATACGTACTTACAAAAAGGTGCATGCACCAGAAAATATCACATCCGCATATGTGATTCTAGCGAGCAATATATAAAAACACCATTGCTTGATCAGCTATAGTAACATTTGTCAAGTTGTTTAGTTTGCATATACTTTTTTCATTTCAAATAGCGCATCGAAATGACTTTCCAGACCATGGAGACACACACAGGTCATATACATGACAAACAGGACAGTACTATTGTTACCAAAACGGTCATCAGCATAACACCAGAGCATATTATCAGCACCAGTCTGGTAATGCAAAAAAAAAAAAAAAAGACGCCCCCCAACCCCCCCCCCCCAAACAAAAACAATGCTACACCAATATGAAAACCTCAGCGTTTAGCTGCTATACAAGACAAATAAATCCAATCAGAACCATTGACCATTGGCCAATAAAATGACACGAAATTTAGTTATTGAACCGTCTAGTATCTATGATGAACTATTGAAAGGTTACACATATTTGAATATTTTGATGATCATATAATCAGGATTGCCGTAGAGGATCATTTCGGTTAGTTTAGACCTACAACTATAATATAAGATTCAGGCTAACCGCAAGAACAATTGTGGGGATAATAGTCTTGAATGATTTCTTTCTCTGTAATTTGGAAAAAGAAAAAGAAAGTGCTTAAAGTCTTCAGAGGGGGTGACAGCATGCACAAGATAGGTCTGGGAGAGTGTACACTTTGTAAAAGTGGGAATTTAATCTAGAGTATCCTAATCGTAATTGAGTACGACAGATATTAACAAATCTATCACCATGAAGATATAGGTCAGGAGCACTATCTGTGGCTTGGAGAGAAGACTTCGATTCAGATTTAAATGTTTGTAAGGAAAGAGATTCTCGTACGTCTGATAGAAGGTTATGACACTGTCTTATTGCATCTGGGAGAGAAGAACGTAATGGGGCGTACGAACCTTGAGAGTGAAACAGCAGGGGTTGAAAAATGAGGGGTAGCACTTCAGATCAGCAGAAAGGAGTCAATCTGTAGTACAATTTGGTGAAGACGACAAGTTTAAAGTATTTACCCTTGTTTGCCAGGGCTGATCATCACCCAAGATCGCAAGTATTCTTTCAATGAATGATTTGAACATGTATACCTCGTGTCCACTGGGTATCTGAAAACTAGTTTCTTGATAGTGTCTTGCATCGCCCGCCTTCCACATGCGGCCCTCTCATTTACTTAGCCAACTTTCTGCACTTCACATAACTGTGGGAACTGTGTCCGTGGCGCTTTTCCTTGTGACTTTTTGAGCCCCATGAGTCACATAACACCGGTCCTGCCTGCCAGCACTGTTTTTTTCATATGATTCTGTTCAAAACAGCATTGGCACCTGTAAATTGTCCCTTTTTTGTTGCCATGAATGCGTCAGTCGTATACGCCCATTACGTTGATCCTTTTGCTTGCTTTTGATGTGGCCAAGTGCCACCGTGACCTTCCTTCTTGTCCGTGTAGGTCATGCTTGATCCGTCAGAGGTGCCGTGATGGTCTGTGGGGCATGTCGTCCTGTGAACTTTGTGACCCTCTTGTGTTGATGTTGAGACGGTTTTCGTGCTTGTACAGTCTGCCGTCCCCCGGTAGCCTTATATTTTCAATAACAGCGCTAAATACGAAATTTGCTCGGTTGTTGGTGTAGCAGTGAAATAAAGCACTTAGTATCGAATGGTCAACATATTAAATATTATGAAGATTAAGGTCATTTAAAATTTCATATAATCACTATCTTCAAAAGTATTAGAGGTAGAGATACCATTCCAGCTTTAATTCACAGGTTTCTGCTATTGATGAATCCAATGAACCATAGCTAAAAGTTGAAGAATTTTAATTTATGCAAATTAAGTCAAATCGGAAAATTAAAATGTTGGAATATTTCAAACCTATGAAAGGTAGATGTGCTGTCAAAAGTGTAATTAATAGGTTTTTGTGTTTGGCGCATCCATATGAACACAAACAAAAATTTTAAAATTTTGATTTGTCCTAATTAAGGACAACTGAACAAGTGAAATGAGTCCGAGGTGGCCGTCATTACCTAATTCTTAGGTTTGTTCGAGAGTGTTTATTATTCTTGTATTTTGGATGCCTACTGGGGGTTTACTTTGCTCAATTTATATAGCAATGTACGATTAATTCTTTATCTACAGTGGAGTTATGTGCATGATTTCTAGATTTAAAGGACCATTGATGTCATTCTCACATGTCTTGCTGCAGGTACAGTCCGTGGGCACCAAAGTTAAGGTTGTAGGATTCGAATTTATTCAAGCTTTAGAAGCACATTGACAGATTTGCTCTTCAAAAAAAAAACAACTTCCTTTCTAATTTAGGGTGTTTGAAAACGCAGACTTTTTGTTTTCCCATTTATTTATTTATTTATTTATTTATTTGTTTATTTATTTATTTATTTATTTATTTATTTATTTATTTATTTATTTATTTTTGTTTGTTTGTTTGTTTGTTTTCTTATTTATTAATTAATTTATTCATTCATCCATTCATTCGTTCCCAGTGTTTCTGGAACACTATTGTTCCCAAAAATAGCAAACTTGGCATGATGATTGACCTGGTAGTGAATGAAGAACCTAGTTTTGAATAGTTACCATGTTGAAAATTAAGCAAATTATGGCCATTTGAAATTTTAAATGCTGAATATCTTCAAAGTTGTTAAAGGTGGAGGTACCATTCCAACTTGTTTATAGGTTTATACTATAGGCACATCCAATGGACCGTAAACAAAAGTTCTAGAATTTTAATTTATGTTAATAAAGAGCACTTGAAACGTTTCAATGTTAAATATCTTCGAAAGTATTTAAGGTACAGGTACCATTCCAACCTTTTTCGTTTGCACGATAGGCTCATCCAATTAACCACACACAAAAGTTATAGAATTATAATTCATTGCTAATAAGGGGGCACTTGAAGCGTTTAAACGGTGAATATCTTCAAAACTATTAAAGGGACAGGTACCATTCGTACTTTGAACATCTTCACGGGTTTCTTCTATAGGCATATCCAATTGATCACACTCAAAAGATGTAGGACTTTAATTTATGCAAATTAACGTAATACACAAAATGTAATCTTGACCAACACCAGCACTACTACAGGTAGAGGTTTCATTTCAATTTCAATTGATAGGTTAGCGACATAGCTGCATCCACTGAAATATGGACCACAAATGTAGCATTGGAATTAATGGAAATTAGGCAAATTCACAAAATTTAAAACTTGGATAACTGCAGAATTGTTATAGATAGAGGTGCCATTCCCACTTCAATTTATATATTTGGGACAGAGCCCATTGTGAACGTCAGCAATTAAAGAAAATAAAAAATATTATTGCAAGGGTTAAATAAACACTAAATAGACCATCTTTAAACCTTTTCTAGGCTCAGTGATTGATTTTCTGATAAGCAAATCAGATTTCTCTAGTTAATATATTTATTTACTCTTTATAGGCAATCTTGCCCGGAGCATATCCTATCACCGAGAAATACTTAATTTTGCACAGGTATTGATATAGTACTGAAATCAAACATCTGGTTTGGATTAGTCAACAATTTGAAAATTATGCAAATCACGACAATTAAATTTTTCAGATATTTATCTCTCCAAAACCATTTAAGGTAGAGGTGCCATCCCAACTTTAATTCGTATGTTTTGGACTATGGGCATATCCAATGAACCATAGTAAAAGCTGCAGATTTTTAATTCAGGCAAGTTAGGGGCACCGGAGAAGTTTCAATGTTGAATATATTGAAAAGTGTCGAAGATAAATGTGCAACTCAAACGTTAATTCATAGGCTTGCTCTCTAGGTGCATCCAATGGACCACAAACAAGAGTTTTAAAATTTTAATTCATGTTAATTAGGGACACTTTACCAAGTTAAATGAAGTACACGCGTCCGTCATTCCTTAAATTCTTACTACCATCCAACTAAGCTTTGAAAGGACACAGGCACACAGGCAGCCGTGCTTTTGAAGCAAATCTTAATTTATAGTTCTTACAGTCTTCATAGGTTGACAAGAAGCAACTGTGTCTGTATTAGTCTAAAACCTCATAACGGCTCATAGGAGTCTGCACGACCAACTTGAACAAAGGCGCGCCAGTCCCCATGCTCTGACCTGATGCCGGCCGCATGCGGGTTTGCACCAGCGGCTTCAATACAGGTCTGCTGGTGCTCCTACTTTCAACTGAAGGATTATCATTCTTCATTTAAGATTCTATCTTTACTCCTGTGACCAGAAACATCGCTGGAATTCACGGGACAAAAACACATCATCAATTTTCACCTTTTCATCTGCCATGGTTGAACATGAAGAAGACGATGTTTTAACAAGTTAGAAGGGCATGGTGCCAAACAGGGCCATGAATAAACTGTCTTATGCGGTTTTTGTTTTGGTAAGTCACTGAGTACATTTTTGCACTGTCTAAATGTACTGAGGATGTGAACAGTTGAATTTGATACAACAACCGAGGCTCTGTGCTCTAAAGCACAAAAGCACGCCCTCAATGATACACCAATATATAATATATATATATAAATACATAACACACCATAATCTTATATATATATATATATATATATATATATATATATATATATATATATATATATATATATATATATATATATGACTTGAAAGAGGCAAGTTGTGTTGTATTCAGTTACTATTAGTCTATTCACTATTTTTTTTCTATTTTTCACTGCAGGCTATATGAAATGCGAAAATAAAAATATGTCACAGAATGTTGAGTGGTCATTGAGCCACATGGAGGTACTTCCTTCGTATTTGATCTTGACGTTTAGTAATAACCGGTACGGGTATGGTACGGACCCGAACGCAAACATATATTAGTAATCGCTTGCATTTATCCCATAAATTTTATTGATCATTTTTGGTTATATTTTAGAAAAGACACAAAATGAATATTTAAATAAATAGTTACGATCAAATAAATATTCACGATCCCATAGCTCAATTTCAATCTAACAAATTTCATCTTCCTGCCTTTGGAATGACAGTGCAGAGCATCCACGCATGTGAGCAAACAATGTGATGTTTCAAGCGTTCTCAAGTCAACATATTAAGCTCGTATTTTGAAATAAGTATTGAGAACTATTCCTCGTATTTCGTATCTGTCATTGAAAGGTATTGTTTAGTATATTTGTTTTATTTTTAGAATGATCTTCATGAAAAAAATTATCAGTTGGGCAGTCTACAATTTTTTTTCGGTTCACTTGGAACAAACCACATTTATGATGTCACTAGAATAAACGATGCAGGACAAAATAACGATGGCCAAAATTCATCTCTGTGTTTATTTTTGATACCAGGCTCTATCACGGGAAGATG